>VDFB02047230.1:197465933-197781366 GCA_007258455.2 Sequoia sempervirens | reverse complement strand
TATAGAATCACATCATCACCATATATATCATAAAAGAAAACCATAGCATAACCAAATAATGTAATCACCACATAATGTATCATCAAACATCATAAGTAATGTCAAGTGTAGCAAACCAACCAAACTATGAATCCACACACAACAAATCTGGTGAACTAATCACCATCACAAACCAAGTACCAAACTAACACATAAGAGTATCAAAGAGTATCAACAATATGAGGTGTATTACATTGTCATTGATGGACTGAAAATATCATACTGTAACAATGAAAACCTTTCTACTCCCCCTCTGGAGTAGACCCATTTATCAGTCTAGATGAATGAAGAATCTATGAATTTACTATACTGATGCACCTTCATGTGCACCTAGTTAGAAGGGTCAATGACCCCCAACATCTCCCTAAGATGCTCAAAAGTATCCTTTGGAAGAGGTTTAGTAAATATGTCTACAATTTGTTCCTTTGTTGTTAGATTCTCCAGTCTAACCTCATTCTCTAGCACTTTCTCTCTCAGAAAATGATACATGATAGATATGTGCTTTGTTCTTGAATGCATAACCAGATTATTCAAAATGTTTATTGCACTTGTATTATCACAAAAAATGGGAATAGGTTCATCACATATCACACCAATGTCTTTTAGAGTTTCCTTCATCCACAAAACTATTTTGCAGGAGGATGCTACAGTAAGATATTCTCCCTTCGTAGTGGATAAAGAAACCAAGTCTTTCTTTTTACTCAGCCATGAAAATAGTCTTCCACCATGAAAGAAAGCACTACCACTAGTACTCTTCTGGTCATCTACACATCTAACCCAATCAAGATTTGTATAGGCGCTCAGAGTTAAATCAATGCTCTTAGGGTACCATTGTCTATAATATGATGTGTCTTTAAGATATCTAAATATCATTTTTATAGCTATAAGATGTGCTTCTCTAGGATCCACTATAATCTAGAAACTAAAAACACTGCATGCATAATATATGGTCTGGTAGTAGTAAGATACAACAATCCACCAATCATGGATCTGTATTTCCTCTTATTAGTCTTAGTAGATTCATCATCCTTTCTTAGCTTACATCTGATTACCATAGGAGTACAAACCAATTTAGAATCCTACATCCCAAAATTTTTAACAACTCTTTTAAATACTTAGATTGTGAAATGAATATCCCTTTATTAGTTTGATTCACTTGTAGACCAAGAAATAAATTCAATTCACCAATCATAGGCATCTCAAATTCTTTCTGCATTTCTTTAGCAAAATTTTTACACATGCCCTTATTTCCACCAAAGATGATATCATCAACATAGACAACTACAATCAACATATTATTACCCTACATTTTGAAGTTGAGTTTGTTGTCCGCAGAATCTTTGTTGAATCATTGCTTTTTCAGATATTTGTCCCTTCTTACATACCAAGCTTTGGGAGCTTGCTTCAATCCATACAATGCTTTCTTCAATTTAAAAACCATGTCCAAATTGTTAGACAACTTAAACCCTTCAGGTTGCTCCATGTACACTTCTTCCTTCAACTCACCATTTAGAAAAGATGATATAACATCCATTCGATATACCTTGAATTCTTTGTGTGCAGAGAATGACAAAAATATTTTTATAGCTTCCATTCTAGCTATAGGGACAAATGTTTCTTCAAAATCTATACCTTCAACTTGTGAATATCCTTTGCATACCTATCTTTTCTTATTCCATACTATTTCTCCACTTTCATTCACTTTTTTCTGGAACACCCATTTTGAGCCAATCACATTTTTGTTCACAGGTCTAGGGACTATTTCCCATGTCTAATTCTTTTCTATCTACTACAGTTTTTCTTTCATAGCTCTCATCCAACTTTCATCTTCACATGCTTCTTTTATATAGTTAGGTTCTATTTTGGAAAGTAAACAAAAGTTTACCTCAGCTGCAACTTTGCTTCTTTTCTTCACACCTTCACTCTTGTGTCCAATTATCTGATCTTCCAGATTATTCTTTTGAACATATTTAGGAGTCCTACTAGCAGGTAATGGTTCATTATCTTCTTCTTCTTCCATATATTTTTCTTCTTTCCCTTCTTCTTCTTCCTTCTCCTTATTTTCTTTAGGTATATGTTTGCAGATAGGATCATTAGGTTCAACTTCACTTATCTCAATAGGCCTCTGTATGACTTCATCAACTTTCACATTAGCACTTTCAATGATTTTTCTCAATCTTTTGTTAAAGCATATATATTCCTTTCTAGTAGTAGAGTATCCAAGAAATATTCATTCATCACATCTAGCATCAAACATTCCAATATTTTCATCATCTATTTTAAGGTAGCATCTACTTCCAAATACCTTAAAATATTTCAAAGTAGGAGTCTTACCAGTCCATAGCTAAAAAGGTGTCTTTGTGTTGTTGTGCTTGATCTAAACTCTATTAAGAACATAAATAGCAGTATGTATTACTTCTCTCCAATATACATCTAGTACATTAGACTCTTTCATCATAGTTCTAGCAGCTTCCTGAACTTTCTGGTTTTTCCTTTCAACTACTCCATTCTACTAAGGGGTTCTTGGAGCAAAAAATTGACTTTTTATGTTGTGATCCTCACAAAATGCATTAAATTCACTACAAGTGAATTCACTACCTCTATCAGATCTCAAACACTTGATTTTCTAATTTACTTCATTTTCCACTCTTGCTTTGAATACCTTAACCTATCCACGGCTTGGTTCTTTTCTCTAAGAAAAGAAACCCATGTCATTCGAGTGTAATCATCAATAAGAAACATGAAATATCTATCACCATTTAGGCTTCCAGTCTTAGTCAGATCACAAAGATCAATATGTACTAATTCCAACATTTCGGTAGTAGATTGTTCCTTTCCTTTTAAACTACATCTTGTCTACTTCCCCAATTGATAACTTCTACATATGGCATTAGCAGGTCTTGTTATTCTAGGTAGTCATCAAAAAATCTCCTTTGCATTGATCTTGACCAGGTTATCAAAGTTCACATGTCCCATTCTCTGGTGCCATAAGCAAATTTCACTAATCTAAGATACAATACAATTACCATCAACTCTTTTTAGCTAATAGATGTTTCCATGAGTTTTTTTCCTAGAGCAATCATATCTCCATTACTGGAACCTTTCCTGATTTCATAGGTATTATTCTGAAACACAAGTTTAAAGCCATTGCTACACATCTTAGAAGGTTATGCCTCAAACCCTTCACATAATACACATCATCAGTACTATGCACTCCATCAAAACTAATTAAACCTTTCCCACAAATTTTACCTCCTGAATCGTCACCAAACATAACTAAACCACTGTCATACCTCTCGAGTTTAGTGAACTTACTCTTATCTCCGGTCATGTGATTTGAACATCCACTATCAATTACCCAATAGTCTTCATCTTGTCTTGCATGAAAAGTGGTAACCAAAGTACCTTCCATCCTATTCTTCTTAAGCTCTAAAGCCTTCTTACATATTTTCTAGGGTTAGTGGAAACCAATTTACTTTCCAAAACTAAGAATAAGCATTCACTATCATCAACTTCATTGTCAAATTCATCATCAGAAATACTTCTCACTTCCTTATCATAGTACAACTTCTTATACTTCTTATCCTTGCTATCCTTATCTTTATAATCCTTGTTCTTCATATGTGTAACCCTATTTGGACATCTTGAAGCATAATGACCAATATTACCACAACTAAAGCATTTAAAGGGTAACATACCTTTATACTTTTTGTTACCTTTCTTCAACTTCCTAGTGAAGTTAGCTTCCAACTCAACAACACCATTGCTATCTGGTTCCTCCTCAATCTTCATTGCTTTAAATGTCATTTTTGTCTTTTGTTCTATCTTGTCATCTTTCTAGAACTTTCTCAATTGAAATACTTGCAAGGTGTCAAACAAGTGTTCCAAGGTGTACTTCCTAGGAGATCATACATTTCTTCAATCACATAAATTTTATCACTATAGCAGTTTGGTAGAGTGATCAGGATCTTCTCAATTATGTCATCATTTGATAGTTTTCCTCCTTGATTCCTTACTTCATTTGGAGTCTATTCAACACTGCGAAAGAAACTTGTAAATTCTTATCCATCTTCAACCTTTAGGTTAAAAAATCTATGCTTTGCCACCAGTCACTTTGTCAATTTCACCTTTTCATTTCCTTCATACATGTCTTCCAACTTCTTCCAAACATCATATGCAGTATCCAAAGACCTTAATTCACTCATTTTTAGATAAACCACTATAAATTGTATATTTTTCCTTGTGATTTTCTTCATAAGAAAATATGTCATTTGCAGAATTAACACTACCAAATGGAAGTGTATACTTGTTGTCAACAACCTTCCAGGTCTTGAAACCAAGCGAGATAATATATCCTCTCATCCGACCCTTACAATATTTGTAGTTAGTTCAATCAAACATAGGGATCGCTAATTTGTGCTTCATTAGATCTTCCTTAGGTGGTTAATCTCTACAGAAGAAACCACGAGATTCGATACCTATTGTTAAATAGGCGTAGGACAACTAAGAGGGGTGTGAATCAATTTCCACACAAATTTAACCGTAAAACATTATCACTTATCAAATCTTCAACCACACTAATATGTTATTAAATATAAGAGTGAAACATGAATAACAAAAAGTAAATCAACTGAATGAACACCAAATTTTTATGTGGAAAACATAATAAGGGAAAAATCACGATGAGGGTTAACCCATAATATAAAGATTATAAACTAAATACAAAGGCTCACTGCCCAAAAGAGGACCCACTATCCAAATACAAAGGCTCGCTTCTTACAAAGGACTCACTATCCAATATAGAAGGTCACTGCCTACAAATACAAAAAAGAATAAAAGATCCACCACTGCAATTAAAGCACATTTGTAGGATTACAGAAACCTTCAATTCACTACCTTGAACAAACTGAAAAACTACTATCACAAGTCACTCACATATGCTTCTACTCTTATGATTTGTGGCTCACTTTCATCACTTTGCATCTCACTATCAGGAATCTCTTCATAATTCAACTTTGTTTTATACTATTCTCAATCTAGAAAAATAGGTACCAAGGTCGGCCACAATACATATTTTCATAAATTCAAATTAGGTTAGAAACTCTAAATTCCCATGCTGGAAAGAAATAAGAGTGGACCAATAAAACATATAACTAAGACCAAAAATAATATTCTTCAATCTTCTACATGCTTTCTTGATTAAATTTTATTCCTTGAATAAAGTGTAAACACTTGGTCAGCCAAACCTAATGATAACATAAATAAACATTAATGTACATGCTTCCCAACCAGAAAATGACATGAAGATGCCACAACACACTTCCTTAAGCATGATAATACATTTCAAAACCTTCCTAATACATCTGCAACAAGAACAATAGGCTTCAATCATTGAATTTATTTCATCAGACAATTTGGATTGTGCAGATACACACAAGCATATTGAAACATGATTTCCAAATCTCCAGACTTCAAACCTCTTCACCAAAGCATAGGAAAGACCTTCACAAAGAATATTCCAGATCTACAATATCTCAAACAAAATAGAGAAAAAATGTAGAGCAACAATATTTCTCCTAGTCCATAGAATATTGACTTTGCTAGTAGAACACCCATACTGGTGGACACAAATTTCATGTACCAACTCACCAGAAGCTGAAACTCAGCATATATTACCATTAAATCACCTTTATCAAACCTTCAGGTTTGCAAAAGCATAGGATCAACATAGGAGAAATGCAGAGCACATACTAGAGAAAAATCTAAATACATTCCTTCTTCTAACTTCACTTCTATATTAATTTTCTCAAAAGCACTTGGAAGCTCATCAACACAACACATCTACAGCTATATAAGATAGTTCCATGTACTCGCAACATCTCAACAACATCTCAATCATACATGTACAATCTGCAACATATTGAACTATTTTGACATCAATGAAAACATCAATGACAACACCACAAACCTAGCTCATACTTGCAACACCTATTGGGTGTAAAATAACCAACAAGGGAAAGATCTTAGGCCTATGATGATTTTTTTGTGTCTACATGTTTTGCAAAATATTTTTGTTGTGGCTAATTAGCCTGATGGTGTGTTTATTGTGCTAGATTATCTACCTACTTGCATTCATGGCATGACCGTCCCATCCACTAGTATTGATTATGATTGGCCTCTATTGATATGGAATACTTGTTTTGTGTTAGATTGATCCTAGGTGATGAATTTTAAATGTGAATAGTGTTACAACTGTATTTGGTTTGATTCCATAGGTTTATATATTGTATAAGGATATCATTTTTTGAATGGGTTGGTTCTTCTTATATTTTTCAAAGGTTGTGTAGGTGTATATTTTTTCCTAGGGTTTCAACTCACACCATTTCTAATTATAGGATGGATATGGATTCATGGGGTATGTGAGGGGTAAGATGCATGTATATATGTTGTGTAGAGAATTTATCCATTCATGTTTATATTTCTATAGGAAGGTATTTTATAGTTATAAATACTTCCCTTTCCATATTCACTTGTATGATTGTAACATGCAATTCATGAATATAACAATATTTTAAATATTACAATCTTTGGAATAACATTTTCCATGTTTCAAATGCACCATATAAAACTGAATTTGGATGAATAAGTATGCTCTTTTTATAATATTCTTTCCTTGATGGAGTATGTGCCCAACTCAATTCTTCTATGTTTCTTTTAATGGTTCTCTTTCTTGTCACTTATGACTTTATAACCCATTGGATGCACTAGTCTCTAGTTTGCCTAGCTAGTCTCAATTCATCAATAAAAAACATAAATCAATAGTATAGGATTAGGACTAGTTTGTACACATTCATAACCTCATGATATGACTAGGGATAAATCTTCATTGAGCCTCAGATGAATGTATTGTATGTATTTTACATTGTTTTACTTGGTTCAGTGATAGTCTTTGGGGACAAGTAGGTAGGTTGGGTTTGTCTATATCATTTAATTATTTTTTGTTCATTATATGTGATCTCAATAGATGCTAAGGTATAACCCTAGGAACAACCTCTTGAGTCTAAGATGATCTTAAAGATTAGGAGATAAAACCCACTATCATAGAGTTAGACATTAACCCTCCATAGTTTGTTGATGGGATGATCTAACTTACATGATAAAAAATGTAGCCTTGTGAGTGAGATTTTTCTCTAGGAAGTGGAGTTGCATTTTTTAGCATCAACATAAGGGTATATGCATAAGATAAAATCTAGAGGGAGGTGGTATAATATAGAAGGGTTAATAGATGAAGAGAATATCATGAAACATAGGGTGAAATGAGAGAGGGTACAATGGAATGAGAATAAAAGGTGATAATTGAACATAATATGAACTAGTAGAGACTAGTGTGATGGGATAGGAAAGGATAATGATATATAGGGTAAAATAATATATGTTAATATCATATATTATAGGATATGTATGCTTTATGTATACACAAGGCTATATTTATTAACCTGTTGGTGTATTGACTATTTAGTCCTCAAAACTTTGATTTATAAAAATATTTTAAGGTGCAATTGAAATACATCATTTTGGTACATTATATGGGATTTTATTTTTAGTTATGGATTTATGAGACATGATTAATAATCAATGCTATTAATATATAGAAATCTACATTTTGAAATGTTATTAAAATATGTGGTAAAGGCATCATTTTACTTTAACTTATCCTTCCACCACCATTTTAAAATATTTAAATGTACTTTTCACATTTAGGAGTATTTTTGGGCCCACCATCTTTTATGGTTTAGAGTTAACACTTGTGTTAAATATTTTGTGAGAATAGAGTTGATTAAAATTTCAATATGCCTTCTTAAATTTATATGCAAGTTGCACATGTGTACACAAAGTTAAGGGGATTTATGTGAAGTGGTACAATTTTTTTTTCATATTTTATTGCATGGATTTTTTTTTTTTGATACTATAGGGGTGTCTCTGTGATCCAACCCAATGGCCTAGCAGCCCTTACCTTGGGTACTTGAGGCTAGCTAGGGTGAGACTAGGATTATAATCTTGCATTTGTTTTTAATTTTCCTATTTATAACCTTAGAGAACACCCTCTTAGATTTCTAAGAACCTAAAGAAGAAGAACACATGCCATTTCTTATCACTTGATGCCTAATTTTCCTTTGTCTAATAAAAAATCTTACCTTTACGTCTAAGTTAATGTAATTGACTTATTTGGTGTTATTAAGTATCTCTAGGATTTTTGGAGCCACAAATTTGATAGCCAATGAACACCTATTTCCATATGATAGATACTAATGACAATATGATTCGTTTTCTTATTTACTTTACATAACACATTTTAAAATCATACATGATCCAATTTTAACTACTTCTACATAATTTATAATATGCTATACACATTTACTAATCAATCACCTTATGATCATACATTACCTTATTTTCGATTTTATATTTTTAACATTTGTACCTATATTACCTTATCACTAAATGACAACAACATGCATTATCTATCCTCATTCATAATATTCGTTGTGTTATTTTTCTTATTTTTGAGCATCTCAATTTTCGCATATATATTCCTTGATTATATCTATCAACATTATTCATTTTATTGGTCTTTACACTCTACTCTAACATGAAATCTTCATAGACAATCATACTCATTCTAGTGCTTGAGAAAAACCTAGAAATCATTTTACAGTTCATGTGTAGGTTTGAAGATTGATGGATGTCATTACATTTTTAAACACTAAATTTGATAACAAAAACCATAAGAGTGCAACAAAAGACATCACTATCTGGAAGTCTATTTATTTGGGAATTTATAGAAGAAAATCCAAAAATCAATAGAGATCAAGGTTAGAAGAATAGATGATTTTGAATTATTTTTTTGGTTCCATAAATATAAGACAAATGGTCAAGCAAAATGTGTATGATGGCCATGAAAAAGCTGCATAGCTTATACAGAAAGGTAATAAGAAGCAAAAGGCAAAATGATTGGAAATTTAGCCAGTGCAGGTGTGTCCCGATTTATAGATCATCTAGTATATATGATATGCATAAAAATTGCACAAGGAGGCCATATGGATATACTTACGGAACACAATTCATTTAAAAGAAGAGAACAGAGGAGTCTCTGCACATTGGACACTTGAGATCTTGGCTAGGTACCATTATAAATTTATAACAGCTTGGACAACCAATAAGCTTCAAGACATCAGAAACTTCAGTGCTCTTATTGTCCTTGACATTCTGCATGGCAGCAGAAACTTCTGTAATCTTGTTGTCCTTGACACTCTTGATGGCAGCAGAAGCTTCTGTAATCTTGTTGTCCTTCACATTCATCATGGCAGAAGAAGCTTCTGGATTCTTATTGTCCTTGACATTCATCAATATGGCAGAAGAAGCTTTTGTAATCTTATTGTCCTTGACATTCTTGTGAATAAGAGATCTGTATGCGGGCAAACTCAGTTCAAGATCTAATGACAACTCTTCTTCATCATTGAAGTTGATAGATCTTGCAATCTTGCAATCTTTTTCATATTTTATTGCATACATAATATTAATTTTAATTGCCTTAAATGAGGTATTTTGTTCTATTCGTAGCTCTCAAAATGGACATTATTTTATCAAAGCTAGGATTTTAATCTTGCAGTTGTTTTTAATTTTCCTATTTATAACATTAGAAAAGTACCCTCCTAGGTTTATAAGAATGTAAAGAAGAAGAACGCAAACCATTTCTTATGACTTGATGCCTAGTTGTCCAATGACAACTCTTACTTTTATATCTTAGTTAAGGTAATTGAATTTTTGTGTTATTAAGTTCCTCTAGGATTTTTGGAGCCACAAACTTGATAGTCAATGAAAACCTATTTCCATATGATACATACTAATTGCAATATGATTCATTTTCTTATTTATTTTGTATAACACATTTTAAAATCATACATGATCCAATTTTAACTAATTCTTCATAATTTTTGACATGCTATACACATTTACTAATAAATCACCTTATGATCATACATTATCTTATTTCAATTTTATATTTTTAATATTTGTACCTTTATTACTTTATCATTAAATGATAACATCATGCCTTATTATTTTTGAGATCTTTTATTTTGACAGACAAGTTTGTTCAGTGTAAATGGTGAGTATATGGAGGGCGGTTTCTGTTACTCGATTGAATGGTTAAGTGGTATTTAAATTTTGGGAAGCGGTATAATAAGCGTCAATTGTAATGCAAGTAGTAAAACGAGATGGTAAAATAAAATGGTCAATGGTTCTTTTATATGAAAAAAAATATATTTCACTATCAAAGCAAAGCTAAGTTAAAAAAAATCAAATATATTTAGATTTTTATAATAAATTTTTTTTTTTTTAAATTTTAAATATTCACTAATTATTTATTAGTGTTTAAATTTACAACAAATTTAATATGAATATAACTATTAAGTTGTTTATTTAATAAAATATTTTTTAAATATTCAAAGAATTATAATATTTTAATTTTTCTACAATTTAATTTAAGTGTTTTTTTGACATTTGAAAGAATTTTCATATAATTATTTAATTACTTATATTTTAATATATTATATATTATTGTTTACTACCGAAAATGGTCGCGCCGGATTTTGATGGCAGCACCATTGGTGCACGGGCACCTGCCTTTCCTTTCGAGCCAAGTAATGACTTCAGCGCATTGAATTTAATCAAAGTGTTGTGTTCACCAGACTATATCGGCAAAAGGATCCAGAACTTTCGCAGAGGTGATGGGAAAGATCGAAATAGCGAAAACTTAATGTAAAGCGCCCGTGACATGCGCCAGATTTTTCTCCACTGCATCGACTGCTCCAGAACGGCAGTTTTTGAAACCCCTTACAGTCGCCGGGCGTGGCGAAATCTCAGTCTTCTTGACTAAGGGTTCTTTTGACTTTCGCAATGGGAAATATTCCGTAAGTTCTGGTAGGATTTCGCGTACGCTTTGGCAGAGGGCTTGCTCTGATATTAATTCAAAAGGGTTCATCCCTGTCCACAGAGAGACGGAATGCCACCGGATGATCGTGGATTCCTGGAGAATTCACAAGGTGCCCCTTCCAATGTCGATTTTGGAGAAGAGGTTATGGAGGAAGAATCAGTACACATAGAACACACTGTTATTTCACTTCAAATTTTTCGGCAGTCTGGTGGACCTGAATGAGTGATTATTGAAAATCTGGCAGCCTCTCCTTAAGTCAAAATTTATATCGGGAGCTCTGCAAAAGAATCTTCCTATGTGATTTCCAGCGTTCCAGGAAACGCGAATATGTTACTTCATAGGGATCTTGGTTAAGGTTTCAGAATTTAACTCCCATGACGACAGGCAAGAAACAATACTAATTCAGCATAAGCACCGCTATGCCCAAGAAGTACGGCTTTCTTACAGAGATCAACCGCTGCGTGAAAATCTTTGCTCTCCTTTTTTCCCCCACTGCCGTTGAACTTTATTAAAGCCATTGAAAATGTGGGTCTAGAGTGAGATGCATTGACAGCCTTTTCCAAAAGTGAAATTCCATCATCCCTGCGTTTACTCAAGTAGAATTTGAGCTACCCACACAGAAACAAACACACCATCAGTATGACCTGAGAAACATAATGCATTTAATAATTTGGTTTATAAAATGTTTGCTGGATTTATTTGGCCTGTGAGTGGAGATTTAATCAGCCACAATTTGTTTCAATAATTTTTATCAGGAAGTATATAATTTTCATGCTCCGCTGTTTGACTAATACTGATAACATTTTTAATTTTACGCTGAAGTGATTGTCAATAGATCAATGAAACCTACAATATATAATTGGCAGAGGACGAGATCAATAATTTAGTCTTGGCAGGTAAGTTGGTCAAAAGTAAAATCACCCACAATGCACAAGACATTGACACTACCACAGATTTAATTCCTAATAATGTCATTTCCTGTTAAGTTTAATTCATTCACAACTAGACCTGATAATAGCATTTCCTGTAAAATTTAATTCATCCACAACTAGACCTGATAATTACATTTCCTGTTAAAGCCAGCCTAATGCTGATGCAGAAAAGCTAAATTTGGGGCATCATTATTTCCTATCCATCCACAACTAGAGCTGATCATGTCCCTAAACGAAAGGCTCATGATACTTTGGATGAGTAAGATATATCTTGCGTATACATGTGAAATTAGCATTATGCACTTAGTTCACATTCATCCCCTCATAAAGTTAATCAAGTTCATTAAATCCATTCATTAGGCAAATCAAGTTCATTGAATTCAATCTCTAAGGATTATGCACTTAAATTGAATAAATTAACTTTATTTAATTTAAGCCTATCATTCCCTTTTTGATTAAATAAATCAAGACTTTATTTAAATTAAATCTCAAAATTCATATTTCTCTCTCTTGATTTAAATAAATCAAAATATTCAAGTCAAATGGGTCAAAGTATCTTAATCATCACCTAAGCCAAGCTAATCTTAATTAACCTAATCTAACCTTTGCAAACATGTCAGTCAACCTTATATCAACATGTCAGTCAAACATGTCTCTTACATGTCCCTTGCAAAGGTCAATTGGCATTCAAACATGCAAAGGTCAATTGATATAAATCTTTGTCCCACATTCATCCATTTGGCTATTTCTCTCATCAAAATATTCTATAAATGGAAGGCTTCATTCATCATCAAATCCTCTACAATCATCTTCAATCTCATGCAAAGTCACTCTCTTCAATTGAGAACTGATTTTGTCCATCCACTCCATCTCAAGGCATTGCATTATTTAGCTTAGCAAAGGATTGGGAAAAGGGTTTCTTTGCATAGAAGTACCAATCCACTATGGGATAGGTATCCATTATACTCTTTTATGTTCTTAGTTAGTTGTTTTATTTACATTGTGAGGCTTGATACATTATCTCATAGGAGCACTATAGTATTTGCATTGTTTGAACCAACATGCTAATGTGTTTTGAAGTTTGAGCTATTTTGCAGATTTGTGGTGCTCACATGTGGCGCTAGAAGGAGGGCTTAAATTTGGTTATTCACTATTTTTGTGACTTACTTGTGCTTGAAATAATTTGATCTATTTATCTTTGGATGATTTGAGTCTTGCATTGTGTTACATTTAAATGGAATGAGCATATAATCAAAATAAGAAATGAATGATAGGACAATGAGATGATGTAATATGGATCATTAAGTGGATCTAGTGTTTGAATGCTGAAAATATAACAGAGAGTTGTCTTCATAAAAAGTGTAATTATCTAGTGCTACCCATTCAGATTTTATGGATAAAAAGCCAACATATAAGAGTTTCTAGTCACTGACATAAAGTAGCTTGATTTAATAAAATATTTTGTGGTCCACATCACTATCGATTCTACATGATTAACTTTTTACTTGCAATAAATGTTCTGAGTTTTAAATTTGTGATTATTGCTAGACATAAATGAACATGATTAACTTCTTGCTTGCAATAAATGGTTTGAGATTTGAATTTGTGATTATTGCTAGACATAAATGAAATTTAGTAGCTTCTGTGACATAGCGTAGGATTCCATGTTGATTACACTTCCATCTCCAAAGTTTCCCTATTTGCACACTTGTCACCTCCATTGCTTGAACCTCTATGCTCTGGTCTTGCTTAAAGAGCACTTGTGACCTGTGGAACACAATAGGCCAATGCAAGTTGTTGCAAGGATATAGAACCACTTGTAACACAGATTATACCGCTGCAACTCACGTTCGGACACTTTGAAACGTAAAGTCTCTACAATGATTTGCAGCCATTTTTGAGAAAATTAAGGCCTTCATTATCTACAGAGACACACCCAACCAATACCAAGGTCTCTAGGTACTCCAGCTATGCTACAAAAGCTATATATTTGTTAGTTATCTATAAGTAAGAAAGGTCAAGAAACTGAAGTTCTTTGCACTTGACAGCAACCCATTCGATGCCTAAATTAGATATCCCAACACACCATTTGAGATTCAAGTAACAGAGTTTACCACATCTCACTGCTATGCAAACCAAACCCAAGTCAGAAATTTGTTGGCACTTCACCAATTTCAGTGACTGTAGATTCTTAGCCTAAGAAATAGCATTGACCTCTTTATCCCCAACTCTAGAGTAGTTAGAAAGATCAATTTGCAACAAGTTCTCAGAGCTTTTGGCTAGCGTGAATAGGCAAACATGGCTAAAACAACCTTGTTTAGAAAGATTTATAGAACACAAAAGCTGCCCTGATAATCTAGCTACCTATTCCAAGAATTTGTTAGTGATCTATGGGCACAGGGACAAATCTAAGTGTAGGAGGTTCCCATATCTCTCCAAAATCCTAGTTAACATTTTCCTTCTCAAAAGTTGTAACCTTTCCTTGCAAAGAGTCTCCAAATGATAAAACTGCTTGCAATCTTTTTTTCTTGATGTCTATTTGAGAGAATGCAATTTTGGAGACCTTGAAACAACTTTTAGTTTTTTTTTTGGAAGAGGTATCAGCTCTACTTTTTTTGGATTTGATTGAAAACTATCAGATAGTTCTATACGTCCTTGTATAAAAGAAAATCAATCTCCTTTGGGCCAACTAATACTTTTGATAGGATGTCGATATAAATGTTAGATTAGATTCACTCTGCTGTTTTCAAAATATGCATGTCTGTCTTGAGAATATTTTGCTATCTAATAGAAAGTGGAATGAGTTTAAAAAATAAAAATATGCTGGAACATCCACACAACTTGACATATTTTCATCTTCATTTTGATATTCAATTATGACAAGTGTCAGGAAAGCTTAGTATTTTGTTTACTCCATCTTAAATGCTCATCAATCTCTAACTGTTGTTCGCTGTTGATAGGCATGGTGGGTGGTAGTTTGTTTGCAGTCTATTCTACATATGCAACATATCAATCAATCACTTCTTTGTCGAGTTGTCTTAATTAATTGAAGAACTTTAGAGTCTATCAATCATTTTTTCTGGTCTCTTTGCTGGGAATCCTTGCCAATGTAGTTTTAAAATTGTTATCATTGAATGTTATCTACGGCCATTTTATGTTATTTGCAGATATTTGAAATTGTTATTTCATAAAACCAATCTTAGTTCTTGTTCAAATTACAGATTCCCTTCATCTTGATTGCCTTCAGCACCAATAGGAATTGAAATGTCAAATATTCCCACACATTCATACACTTGAATGTCATCTGTTCTGTTTATTTGATTTCAATAAATGTAGTCATAATTCCATTCATGTGAGCTTAAAATATTTGACCCCACCTTTTAGAGAGTTATTTTTTAGTCATTATGAGTACTTAATAAGCAGTAGATTCAACACATTTTTTTATAGTCTTATCAATATTTTGTACTGTTGGGAGTGAGTTAGTATGATTTCAATTCCCATCTACCAATGAAATCAAGAGAGGTGAATATCAAAGCTGGGTGGTGTGCTTATTATTAGAGTCTTGGCTGTAATTTTTAATTTTAATAAATATTCTCTAACAGTCAAAACTTTTTAGGTAGCTACTCGCCAGATTGGAGAAGTGAAAAGTCAATAAAAATTTAGAGTTTCAATCTTCTAACACGTTGTTGTTGTTGTATTGGTTTTATATTGATGAGTCTACAAATATTTTGAATACATTTACTCTCAACTCAACCTTGTGTGCAATTCCATAACATTAGTGGTTGATTAATAAGTCACTTTGGTTTTCCTACTAAACTAAGATTGTTGAAATTATTGGTTTTTTGTGGATAAATTTAAAATATTTTGCCTAAGAGATTTGATCATTATTGAAAGACAAAAATATTAGATTGTTAAATTAATGGCAAGAGAAGCTTTGAGATTTGTTAGCAAACTATTTTCTTATGGTTAAGACTTGCTTTGAAATCTTTGGAATCTAGATCCTTACTAATGCTTCATCATTTGATATCATTTAAGTTAATGCTTAAAAACTGAATTGGGTAACTTGATCTCACATTATTGTCTTTTTTATCTTATAGGAAGGAGAAGTAATTTTGGCTGCATGAGGAACTCATGACTTTGAAGCATTGGGAGAAATCTTTGAACGAATCTTGGAGTTAAAGAGAACTACACATCAAAATTGAAATTCACAAAGTGTTTTAAAATGCTTTAAAGGGATTCCATTTTATGCTTTTGTTTTCTACTTTAGATCAACTCAAATCCTTTTGGATTCTAAAGAGAATACTTCCATTATCATTGCAAAGGGGATAAAACAAACATTGGGATCACAACACACTAGAGTTTGTTTCTTTAGTTAACAAATTGATCAAAATGTCTATCACTTGTCTTTTGGTGCTTTAAAAAGGACTCACATTTTGCTTTGTGGATTTAAAAAGAACAAGTGCAGCTTTGTTTTTGTGAGGGCTTACTTGATATAACCTCATTGAAAAAGGATGTATGTGCTTCTCTTGTGCTTTACAGCGATCTTGATAATCAAAAGGCCTTTTTCATGATTTTAGGTTGAGATAAATCAATCACCTCCACACTTTGATTTGGGTTTAAAATTGAACAAAATCTTGTGTGAGTGTGAGTGGGGGCATTATTGTGTATATTCTCTCTCTTTGTTCCCAACCAAGATTGATCGAGTTACGGATATTTTATTTACTCGCTTTTGTTTATCCTAGAGGGCCTACCTTGGGGAAAAAGTACTCACCCAAGGGAATGACTCAACCGGTAACACTCTAAAGCCAAGAGTATTTCCAATCGAGATATAAATGTGGGTATTAGAGTAAATGCCAATATCACACGGTTGATTTCGATAAGATGGATTCAAAAGGGGACTCTTGCCATATGGGTCAATCTCCACGAACAAAAAGTACTTATTAAAACCCATGTGCTAGAATTTTCCAAAATCTTTTAATCTATTTGTTAGTGCAAGAACGGTTGTTCTGAAGCCACACCACACTTTTACGGTCTTTTAGTAGAAATGGAAAGCATGCCATGGGAGTTTCATGGGTATTGATGCTTGGCTGCCCCAATTGATGATAATGAGTCGTGGAGGGGAGCCAGTGGAGTCAAGCATCTAACCATTCACTAAAGATAAGCATAGTTGGACTTGTCCAAGTGGGAATCCAACAAATATTGTCTTACACTTCCATAGGATTGTACTTATTCTTGGGTTACAAAATGCATTGCTTGTTCAAAAACTTCTTGAAAACCAACATTCAATATGAGCATCAAATCTGGAACCCTTTAGGAGAAGAAAATATCCTTGAACAAATTTACATGTTATTGCTTGCCCTTGGGATTTGTATCCTTAGAGGCTTCTAAACATTTGGATTTCATCTCAATTTGCTCCTATTAAGGTCAACATTAGGAAACCTTTTCCTTCATTTCCTTGATTTCAGCATAATGCATTTTGTGAAATGAAAGAAAATTAGGACATTGGACATTTAGTTGAAAACCTAATCAAGAACTGTATGCAATAAAAAGAATGCATTAAGAAAAGATTGAATGAATTGGACCCCATATATGTGCTTGGCATCTTTTGGTCGTATGGTTTTCATGTAAACATTGATCTTTTGATTTTGAATTACTTTTAGATAAAGGCATGTTCTTCACTATCTTGGTCTCAGAAACAAGTCCTTCCTAATTTCATTTAGGATCAAATCAAACATTTCACCCATCCCAAACATCTATCAAAATCCATCCCACAAACAAATTTAGAGCTTTGGAAATATCATTCTAGACTTGGGTAGATCATCAAAATCAAAATCGCCTTGTTTTATTAGAAGTATGGGAATGCATCCTTTCTCATACCTCTAGTTAAATTAGCACCCCTTTGAACAAGTTCATCCTAAGATAACATCTAAACATCTTAGGTTTTACAAGTTCATTATCCAATCAAACCAATCAAAATCAAACCCTAAGTGTAGCATTGATCCAAAGTTCCTAAATGTTCAACACTCGTATCATTCACTCCTTTCATCCTTCATCTCGTCATTGGTCCTAAGAACCTTAGAGGTCACTTTTGCAACAAGGTCAAAAAACAAGAGGAACATGGAATATAAAATTGATGCATACATCATGAGTAATCCAAATCAATTGAACTTTCAAAGCCTTACAATGCTGATTGATTATCAAAACTCACACTTATACAATCCATACATGGGATCATTACCTTCTACAAATGTTAATGGTACAACAAGTGTGAGTATGCCCAAATCAAATATTGGAAAACTTTTCCGATGATAGATCTAAATCCAAACCTACAAATCCACCAACCGAACAATCAATGCATGAGCCTTCAAACGAACAACGTCATCCCACCAAATCCCTACATGCCAAATGAGAATGTACCAAGTACAAGTTTTCCAAACATGAATCCGGAAAACTTTGGGATAAATATGTTTGGAAATCATATGAATATTGTTCAAAATCCAAAACAAAATGTTAACGACTCCAAATCAAGGTAACACCATGCAAAATCAAAGTTACCTAAATCAAGGCAATGTGATTCCCAACATCAACAATGTTCAATTTCAACCTATCATACCAAATTTGAACATCATTCCAAATCAGAACATTGTCCAAAATCAATTTGTCTGTGATCCCTTTCAAAAAACACAAGGATGCATCCCAAATTTGCTTGAACAAAAACCAAATCAACTATATCAAGGGAGTCAAGATCAAAATGAAGATCAAATTTGGTGAGATCAAATTGCTACACTTACCAAAATAGTTGAGTCATTGTGCCAAGAGACATCCCCACCACCATTACCCATATCAACATCATTCATTGGTTTAGGGCTCCCCCCCTTACCTAGCACCAATCACTCCATCCAAATCAATCCACCTAACACCGATCAAGCCATCACATCAAATCCTTTGAATATACCATCGACATCACACCAATGGATGGTATCTAATCAAACAACAACATTGATCCCAAATCAAAAAAGGTCTCCCAAGGACCTATCACCTCAGTCATTCCAACATTTCCTATCACCTCAATCACTCTGACCACCCCTATCACACCCATGATATCTCAAATCCTCACAATCACCCCAAATGTATCTCAATGAATTGTCACTACATCCAACATGATTCCAAATCTGCTACCACTACCACCAAAACCAAACGCAGTAAGACAATATAACATTGTGCTAAAAGCTCACCATTCCTACCAAAAGTCCATCCAACAATATCTAGCCATGCAACAAGCAACACAAGCTCAACAAGTGCAAAAAGCCTCTCAAGCTGCCCAAGCCTCTCAAGCTACCCAACAAACACAAGCACAAACACAAAAAATGATAACTATTGGGGATAATGATGAACATTCAACCATTGGTGATAGCATTGAAAATATCTTTACCATAATTCTTGAAAGCAATGATCAAGATCCATCCATCAAAGAGCACATTGAAGATGTTTCTATCTTGTTCGAAGATCAAATCAACTTACATCAAGAGTCATTTTTCAATCATGATTAAAATCCACCAACAATACTTGACAATGATCCAATTCAAGAAATTTCAACATCACTTCAACCTATGGTTGAAGACATTCACAATCTCTTTGCCACAATTATTGAAAGCAATGTTCAAGATCTCTCAATTAAGGAGCATATTGAAGACATTTCCACCTCATTCGATGATCAACTCACCATACATCAAGAGCCACTTTTTAGTGATCTATTTCAAGGAGTGTTAGAATTATTTGATCCTACTAACATAATCCATGATCCATCGACAAATGATCATATTGAAAATTTCTCTTTTCCTTATGAGTTAGAGGACATATCTCAAGAATTTATTCCAAAGCATGATCAAAATCTTCCACCAAGGTCTAGCAATGGTCCTTTCCAAGACATGTTGACATCCTTTGACCTCATGATTACAGATATTGAAGGAATCCTCAACTTGAATCTTGATCCAAGTCCACTCAAAGATGAAGAGGATATTGAGCCATTCCCCATGCCTAACGATGACATCCAAGAACCCTTTGTAAGCAATCCATCCTTTGAAGCTGACCCATGTCAAGAAACTGATCCAAAGTGTGTCAAAAGCAATCCCAAAATAAATCAAGATCAAGAATTTGTATCTCCAAGATACTAAAATGATCTAATGAACACTCTCCTATCAATGCAAGATGCACATACTCCTTCATTTACCCATGAGATGCTTTCTATGGGTGGACACATAGATGATCTTCATTCAAAACATGATCCCTTTATTCCTGACATTATTACACAAAAAGAGTAGGTTATTGATTCTTATAGTCAAACTAAGTTAATAACATCAGGATCAGATGTATCCCAAATTCAAACTGAGGACATTAGGTATGTGGATATCTAGCATTATTCACGCAAGGAAACAAATTAGATAGAACAGTATAATTCATAGTTAGTGGAGCAACAAATTGAAACAATGTCACCTATGGTGGTCATTTTTCAGAGCATGTTTACTAAAGAAGACATCTCAAAACAAGAAAAATCAAGGAACGAAGGTGCCACTAGCACTATATTGGGGGAAACTTTATCTAGTGCAAGTGTCAACATAGGGAGCATGAAGAATAAATATGATGAAACCAATGCCAATACTACAACTAGACCACGTCATGAATCTTCATCCACCAATCACCCCATCCACAAATTGGGACCAATGTCAAAAGAAAGAATTGAGTCAAAGTACGAAGAACATTATCAAAGAAAAAGAAGCTGGAAAGCATAATGGACAAATCAAATACATATGGATAAGAAATAATACAAAGAAAGATTATCCGTATCAAACTCCATTAGTCAAAGAAACTATGGGGAAAAATAAAAAATGGAAAAGTATCCATCAAAGATGTCCACAAAAGAAAAAGTAGGCTTTTCAAGCAACGTACAAAGTGTATCAAGTAGTTGGTATTAATTCCCTTCACACTTTCGTATCCACCCATCATTGCTCATCTTCCCAAGTTTGGAGAGTCAAAGGTTCCAAACTGTCAACCAATCCATCTCTTAATCCTAAATGCACTCCATCCATGCCTCCACGCATGATATCCAATTCTCACATTGACCAGGTATTGGTAGTGACCCTTCATCATAAGGATTCAGAAGGCCCTCTATCACGATGTGCAAATAGAGATAGAGTTAACCCTGGTATCAACAAAGCAGATTAGAAATCTCAAAAGTTGCATTCAAGTGCACGTATCTGAGCAAAGAAACTTCTTCAAGTAGGCTATCAATGGCACACCATGACAGGGGCATCTACATCAGCAACACCTTGTGATTCAACATCAATTTAAGATCTTTCAGAAAAAACCAAAAAAAATGAAAATAAAAAAAAAAATCAAAAAAATGATTGAAAATAGTAAAGAAAATAATTGTCCTCTAGTGAAAACCGCTTTGGTGCCACTTTGGGAAATACCATGATGAAAACCTGGAAAATAGGCGTCATGTGTAGATTTCATCTATGTGCACTAGTTCAAGTGAAAGCATCTCATCCCATCCATAATAAATCGAGCATTCCATCCATCTTATCCATAATAAATCCATTCATCCATAAACCATTTATTCAATCCATTTTCATCCATCTGCATCCATAGTCCAAATTATCTTGATCTTGATGAAAGTTTGGGGACATACTTTACACCTACTTATGGTAAACATCTTGACATAGGTCATTTTCATTAGTCCTATCCTATCCAACATTATCTGAGCCTTGAAGCATTATGCAAATGAGCATTTGTTATTGTGAATGCTTGATCTAGACCTACATAAACATGAGTAAACAACACAATGTTAGTCCATAAACAAGTCTAAAACAATCATTCCGCATAAGATCCATTCAAATGAAATGAACAAGAAATAGGAAAAAAATTCAAATGAAAACTATCAAATCTCATTCAAAACAATCAAACCACTATCCCATGGGGGAATTGGTGCCAATTTTATGTGAAAATTGGCCCTTTCCCAACTTCTATGATGCAAGATTGATGTGTGATGAAGAGTGATCCACTCTGTTGATGCTTGATGAGTGCTCCAATAGAAAAATCTGCAGAACCTAGCTATGGATTCAAAAGTATGGATGAAGATTGCTCTAAATTTGAGTATAGAAAGTTTACTCAATTAGTGGATGGATAAAATGAAGGATAAGCTCTTCATTTATAGAATTCTAAGATGGATGAATGTAAAAAATGAAGCAATGTGGGACTAACATTCAACCAATGGCAAGGTGCCACTTGTCAACATTTGATAGGATGAAGGTTGAGCACATTTTGATCCATGTGCAAGTTTGAAATTTGAATTTGATGAGATGACATGTTTAGGGGGAATGAAAGATGAGTTAAATGCCAAGTGGGAGACATGTAAGAGACAATGTAAGAGCTTTAAATGCTTTGTTGGATTGACAAGTCTATTTGGGGGGAGATTTTAAACTTGGAGGAATATTCCCTTTTTGATGCCATTTTGAAAGTAAATAGAGGATTATTAAATCAAATAAATAATTTAACTATGCAAGTTGCAAAATTTAGAGGATTGGAGTGATTAGGAGTAGCATTAATCATGATTTGATTAATTTAAATGATGTTAGTTGATTTGACCATTTTGACTTAGATTTTAGGATTTAAATAACTCAAAATGAGAAGAGAATGATTTAGACTTAGTTAAACAAGTATTTTCTATTTATTTAACCAAAGGGGGTGATGTTAGATTAAATTAGATAAATTTTTTATTTATTTAATTTAATTAGATGAACTTTAGATATTTAATCAAATAATATGGATTATTTAATTAAATAAAGATAGGAAGATTAAATGACCTAGCTAATTACACAAAGATGATGATTTAATTAAATTGATGGATTTATTTAATTAAAAGGAGAATTATGATTAATTTAATCAAATAAGGCTATTCGGTTAAATGATTAGATAGAGGGATAATTCAGAATGAGGCGATGTTAGTAGATCAGGATTGAGTGTGCGATATCAATTTGTATATTTTCTATGTCTACATTTTTCTCCTCTTTGAAACAATGCACTTGTTGTGTTGGTTCAAAGAAGAAACTATCTTGATAAAAATTCAAAAATGTTTCTAATTTTTTGGATGCACCACTATTGCCCCAGCGAAAAGAATTATGCTGGTATATTGCCCCCTTGAGAGATCGAGTGAAGAGGTTTGATTTGAGGGTCAATCTCTCGACAAAGAGGTTCAAGATCAGTTCAACTCAAATATTTGATGTAGACATATTTGATGATGTGGACAGTCATCAACTATGGGTAGCCTCATGCCTATTTTGATATATTACACACACTTGATCCTAATTTGTACCATGACAGTGACATTATTGATGATGAGATGATTATGATGTTTATATGTAATGGAAGATATGATGATGAATGGATGATATGGATGCACATGATATGATATGATGATGCTTTTATGATTATGTGTGTGGTGATAGATGTATGGTTTATGAGATGTTTAGAATAACCAATTTATATTATGCAATGATGGGGATGAATGCATGTGGTATGATTAATGCTTTCTATATGATATGATCTGCATTATGTAGTATGCTGATGGTTTGTGGATGCAAGATAGATGCAATGGTGATGATTTATGATTAACTGTCATGGTACCATGTTAGTGCAAACAGCAAGAGATAGAAGAAAACAAGAGATTCCAACAAGACATGAAATGATGATGATGATGATTACTTACCGAGGAGTTGGGATTTTCAAAGGGCCAATTACCTTATGTTTGATAACACATGTAGGCACGATGCATCAAGGTATAAAGAACTAGGATGGTGTTGTACCTAATGTGATGGAATTTGACTCAACAAATAGATAGGAGTATTCTTGTTCACACTTGACATATGAAAACCTTGCTAGGACGTACCTAACAAAGCAAGTATTCATCAAGTTATATTATAGGAACATCCAACAAGCGCAGCAGATAAAAAGATAATGATCGTTGCCCCATTCCTATCTCTCTAAATCCCTTCGTTGGGGACATCATTGAGAGGTCCTTGGAATGAGCACAATAAGATAAACCAAAAGAAAATATCAAGTACACAAACAAGCAAATGTTCTTCATACCTTCAGCCAAAAGGATGTGTTTTGATAGGATAAGAATCCAAGGTGATATCCAAAATGATGCCCATTGTCAGAACGATATATACTAGGACATGCATTGTATAGGATAATGATGGTTTGATAAGTTGATTGATAGGCTGTTGATATAAGGTTGACTGACATGTTTGAAAATGATCAAGATTTTGATTTTGTGTTTAATGGTTTGTTGTTTTGATTTTGATTTTACATTTGAAGTTTGCTTTGTTTGCTAATTGTTGTGATTGTTTCTGTTTGTTTTGCCAAAGGATGAAGGTGATGATTAGTTTATTATGGATGATTGATTATTGCAAGTGAAAGAGAGATGAGACAAATGGATTTTTTTCAAATATTTGGATGTTTTTGATGTTTTTTGAATGTTTTGAGGCTGCTTTTGGTATTTTTTGGATTTTACAAATGTTTTGATTTTTTATTTTTCAAATGTTTTTGTGTTTTCTAAGATTTTATGAATGTTTTTGGATTTTGATGTTTTTTGAATGTTTTTGGATTTTGATGTCTCAGGGGTTGATCAAAGATGAGCCTTGCCTACATTTTAAGCTTAGAGATGATGTAGTTCAGATCTAGTGTTTTTTATGCTTTTCTGACTTTTTAATTGTTTTGTGGATTTTTCTATTTTTCTAATGTTTTTAGATTTTTCGCATGATTTTGACTATTTGGATATGGATGTGTCTATTTTGGATTTTGTTGAAAAACAAGCTAAGGTTGATTAATTGAATCGATGGATTGATGATGATAACATTGTTGAGGATACACAATAATGCAAGGATAGTGTTAAGCAACATGTAAGGATTGAGATGTTGATGGGATTGATGATGATAACATTGTTGAGGATGCACAACAATGCAAGGATAGTGGTAAGCAACAAAAGGATTATGATGGATATCCCAAGATGATGGATTGATTGGATTTTGATTGATCAGGATTGGTGAAGCTTGATTTGGAACAAAAGTTGTTCAAATGATTTGATGTGCTGTTGATGTGCAAATTAGATGTGACTAATATTGATTGTTTGGATCGATGTTCGATTGAAGATAAAATTGGATAAGGAACATCTTCTCGTCAAAATATATCATGGGCTAGTGATTTGGAATTTTTCCCACAAGTGGTTTGACCAATTTGATTCTACATTTGCCAATGTTCAAATCACCACATAAGTTGGAGGATGTAGATCAAGATTTATTCCTGAATCAAAATGCAAATATTTGCCCCTAGTGTCTAGAAATTTATGGAATGCCATGGATGGATACCTAGATAGGTGTATGGATGGATGGATATGGTAAGCACGCAAAGGATGCCAAGGATTATTTTGCAATAAGATACATTGTTTAAATAAAGAATGCTCATTTGGATAATGCTTCATGGCTCAAATAATGTTGGATAGGATAGGATCAATGAAAATGACGCACGTCAAGATGTTTATCGTAAGAAAGTATAAAGTCTACCCCAAACTTTCATCAAGATCAAGATAACTTGGATGATGGATGGAGAGGGATGAAAATGGATTGGATCAATAGTTTTATGGATGAATGGATTTATTATGGATAAGATGGATGCAATGCTTGATTTATTATGGATGGGATGAGATGCTTTCACCTAAAGTGGTGTACATAGATACTCAATTCTACACATGATGCCTATTTGCTAGGTTTTCATCATGGTACCCATCCAAAGCATCACCGAAGTGGTTCTAGCACCAAATGTGTGAACCCCAAAATTTCATCAAGATCAAGATAACTTGGATGATGGATGAAAATGGATGAAAATGGATTAGATCAATGGTTTATGGATGAATGGATTTATTATGGATAAGATGGATGAAATGCTAGATTTATTATGGATGGGATGAGATTCTTTCACCTGAAGTGGTGCACGTAGATGATCAATTCTACACATGATGCCTATTTTCCAGGTTTTCATCATGGTAATTGTCCAAAGCACCACCGAAGTAGTTTTCACTAGAGGATGTTTTTTTCTTTATTGTTTTCAATCCTTTTTTTGATTTTTTTGGATTTTTCATTTTATTTTATTTTTTTGGATTTTTTTGAAGGATTTTAAGCTCATGCTGAATCAGAAGGTGTTGCTAATGTAGATTACCCTATCATAATGTTCCATCAATATCCTTCTTGAAGAAGTTGCTTTGCTAAGATATGTGCACTTGAATGCAACTTTTTAGATTCTTGATCTGCATTATTTATATCGAGGTTAACTCTATCTCTATGCATACATCATGATAGAGTGCCTTCAGAATCCTTATGATGAAGGGTTGTTTCCAATACATGGTCAATGTAAGAACTAGATATCATGCATGGAGGTGTGGATGGAGTGTGTTTAAGGATAAAATATGGATTGGTTGACAATTTGGAGCTTTTGACTCTCCAAACTTGGGAAGGTGAACAATGATGGGTGGATATGGAAGTGTGCATGGAATTAGGACCAACTGCTTGATACACTTTGTACATCATTTGAAAAGAATGCTTTTTCTTTTGTGGACATCTTTGATGGATAATTTTCCCTTTTTTATTTTTCCTTATAGTTTCTCTAACTGATGGAGTTTGATAGGGATAATCTTTCTTTGTGTTCTTTGGTATCCATTTGTATTTGATTTGTCCATTATGCTTCTCAGCTTCTTTTGATTTGATAACATTCTTTGTACTTTGATTCAAATCTTTCTTTTGACGTTGGTCCCAATTCATGGATGGGGTGATGGGTGGATGAAGATTCATGATGTGGCTAGTTGTAGTATTGACACTAGTTTCATCATAAGGAATCTTCATGCTCCCTATGTCGATGCTTGCATTAGATAAAGTTTCCCCCAGTATGGTGGTAGTAGTACCTTCATGCTTTGATTCTGCTTGTTCTGAGAGATCTTGTTTAGAATGCATTCTTTGATAAATGACCACCGTTGATGATGTTATTTCAATTGGATGCTCTGCTAACTCTGGAATATCTTGTTCTATCTGACCTATTTCCTTGAGTGGATACTATTGGATATCTTCATACATGATTTACTTAGTCTGAATTTGGAATATATTTGATCCTGATGTTGACAACTTAGTTTGACTATAGGAATCGATAACCTAATCTTTTTGTGTAATAATGTCAGGAGTAAAAGAAACATGTTTTGAATGGAGATTATCTATGTGTCCATCCAAAGAAAGCATCTCATGGGTAGATGGAAGAGTATGTGCTATATGGATATGGTCATTATTTGTGACATCCTATATAGATAGGAGAGTGTCCATTAAATCATTGTAATATCTTGGAGATATGAATTCTTGATCTCGAATGATTTCAGAGTTGTTTTCATCATGATCTGGATCAAGTTCTTGACATGGGTTAGTTTCAAAGGATGGATTACTTATAAATGTTTCTAAGATATCTTCATTAGGAATGGAAAGTGGTTCATTATCCTCTTGATCTTTGAGTGGGATTGGATCCAACATTGAGTGGAAGATTCCTTCAATATTGGAAATCATGAGGTTGAAGGATGTCAATATGTCTTGGAAAGGACCATTGCTAGACTTTTGTGAGAGCTATTGATCATGATTTAGAATAAATTCTTGAGATATGCCCTCTAACTCATTAGGTGATGTAGAGATATTTTCAACATGATCATTGGTCGATGGATGGTTGATTATAGGATCAAATAATGTTAAAAATCCTTTGAATGGATCACTAAAAAGTGGCTCTTGATGTATGTTGATTTGATCTTGGGATGAGGTAAGAACATCCTCCATGTGTTCGTTGATGGATAGGTCTTGATCATGTGATCATTGACTTGGATCGATACATGGAGTCATTAACATTTGGATGGGATTTTGAACAACGTTTTCTTGTTGGGATTGGTATTGGGCTTGAGCTTGCCCTCGCATTTGAGCCTGGGCCTGTGCTTGTCGGGCTTGTAGTGCAGCTTGGGAAACTTGAGTAGCTTGTGTAGCTTGTCGAGCAACTAGTTGTGCAGCTTGTCAATTTTGGTTTTGTTCGAGTGCTTTATGATAAGTAGCCTACTGAGTAGGTTGTAACACAATGTTGTATTGTTTTGATGTGTTTGGTTTGGGTGGTGGTGGTGGTAGAGGTGGTTTTGGAATAGTGCTTGTTGTGGTGATAAGAGGTATTGTCATATTGATGATTGGTATTTGAGTGGTGGATGGTGTAATTGATGTGATTGGTCCTTGAGAGACCATGTTTTGAGATATTATGGGGGTGGTTGACAATATTGTGATTGCTTGTGTATTTTTCATATGTTGTTACGATGTTGACAACAAGTTCTGAAAGTTTGGCATGATGTTTTGATTGATGTTTGGGATGTTGGTTTGATTGATACTTGGTAAAGGGAGAAGCCCTAAGCCAAGGAGTGGTTTGGGTGATGATGGAAATGGTGGTTTTGGAATCATGTTGGATGTAGTGACAAGTCATTAAGATACATTTGGAGTGATCAAGGTGATAGGAATGGTCAGAATGACTGAGGCGATAGATCCTTGGGAGACCATATTTTGATTTTTTAGGATTGATGCTGTCATTTGATTATATACCATCTGTTGGTGTGATGTTGATGGTATATTCAAAGGATTTGATGTGATGGCTTGATTGGTGTTAGGTGGATTGATTTGGATGGAGTGATTGGTGCTACATAAAGGGGGAATCCCTAAACCAAGGAATGATGTTGATATGGATAATGGTGGTGGAGATGTCTCTTGGTGCAATGACTCAACTATTTTGGTAACTGTAGAAATTTGATCTCGCCAAATTTGATCTTGATTTCGATCTCAACTCCCTTGATATAGCTGATTTGGTTCAAGAAAATTTGGGATGCACACTTGTGGTGTTTGCATGGGATCATGGACACATTGATTTTGGACAATGTTCTGACTTGGGATGATGTTCAAATTTGGCATTATGGGTTGAAGTTAAACATTGTTGGTGTTGGGAATCACATAGCCTTGATTTAGGTAAATTTGATCTTGCATGATGTTACCTTGACTTGGAGTCACTAACATCTTGTTTGGACTCTGAACAACATTTGTGTGATTCACAAACATATCTATCCCAAAGTTTGCCAAGTTTGGATTGAAAATGTTCATGTTTGGTAAATTTGTACTTGGTACATTCACATTTGGCATGTAGGGACTTGATGGGATAATGTTGTTCATTTGAAGGCTCATGCATTGATTGTTCGGTTCAGATACTTGTAGGTTTGGATTTAGATCTACCATCAGGAAATGTGTTCCAATCTTTTGAATGGGTATACTCAAATTTGTTGTCCCATTGAGTTTTGTGGGAGGTAATGATCTCATGTACTAATAGTATAAATGTGAGTGTTGAATTTCAATTGGAATTGTAAGGCTTTGATAGTTTGGTTGACTTGGATTAATCATGATGTATGGATCAAGTTTATATTCCATATTCCTCTTGTGTTTTGATCTTGTTACAAAAATGACCTCTAATGTGTTTAGGACCAATCATGACATGAACGATGAAAAGGGGTGAATGATATGAGTGTTGAACATTTAGGGACTTTAGATCAATGCTAGACTTATGGTTTGATTTTGATTGGTTTGATTGGATAATGAACTTGTAAACCCTAAGATGTTGGATGCGATCTATAGGATAAACTTGTTCAAATGGGTGCTAATTCAATTAAATGTATGAGAAAGGATGCATTCCCACACACCTAACTAAATAAGGTGATTTTTATTTGTTTTAAGGATGTACCCAAGTCTATATAATAATGTTTCCAAAGATACAAAGTTGCTTGTGGGATGGGATGATAAATGTTTGAAATGGATAAAGTGTTTGATTTTGATCCTAAATGAACCTAAGAAGGACTTGTTTACAAGGCCAAGGTTTTGAAGAACATGCTTTTCCCTTCAAACCAAAAAGATCAATGTTTACTCAAAAGAGCATAAGACAAAGGATACACAAATGCATGTGTGGGGTTCAATTGATTTCATCTTGATTAGTGAATTTATTTTACCACAAACACTTATTTGATTAGGTTTTCCAAACTATATGTCCAATGTCTTAATTTCTTTGCATCCCACAAAGTATGTTATTTAGAAATTTGATTAATTTAAGGCAAGGGTTTTCCTCTTGTTTACTTAATTAGACAAATCGATATGTAATCCAATGTTTAGAAACCTCTAAGGATGTGAATCCCAAGGGCAAGCAATAACATATGGATTGAGTCAATGGAATTTGTCTCCAAAAGGGTTTGAAATTTGCATGATGTTAAGTGTTTTTTTCAAGATGTTTTCAAGCAAGCAAAGCATTTGGTAACCCAAGAATAATTACAACCCTATGGATGTGTAAGACAATATTTGTTGGATTCCCACTTGGACAAGTCCAGCTACGCTTATCTTTAGTGAATGGTTAGATGCTTGACCCCACTGGCTCCCCTCCATGGCTCATTAACGTCAATCAGGGCAGCCAAGCATCAACACCCATGAAACTCCCATGGCATGCTTTCAATTTCTACTAGAAGACCATAAAAGTGTGGGGCGGCTTCAGAACGACCGTTCTTGCGCCAACAAATAGATTAAGGATTTTGGAAAATTCTAGCACATGGGTTTTAGTAAGAACTTTTCATTCATGGAGATTGACCTATGCAGCAAGAGTCCCCTTTCAGATGATCCATCTTGTCAGAATCAACCACGTGATATTGGCATTTCTTCCAATATCCACATTTATATCCTGGTTGGAAATACTATTGGCTTTAGAGTGTTACCGGTTGAGTTGTTCCCTTGGGTGAGTACTTTTTCCCCAAGGTAGGCCCTCTAGGATAAACAAAAGTGAATGAAGAACAATATTTTTAACTCGATCAATCCTTGTTGGAAATAAAGAGAGAGAATATACACAATAGTGATCCCCACTCACACTCGCACAAGATGTTCAATTTTAAGCCCAAATCGAAGTGTGGAGGTGATTGCTTTGTCTTACCCCAAAGTCATGAAAAAAACCTTTTAATTCTCAAGATCGCTAAAAGCATGAGAGAAGCACATACGTCCTTTTTTAATGCCTTTAGTTCAAGTAAGCATTCACAAAAAACAAAGTTACACTTATTCTTTTTAAATCCACAAAGCAAAATGTGAGTTCTTTTTAAGCACCAAATGACAAGTGATAGACATTTTGTTCAATTTGTTAACCAAAAAAAAACTTTAGTATGTTGTTGATCCTATTGTTTGTTTTAGCCCTTTGCAAGAAATGAACAAAAAGGTTCTTTTTAAACCCAAAGGAAATTAGTATCCTAAGAAAGAAGTGCTAATAATTCCTTGTAGAAGTGTTAAAAAAACACTAAAACTGTGTTTAAAAATGCTTTGATTGGATGAAATATCATCATCATGCTCCTCCTTCCTTCAATTTTGGTTTCCAACCTATAAGTGAGAAAAACTAGTCAGATTCTAGAAAATACAAAAATTAAAAAGCAAAAAATAGAAGACACATTAACCATAAATCAAAAGCACATGCTAAAATTAGATTTTCCCTTTTTATTGTCTCCCAGTGTCGCAACTCGTAACTGCATCACAGTTTGGTTTCTAAGTGGTGCCCTCAGAGTGCCACTTACTAGTCAGTGTTGCTCTATGTTGAGAAAGAGAGATCAACTGTGTCGCTCTATTTTCCCAATGTCAAAGTTTGATAAAATTTTGAAATTCTTGCAAGTTAACGAGTCTAGCGGCATAGTTAGAAATTCAAATATTTTGGTGAGACGAGTCCAGTGTCACAGTTTCAAATTCTAGCCGTGCTATATAGTGACGCTAAAAAGTCAGCGGTGCCAAAACAGTGACATTAAGCTCCCAACGTTGGAATTTTTTGTGTATGAGTAAAAATGCTGAAATTTTGAGAAAAATGGATTGAAAATGAGATGCAACCCTCCTTCTACCACCAAAATGTGAATGCTTGATCTAGACCTACATAAACATGATTAAACAACACAATGTTAGTCCATAAACAAGTCTAAAACAATAATTCCCCATAAGATCCATTCAAATGAAAGGAACAAGAAATAGGAAAAGAATTCAAATGAAAACTATCAAATCTCATTAAAAAAAAAACCACTATCCCATGGGGGAACTAGTGCCAATTTGATGTGAAAATTAGTCCTTTCCCAACTCCTATGATGTAAGATTCATGTGTGATGAAGAGTGATCTACTCTGTTGATGATTGATGAGTGCTCCAATAGAAAAATCTACATAACCTAGCTATGGATTCAAAAGTATGGATGAAGATTGCTCTAAATTTGAGGATAGCAAGTTTACTCAATTGGTGGATGGATAAAATGAATGATAAGCTCTTCATTTACAGAATGCTAAGATGGATGAATGGAAAAAATGAAGCAATGTGGGACTAACATTCAACCAATGGCAAGGTGCCACTTATCAACATTTGACAGGATGAAGGTTGAGCAAATTTTGATCCATGTGCAAGTTTGAAATTTGAATTTGATGAGATGACATCTTTAGGGGGGATGAAAGATGAGTTAAATGCCAAGTGGGAGACATGTAAGAGACAATGTAAGATCTTTCAATGCTTTGTTGGATAGACATGTCTATTTGGGGAGAGATTTTAAACTTGGAGGAATATTCCATTTTTTATGCCATTTTGAAAGTAAATAGAGGATTATTAAATCAAATTAATGATTTAATTGTGCAAGTTGCAAAATCTAGAGGATTGGAGTGATTAGGATTAGCATTAATCATGATTTGATTAATTTAAATGATGCTAGTTGATTTGACCATTTTGACTTAGATTTTAGGATTTAAATAACTCAAAATGAGAAGAGAATGATTTAGACTTAGTTAAATAAATATTTTTGATTTATTTAACCAAAGGGGGTGATGTTAGATTAAATTAGATAAATGTTTGATTTATTTAATTTAATTAAATGAACTTTAGAGATTTAGTCAAATAATATGGATTATTTAATTAAATAAAGATAGGAAGATTAAATGACCTAGCTAATTACACAGAGATGATGATTTAATTAAATTGAGGGATTTATTTAATTAAAAGGGTAATTATGATGAATTTAATCAAATAGGGCTATTCAATTAAATGTTTAGATAGAGGGATAATTCAAGATGAGGCGATGTTTGTAGATCAAGATTGAGTGTGCGATATCAATTTGTATATTTTCTATGTCTATAGTTATCCGAACACCTTATATTATTACAAGATAATCCTTGGCATCCTTTGCATGCTTTCCATATCCATTTGTCCATACACCTATCTAGGCATCCATCCATGACATTCCATACATTGCTAGACACTGGGGGCAGATATTTACATCTTGCTTCGGGAATAAATCTTTACTTATATCCTCCACCTGATGTGGTGATCAGAACATTGGAAATCATGAAATAAAATTGGTCTGCCACTTGTGAGAAAAAATCCAAATCACTAGCCATGGCATATTTTGACAAGAATGCATTCCTTATCAGTCTTCATCTTTCATCAAACATCAATCCAAATAATCACAATCATTCACATCTAATTTGCATGTCAAAAGTCACATCAAATCATTCAAACAACTTTTGTTCCAAATCAAGCTTCATCAATCGAATCCAATGAAAAAATCATCATCTCAAGATATCCTTGTGTTGCTTAACACTATCCTTGCATTGTTGTACATCCTCAACAATTTAATCATCATCAATCCTGGCATAGTTGTGCATCCTCAACAATGTTATCATCATCAATCTTGATCAATCAAATCCTTGCATTGTTGTGAATCCTCAACAATGTTATCATCATCATCAGTCCATCAATTTGATTAATCAACCTTAGCTTGGTCTTCAACAAAATCCTAAACAGAGCACTTATATCATCACATATCCATATACAAATCGTCAAAATCATGCAAAAAATCCAAAAACATCCAGAACATATCAAAATCCAAAAAACATCCATAAAACAGAAAATATCAAAAAAAAGAAAAAACATTGGAATTCAAACTACGTCACCTTTGAGCTTAAACATAGGCAAGGAAAATATTTGATCAGCCCTTGAGACATCAAAATCTAAAAACATCAAAATCCAAAAAACATTCAAAAAACACAAAACCCCAAAACATCACAAAATTCAAAAAATCAAAACATTTGTAAAAATCTCAAAAACACCAAAAAAAACCTCAAAACATTTCAAAATGTCAAAAAAATCCAAATATTTGAAAAAATCCATTTGTCTCATCTCGCTTTCACTCAGAATAATCAATCATCCATAATAAACTGATCATCACCTTCATCCTTTGGCAAAACAAATAGAAACAACCACAACAATCAACAAAAGCAAGCTTCAAACATAAAATAAAAATCAAAGCCACAAACTTTTAAATGCAAAATCAAACTCTTGATCATTTTCAAACATGTCAATCAACCTTATATCAATAGCCTATCAATCAACTTATGAAACCATAATCATCCTATACAATGCATGGCCTAGGATATATTGTTTTGAGAATGGGCATCATTTTGGATATCACCTTTGATTCTTATCCTATCAAAACACATCCCTCTGGATGAAGGTATGACGAACATTGGCTTGTTTGTGTACTTGATGTTTTCTTTTGATTTATCTTATTGCAGTCATTCCAAGGACCTCTCAATGATATCCGAATGAAGGATTTAGAGAGATAAAATGGTCACTATCCTTTTGTTTGTTGTGCTTGTTGGAAGTTCTTGTAAAATAACTTGGCGAATACTTGCTTTGTTAGGTATGCGCTAGGAAGTTTTTGTATGTCAAATGTGAACAAGAGTACTCCTATCTGTTTGTTGCGTCAAATTCCATCACACTAGGTACAACACCATCCTAGTTCTTTATACCTTGATGCATCGTGCTTATGTGTGTTATCAAACATAAGGTAAGTAGCCCTTTTAAAGTCCCAATCCTTGATAAGAAAATCATCGTCTATCATCATCATTATCTCTAATAAGGTCTCATCAGATCATGGACTTGTTTTATCCTCTTGTCATCATCTCATTTCTTCTTTCTTCTCTCCGCGCTAACATAACATCACCAATGCATCCTTCTTGCATCCATTCTGCATCCACAAATCATTAGCACATATAAATCTCATAATCATAGCATATCACATCATCCATCTCATCCATCTCACATCATATCATCATTTAAAGTTGTCTAAGATAATATAGATTTGTTAGTCTAAGCATCTTAAAATCATCTCATTTGCATCATCATCCATAACCATCCATTTTAAACCTCTTTATCATGAGATCAACCCTCAAATAGAGTATTTTTGCTTGATCTCTTGAGGGGGCAATGTACTAGTGTATTTCTTTTTGCTGGGGCATCTTAAAAAAAAAATCAATTTTGATCGCGGTAAGTTTATTCTTTGAACCAATGCAGCAAGTACATTGCTTCAAAGAGGGGCAAAATGTAGACATGTGAAATTAGCATTATGCAGTGCTTAGTTCACATTCATCCACTCATAAAGTTAATCAAGTTCATTAAATCCATTCATTAGGAAAATCAGGTTCATTTAATTCAATCTCTAAGGATTATCCACTTAAATTGAATAAATTAGCTTTATTTAATTTAATCCTATCATTCCCTCTTTGATTAAATAAATCAAGACTTTATTTAAATTAAATCTCCAAATTCATATTTCTTCCTCTTGATTTAAATAAATCAAAATATTCAAGTCAAATGGGTCAAAGCATCTTAATCATCACCTAAGCTAAGCTAATCCTAATTAACCTAATCTAACCACCCATCACATCCTCTAGCTTTTCCCACTTGTGCCAATAAATCATTTTAATTCATTTATAAAATCAACATTTTCCATCAACATGGCATCTTTGAGGAATATTTCCTCAAAATTGAATTCAAAAGAGAGTTGAAATTTACATCCAACAAGGCATTTAATAGGTTTTACATGTCTCTTACATGTCCCTTGCAAAGGTCAAAGTTATCATTTAACTCTCAAATTCAAATTTGAATCTCCCCCTCTTTGGCACATTGACCAAAATGTGCTCATTCCTCATCATATCACAAGTTGACAAGTGGCTCCATCTCATTGGCTAAATATTTGTCCCACATCCATCCATTTCACTATTTCTCTCATCAAAATATTCTATAAATGGAAGGCTTCATTCATCATCAAATCCTCCACAATCATCTACAATCTCATGCAAAGTCACTCTCTTCAATTGAGAACTGATTTTGTCCATCCACTCCATCTCAAGGAATTGCATCATTTAGCTTAGCAAAGGATTGGGAAAGGGATTCTTTCCATAGAAGCACCAATCCACTATGGGATAGGTATCCATTATGCTCTTTTATGTTCTTAGTTAGTTTTTTTATTTACGTTGTGAGACATGATATATTATCTCATAGGAGCACTATGGTATTTGCATAGTTTGAACTAACATGCTAATGTGTTTTGAAGTTTGAGCTATTTTGTAGATTTGTGGTGATCACATCTTGTAAAATCCAACCTAATACAATCCAAGATGTTAGTGATACAATAAACCCAAATTTAGGACTTCATTATTTTCTATTGGGTGTATAGAAAGTTGAAAATCAATAGAGGCGTCTTGACTGTAAAGCAGTGTTTTTAATATGTTGATGCTACAGAAGTGTTGGGGTTTGGGTTAGAAAGGTGACAATCAACAACAATCTCTTGACTACACAATATTATGTCTCTCTAATTTATATTTTGTGGTAAGTTTGTCAACTGTGAAATCATACACAATACAGAAGACATCAACACCACAAGTATTCCCTGAGAATGTCCCCTAAGGCAGGGCTAACCTAATCCCTTCCTCATATCTAAATCCACGAAGTATGGTGATGCATGTTTGTGGTTTAGTAGGAATTTTTTTTTACTGGGTATGCTTAGCTGCTATTTTACTGATAGCTTGTGTAATAGGGACGTTGTGATTTCAAGTCGGTTCTTTATAGAAATGAACCTATTCTACAGATGTGCTAGGGTTTAGATTACAATGGTGACAATCTATAGAGGTGCTAGGGTTTAGTATTTCTAGGAGGGAAAATGTATATATCTAATAAAATTTTAAATATTCTTGATGTTAAAACCCCTTTAGACAAATAGATCTAAAAATATGAAGGCATTTAGTTACCTTGGAATCAAAACTACATCACAAAATGAATATAGTATGTGTTACTGGACTAGTATAGTGTAATAATGAAATATGCTCAATATAATTTTGGGATAAAATAAGAGAGAGCAGTGCATGTAAAGTTGTGTCTTACTATTCCAAGCGTGTAACAGAACTCAAATTTTCTAGCATCTGTACATTTTTGGGTGAAAGACATGTTCTTTGAAGTGCATAAGGATTGGGAGGAACATTGTGACACTTCTTTCGAGTTTCCTAGCATATTAAACCTCTTGCATGTGCATAAATAAAATTAAAAAAATCTCTATAAATGAAAAAAATCTCTTAGACATACAACTACTTTTAAAAAATAATAGATTTCTTATGTTAGAAGTGCTCAAAAGAAATCTCTAGAATGGTTTGAACTGGAGCTAAGTTTGCAGAAAATGCAGGTGACCAATTCATTTGGGATCTGGTTAAAATGATTGATTGCAGAATTCTTGCAACCTTTTACTATCTTAGGGATTTTATGATTAGATTTCATATCAGTATCCCACTTTTCCATTAGATGGAGAGAAAGCAATAGATATCAAGTTAGGTAAGCCTTCACAATTTAGGGTTCATAAATTTTATTAGTGGCTACAACTTCTTGTTGGAGGATTCTAGAAGTAATTTCCATATTTAAGGGCCATGGAATCCCACAATTTTAGTCTCTACCACGTGTAGATAGAGGATTCCTAGAAGCAATCTTCACATGACCCATAATTAATATGATAAAAGTAATCTTTTAGGATTTAAATTTTATTACACCTACATGTGTTATATAATAACATCAAAGAATCTCGTGTCATTGCCCATATACATAAAAACAAAACATAAGAAAAAATATTTTAAAAAATAATAAATATATTAAAATAATTATTAAATAATTGTAACTTAAAGAAACTCTTAAATAACTAAAACAATTATAGATAACTCTTAAATACATAAAACAACTCATTAAATAAATGATTTCAAAAAAAAATTATAATAGATATATTTAAAATAATATATTTACAAATCAATATATAAATATATATTATTTTAAATATATTTATCTAAAAAATATTTCCTTTTATTTATTTGTTTATATAATTCTTATAAGATTAGATGAGAGAATATAAATGTATTTTAATATAAAATGAAATAATTTTGTAATAAAGAAAATAAATATTTTTTTTATGAATAAACTACACCTAAAGGCCCAAACCCTAGTATATAAAATAAGAGATAGGTGAATAGATAGCTAAAAGAGATCTAAAAATATACATTCTATCAAACATAAAATGCAATCATAAAGAGGGATGAAAACAAGAGTTGAAAAATATTTTTCTTATTAAGGTTGATGGTATAATAAAATTCCTAAAATTTAATGGGTACAACTTTTGAATAGATAGATCTCCATGTTAGAAGATTCTTAGAAGCAATTTCATACCATGCAATTCCAAAATTTTAGTGGCTACAACACTTAGAGGATTCCAAGAAGCAATCTTCATATGACTAATTAATATGATAAAAGTGATCTTTACAATTGTGTTATACAATGGCATCAAATAGTCTTTTGTAATTACTCATATAAAAGAAATCAAATATATTGAACATTAATTTTTTTTAAAGATAAAATAATTATTTCTTAAATATTAGTAAATATAACACAATAATTCTTAAATAATTGAAAGTAAAAATTAATTTATAGATAATCAAAACAACTCTTTAAATAAATAAATAAATAAAATTTTAGAGAGAGGATGAATAAATATAAAAAAACTACATAGATGATGAATAAATTATATGAAAAAGTGTGGATTATATTAGAAGAGAGAATAGAAAAATACTTCAATGTAAATAAAATACACCTTAGATAAATAAAACACATATTTTTTATATCAATAAACTATAATATAAGAGTTCATTTTTTTTAAGCATTTAAAATAAGAAAAAAAATAAGATAAATATTTTTTTATCAATAGGGAATAACTTATTGAGCATATGCATAAATCCTTTGTTTAAGTTCTTGGCCTTCACTCCACTCAAAACACAAGCCATCTTCTTATTCCATTGCCTGCATCTTTCACATCGCAGTTTGATTCTCCACCACTTAATCTAATGGATAGCTGTTAGCATTTTCTTTCATCATGACATCCCTTCATATCACATATTTTGTAAGGAGCTTTCAAAGAAAAGCTGTGCAATGTGCTAAAGGAAAGAATGGGATAGGTGGTGAGCCCATAATGCATCATGTTGCTTCTTTAGAGCATATTTTATATATGAGCTAGTCATGTTGAAAATGTTTTGTGTACAGATAGCTAAGATAGAAATACATGGTAACATTTGAACTCATGTCTAAGGCATCACAATTTGAAGTTAACGGTATAAAATGAAAATAACGATGTGTGATAAGGAGCTATAAAAAAGTATATATTAGGGGAATATTATAAGGACATGTGTTGATAGAGGGAACCCCCCTTACAAATCTGAAAACTCATAACACAATTCAAATTTACAGAATTATATGTATGAAGGAAACACTATATTTTATTGTAACAAATATGCAATGGGATTACAACAAATAGAAGCTTACAAGCGTCCCTTTACAACATGGGATTTCTTATTACATTTATCAACAATATGGAGTCACAACCTCCTCACATAAATCTACAAATTTGGATTCCCAAATCCTCTATCTAATCCAATAGCATCCTATTATCTTAAACTCCAACTCTCCAAAGCCAACTTCTCAAATGAAAAATGCCTCAATATATAAAATTTTGTGAATGAGAAAAGCACTTTGGTTTTCCCAAAAAAACATGCAATTACCACCTTGGAAAAATCATGACCCAATTTGAGGAAAGACCATAAAATAATAAAATATTCTAAATGCTCACATAGCCTTCACATGGGCACCTATACTTCAACCAATAAAATTTGGTCAAATTGGATTTTTCATTAATCTCTTATGGATCCAATGAATCCATGCAAGAACATGGACCAACATGCAAATCATAAAAATCAACATGCAAGAACATGAATGGTAAAGTGGTCCTCACCTTGAAAAAATTCCCAAGATGGAATATTCCTTTGAGATGCTTTTGTAACTCTTACTAAAGTTGATTTTCCTCCAAATTTACAATTATAAATCCTCATAGAGGAAAATTACATATTTTTCAAATTAAAACAATTATTTTCCCACACAATAGCCCATATTATCCTTTATTCATAATTAAATAAAGAAAAAATGGTTCAATGTGACACACAATAGGGAGGAGAGGCGGGAAACCCTAGGTCTGTGGAGTGTTGGCTCTCTCTCTGAGGAGATTCTATACAAAGACGGGCTTTGAATGGCATTTTTCCATTAAGGAAGTATTTTATATCCTATTGTAAGGTCTCATTCTACAGCCTAGGGTTGATTTTTTTGGTTAATGTGTTTTTTTATTCCTCGAAATAGTATTTGTGTTTTATCTTTCGCTTCTGGTGTGCATATTGTGTTGGTGCTCTGGGTTAACCCTAGTGGTGGTTGGTGCTCTGCAACCCCCTATGTACTCCCTTTGGCATAAAACTGACACCATTGATGGAAGTGAAATTTTTTGATGACTATTTATTCAATGTGTGGAATAAGAAAATGGGCATTGAACATTCTTTCTATAGATTAATACAAAACAGTCTCTTCCTTATTTTCTTTAGAGATAAAGACATGCAAAAAAAGGCCACCAATAAAGAATTCTGGTCTATAGGGAATGCAGTGTTTAGGGCAGTTGCCTAGTCACCAAGTGTCTTAAATGAGGAGGTTTTAGCCTTATTGTACCCTAGATGGATAAATATTAAAAATGTTCCTCCTATACTCTAGAGGGTTATTTCATAATTCCTCTCTCAGTATGGGAGAACCATAAGGATTGAGGAAACCAAAAGTACTCTTATGCATATGGACGCTCGCATCCTGATAGCCATCACTCATGGGGTTGAGATCCCAGATGAAATTGAGATCGAAATGGAGAATACTATTTTAAACTATAAGATTGAAATCCTAGGGGGTGCCAATGCATGCTTCCTCTGCAAAAAAGAAGGGCATAGAAGGAAAAACTACCTAATCCTTATAAGCAATATTGTGGGGAAGGCTAAGATGAAAGATCCTAATCTGAATATTAAGCTTAATCCTAAACCCTTTGGGTCAAATGTGAGTGCTAATCTGGTTGTTGGGTGTGATCATGAAAACCCTATTCTAAGGAAGGAGGTGACTCCTTCGAAGGCCATTTGTTCCCCACCCCAAGATCCTAAGATGGATGGCTCTTCCGATCTGGTGTTAACCAATGAAGGGCAAGTGGTGACTGCTGGTAATTCCCCAACCCAATAGAGGATTGAGGGGGATAATAATAATATTGTTTAGAAGGAAGTTGATCTAACCTACCCAGAAACAAGAGAAGATGCCATTACCGTGAGTAGTTCTATCCCTGATGTGGATCACCAAAGAAGGGGCGGACACCTCTCCCATGGGGGAAGACTAAGTGCTCAAGAGATGGTTATGCACCAGATGAGAGATCAGATAGAAAAAAATAAAAAAATAATGAGGGACCTTAGGTGGCATAGATATAATAATAAAAAAGATATGCTAATTCATTCCCATGAAAAGGACCATAATATAAAGATGACCTCTATTATGGAGGTTGAACCTAGAAATGGTAAAGCCAAAGCTAGACAGGAAGCTGAGTATGGAAGGTCCAAGTTGGACTCTTCACCCATGACAGCTGGTAAAGATGTTGATACTGGAAAATTTTTTGTTACTCCTACTATGGATGGGGATGACCCCCCTCTGCTGATGATAGGACCAGTGGGGGAACCTACCCCCCCTTGTAAGGCCATGAGTAAGGAGGGTATCTTCACCCATAGTACCAGTAGCTTAAGTAGCCTTAAAATCTCTGAAATAGATAATCAAAATTGGGCTAATAAAAAAGATGAACATAAGGGAGCCTTTGACGTCTTAGAGTTCAAACCCTTAAATCATGACACCTTGCAATTTTTTCAAGATTATTTAAATAGCCTGAACCCTGATGGGGATGTTGCAACCCTAGCCAAAGATGAAGGAACAATGGGGAAGTGTAGACATGAGAGACATGCTGTCACACCCCTTTCAAAAGTTGTTGATAAAGAAGAGGAGGAAGGGAACAACCTAGTGAGTAGAGTTTTTAAACGAAAAATAAGGGGTAGAAGAAAGAAACAAAAGGAAGACTCAATTCCCTACTTGAAATAAAATGGGAAAATCACCCCTCCCTAAGTGTTTTAACTCCTTTAGGAGTTCGGATGAAGGGCCCCAAAAAATGGAATTAGATGACTCTTAATTTCCTATCTTGGAATATTAGGGGACTTGAATCCCTAGATAGAAAGTATAGTATAAGAAGGTACTTAAATCAAGTCAAGGAAAAGGACATAGTGATGCTCCAAGAGCTCAAAGCTGTAAGTTCCCAGCTTGAGACAAGCCTGAATTTTATCTAGAGGGATTCAACCCACTTTGCTACGAATCACAAAAAAGGGAAGGGAGGTAGAACAATTATGGTTGCAAATAAGTGGGCCAAATGGGTTACTAACTGGGGCCTCTCTCCTTGCAACAAAGTTGTGTGGATCTTGATTGAAAAAGATAACCTTAAGTTTAGTATTTTTCAATGTATGCATCTAATGACTATAGGCTTAGGTGTGTTCTCTAGAATTGGCTAAGTGATATTCCGGAGGTCCCCTGGATCATTGGGGGAGACTTTAATATGGTAGAAAACCCTAAAGACAAGTTGGGTGGTTGTGATATGGGTTGGAAAGCCAATGAGAAATTCTTCTAGTATAAAATGAAAAATAAGCTTTAGCTCTTTGACCCCATAGAAGGGCTTAGAAAAGAAAAGAAAAATATTTGTTTTACATGGTGCAACTTCCTAAAGGGAGTGAAAAGAATTTATTGCTGATTGGATAGGTTTTATGCAAACAAGGAGGCTATTCAGTTTGATAACGTGGGGGAGTCAAATACTAGGGTCAAAGTGACCCCTTGGAATCTCTCAGATCATCACCCCGTCTCGATCAAAGTTCTGCTGGAAAATGACCAACCTACCAATATGAAAAAGAGGAAAAATTCTTGTTGAATACTAATCTGCTAGAAGATGAGGATTGTTGTGATGGAATTTTTACAGTTAAAGAAATTAACAAATGGATGCATAAGAGGCTTTCACACACGGAAAGATGGAATTCCAATGTGGAAGCCTGGAAGAAGATCTTTCAAACAATTAGTTAGAAGAAGGAAAAGGACCTAAGGAAAAAAGAGAACTTATTGCAAGAGAACCCCCTAAAAGCTGAAGCTGACCTGCAAGAGTATCCAAAAAGTACCTCCCTAAATAAGGTGTTAGTAGCTATGAAGGGGGAGCTAAGAAAAGTCCAGATGCTAAAGGAATAAGGCATCAAAACTCAAGCAAGACTAAATTAGGCCTCTCAAGGGGATAGAGGTTCAAAATTCTTCTTCAATTGCCTAAAAAGAAAGGAGGCCAAAGAAAAGGTTAATGTGATTTGGAAAAATGGAAACCTGAGCAAGGACCCTGAGGTTATTCAGAGCTACTTTCTCCAATTCTACAAAAATATTTTTTCTTCAGAAGGAAATAATGCTCAAAGCCAAAAGGCAAGGGAAGATTGCAAAAATTTAATGCCAAAAAAACTCTCTAAGCAAGAAGCTAGCCAGTTGGGTAGAGCCATCTCCTGGGAAGAAGTTAAGGCAGCAATCCTTGCGCTGAATAATGATCAGACCCCGGGGGTGGATAGAATCCCTATTGAATTCTATAAAAAGAATATAGATTGGGTAAGTGAGGATCTTCTTAGTGTTTACACTAAAGCTACCAAGGTGGGATCTCTTGGTAGAAAAATTAATAAAGGTATTATTAAACTCATCCCTAAAGAGGGAGACAAGGTGCTTGTTAAAAATTGGAGACCTATAACCTTGCTAAATGTCTCCTACAAAATGTTTGCGAAGGCTATAGCCTTAAGGTTGGTAGGATTGCTTCCAAAAATAATCAACAGTACACAAAAAAATTTTATCAAGGGGAGATATACTCTGGAAAACCTCCTAACAAGTTGGGAGGTGATGGAATGGGCAAGAACATCAGGGAAAAATGTGGGTCTCCTCTTGGTGGACTTTGAAAAGGCTTATGATAGGATTGAGTGGCCATTCATTTTGATGGTCCTTGAAGCTTTTGGCTTCCCTAAGGAATTTTGTAGAATGATTGAAACTCTTATGAAGGATGTTAATGCTCAAATTGAGATAAATGGTTGCTTGACTAAAGAGTTTGAGTTGCAAAGATCCATAAGGCAAGGTTGTACGCTTGCCCCTGCACTTTTTGTGATAGTTGCTGATGCTCTGCATTATATCCTCATAGATAACCATCTTATGCCCAAATTAAATGGCCTTATCCTTCCTAATAATGAGGAACTAATTAACCTCCAGTTTGCTGATGACACAACCCTTATGGTTAAGCTGGAAGAGGAAAATGTGAGACATCTCATGTGTAAACTTAATTTCTTGGAAAAAGATGCTAGCTCTAGGATCTCAAAAGCCAAGTCTATTATGTTGAGCTAGGAGGAAACTGAGCCTCCTGGGTTGATAGGTTGGGTCTCAAATGGGGGGGACCGAGTAAAATTGTAAGATACCTAGTGATCCTTTTCACTGTCAGTCCCAACTTCAGAAACATGTGGGAGTGGGTGAAGGGAAAGATTGAGAAAAAGCTAAAAAATTGGAATAACAAGTACCTCTCCTTGGGAGGAAGGTCTTAGGTGTGTCAAAAAATTGTTGTGTCTTATAACATTTACTACTCCTCTACTTGGCTCTTTAATAGTTATCAGGTTGAAGAAATTCAAAAGAAAATCAAACAATTCTTATGGTCTGATGGCAGAGGTAATAAGAAATGGCATGCAATAAAGTGGGAGATTTGTTGTATGGGTAAGCATTTGGGGGGCCTTGGGATCAAGAACCTTAAACAACAAGGCCTAGCCCTGGTGGCAAAGTGGATTTGCAAGGCTCTCATAGGAAATATGCCTTGAAAATTTTTGGTTAGAAACAATATTAAGCTTGCTACACCAAAAAAGGCCAAGACCTGGAAGCACTTACCTCTTTGTGACTTGATCTTTGGTGAGTTTGCAACAATCCCTGCTTGGTCCAAGGTGTTTAAAAGTCTATGGAAAGCTTGGGAATACTCTAAAGATAAAATCATTAAAAAATGTCAAATTGATATTGAGATAAATAAGATATTCTTAGATAGATCCATTTGGTGGAATGTATTCCACAATGACAAGCCTTTGGCTTTGTTATAGGGATGCTCTCCTAAATCTAGGAACCAAAAAGGTTTGTCTCATTTTGATCAAATCTTGATAAAGGATAGGCTGAAGTGTTGGGATACCCTGAGAGTTGAGTTTGACTTGCCTCAAACGCAAAAAATAACCTTTGATACTATTAAGAAAAACATGGTTGTCCCCCCAGTCAACATGAATGGTAGGAAGAATAATGTGCTTGATCTTAACTAGCTGGAAAATAGCAGCATTGTAGGTCTAAAAGCTAAGGAGATTTATGGGATTCTGGATAGTAACCCTGTTTTGTCAGAAGGCTTGAACTAGAGATGGAACTTAAGCTTAAATGATAAAGATTGGAATCTTATATTTAGCCATAATTGGAATAGCACCTTAGAACCCAAGAAGGCTACTTTTAGATGGTTGTTGTTGATGCAAAAACTTCCAAATGTGGATTCCAACAAGTATCCAATTATCTGTAATATCTGTAAGAAAGAAGATTCTATTATGCATATTTTCTTTCAATGTTTTTTTGCTAAAGAAATTTGGAATATTTTTAAAATTGACATGTTAAAAGATGGGAAAGCAAAAGAGGATAGAAGGTTAGAAATTTTAATGGGGAAATGTAATGGTTTTGGAAAATTTAACAGTTTACTTTGGTTAATTATGTCAACTAAAATTTTGTGGTTTATTTGGAATGAAAGGAATAAAGAAATCTACCAGGGCTGTAGAAGAGATCTTACTGAGTTTTATAGAAAACTCACCCTACAATCCGTCTATGTGCAGGTTTCCATCAACTACTAGGCAGCAAAGGAGAAATTCCAAAATCTAAAGGTGGAAGATGAATCTATAAGCAATAATCAAAAATTTGCATTTGTAAAGCAGTGGTTGGATCATAGAGATGGCTGCAATACTGAGAGAAGTATCTACTTGAAAATCAGAGACTTAAATCACAACAGAAGATAATTCAATAGGAATACTAATGGTTGTAGAAATTTTATGTAATGTTGTACATTTATAGTGTTGCTCTAATGATGCAATTTCATATTTTGTAAAAATGTCAACTGTTTGATTATGGGTTGAAGCAGTGGCCCCAAAAAATGTATAATATGCTCTCATTACTGTACTATTTCCTTTTCAACTATATTGAATACAAAAAAAGAAAAAAGAAAAAATAATATTTTTAGTGATGTTGATTGCTAGTACCTATATGCTCTTGCATTGTGTCCATCTCCTAGTGAATCACAAGGGTTGTATTCATCACAGTTTATGTTTCACTATAAAGGGAAAAGGTGTGGTATGCATCGAGTGCTCTAGATTATGGCATGTGGTTGCATATTAATGCAGCACACAACCCTAATGTTTCACTATAAAGGGAAAAGGTGTGCTATGCATTGAGTGCTCTAGATTATGGTATGCGGTTGCATATTAATGCAGCACACAACCCTAATGCATCAAAGTTTCATGTTGAGGGATGAAAAGTGAAAATACAATGTGTGGTGAGTGATAAACATGAAGGGGATCCCAAAATAGAATATTCTATGATAGGTATCCACAGGATAGCTCATCCCAAAGTTTCAATACATCACACTTTAGAGTAAAAGGGTATAGTGATAAAATACGATGTGCACTACAGTATAGAGGGGAGATATAAGGGTGATGTTTCAACATATGATTGTATCATAGGGATATGGGTCATTGCATTTTAATATCCAAAATGAAAGAGGGTGGGGGTAAATTTTAAAAGTAGTTGAGTACGTGTGGCACTTCAGGGTTGCAGTGCATGATATCTATACATCATAACTTCATAAAAGCTGATTTGAAAATTAAGTGTGATGTAAATTTTAAAAGTAGTTGAGTACATGTGGCACATCAGGGTTGCAGTGCATGACCACAAGCCTTTAGCCATTGATCGAGATTTAAAGAGTTGTCATCATCAGTCAGAACTCAAATGAGAATGGCTAACTGAGAAATTAAATCCTTGACTCACATGAGCTGTTAGGTTACATTAATGGTGTATTTGTTCCATTCCAAAGGTGATAAAGCAATGAATTTCCTTGTTTTTCACTAGTTTCACAAGAATATTCAAGCATTCTAGAAAGAGGAGCTCCTAGATAGAAAATTCGGGTGAAGAGAAAGCTAGGGTTTCTTGAATAAGTCATTTTACCCTTCTGAGCAAGAATTTTGTTAAGTATAAAAGAAAAAGGGGTGTAAGCATTTATAGGGTAACTTTAGGGTTTATAGGGTTCTCGTGTTGCATTTTCAAGGGAGAATTATTGAACCTTAGATTTCTCAATGTATATTTGTGAAATTCTACAAGAATTGAGTTAAATTTAAAAACAAAATCCTAAGAGATTATTGAATTGTTGTAAAACCCTAGCTACTTTAATCTATATTTTTTAACCCTAGTTGTTGAAAGGATGATGAGGATAGAAGAAAGAAAGAAAACATGGACAAATCTTCTGGAAAGTCATCTAGAGAAGAAGAAGAAAAATAAAAGGAAAAAGAAGAAGAAAAACAAAAGGAAAAAGAAGAAGAAAAATAAAAGGAAGAAGAAAAGAAGAAAGAGGAAGTTAAGAGAGCCATTCCAGCTGAAGGAGAAATTTTCGAAGGCCCAAAGCCATCAAATCCATCCAACGAATCATTCAAAAGTACCCTTAAATGTATTCTGTCAAGATAAACTATACTTCAACCTGTGCTTCCACCGTAGCTAGCCAAGCTACCATATAAACCATGTTATGTGGATTTGACAAAGATTATACAGATTGATAGAATAAAATTAAGTGGAACTTTTCTCAACTCTGTCACACAAGAGGTTATAGAGTCATATAAAAAGGGGAATGAATTAATAAATGAAGCAATAAAATCTTTATAGGAGACAACCCCCGGTGTTACATTAGACAACCATCTAACTCTGATAAAAAAATTGGGGCTTATAATTGATTCAATCAAAGGTTACATGTCTAATCTTAAGGTACATAGTGCAAAAGAAGTGGAGTTGAGTCTGCTAGAGAAAAGCTTGTTGTTTCTACAAAATAAATCTATAATTGGACATGACAAAGCTTTGGAAACTTTGAAACAAGATAATGTGATGAGGAAGCCTAGCTACTATTTGCTTACTGCATGAAGTGGCTAGAAGTTGCTTAAGGTATTAGGGATTTAATGGACTCAATTGAGTCTCAACTTGTTGATACCTCCAAAGATTATAAGATTATAGATGATAGAAACTATGTTAGGTGGGTTTCTTTTGCAAAAAGTAAAATTTTCATCTTGTAGAGGAAAAAAGAAGATGATATGAGATGGTATGCCCAGCTTGGAGACCTAGTTATGTTTAGACATGTCTCTATATCAAATGCATTGATGGAAGTAGGAAAGCTTAAGAAAATGAACATTGCTCCATCCACTTCAGAAGAAGGAGAAGAATTTCTAGTGGAAATAGAATCTCTACATAAAACTCTCTCTAGGGAAAAATGAGTCTTGGATGATGGAAAGCAAGCTTGGGAAGTGATTCTCAAGGAGTTATCGGGTGCCCCCAGTTCCTAATTTGAAGTTTTTATCCTTTCCCATTCTATTGTCCTTGATGTCAAAGGGGGATAAGAGGAGAAGAGTATGTATAAATAATTTTATGTTATATGTTTGTGTCTTTTACATATGTCAGGGGTATTTGAGCACATTTTTGTTGTGAAGCAAGTCTCATTTTTGGCACATGTTTCCATCAATGACAAAGGGGGAGAAATTGTTAGAAGAATGAAGAAGGTTCCCTTCAAGTTTGTTATCACTGATACCAACAATTGGTTGGTAATTGACTAAGTTTTATATGCGTCTATGTTGATCTAGTATTTTGATCTAAAAATCCTCTGAGTAAAAGGAAGTTCTAGATGAGTTTTTTACATGTTGAGGAAGAGTTTCAGTTATAGTCTAAACAAGCTTTCAACGAGTTTGTGTGATCTAGTTGAATTATCGTTCAAAGTGACATAAGTTTGGTATTCTTTTGGAAAACAAGGTTAAGAACTATCTATCCTTTGTATGTTCCTAATTAGGTATGGGATGACCTAATTTTGGGTAACACATTTTGTTTTGTGTGCCAAAAGGAATTTTGAATTGGGTTGACAAGTCATTTTGAATTTTGGGTATTCACATTCAATTAGGTTGACCTAATTGATGAAGGAAGACATGATTGCGTATGCATATAAATATATGTGTGTTTTTGTGTGATGGATAGATATAGATACATAGCATGGTATTCAGGTGAAGTGACAAGAGTAATAGTGCAAAGTGATTGATAGTGATTGTATATCTGTAACTAGAGCATAGTTTTGGTTTTTTCTAGAGCATAACCAAAACTAATTTTTGCACTTTGTAGGTACACTTCTCCAATTCACTTTTGGTAGTGAACCACACCTTTTTGTATCTTGGCTATAATCCATTTTTTTGTATTTAGGCTATGAGCCTTTCAAGGAGAGCGAGTCCTAGTAGTGAGCACTATAATATCTTATAACCAGTTATAATATATTGTGAGCTAATCCTCATTGTAGTTTTTCCCACTTTGGGTTTTCCAAAAAATTCCTAGTGTCAATATGTTATGATCTCTTTTATGTTTTGGTTCACTATTGTAGCTAACACATGGATTAATAATTGGATGGTTGATAATTAATTTTGTTAGTAGAATACTAATTCACTCCCTTCTTAGTATTTTTCTAACAAAATTAATTATCAACCATCCAATTATTAATCCACATTTGGCTACTATAGTGAACCAAAACATAAAAGAGATCACAATACATTGACACCGGGATTTTTACATGAAAAGCCAAAAGTGGGAAAAGCACAGTTAGGATTAGCTCACAATATATTATAACTGGTTATAATATATTATAGAGCTCATTGCCAGGATTCACTGTCTTTGAAAGGCTCACAACTTGAATACAAAAAATTGGTTTATAGCCAAGATACAAAAGGTGTGGATCACTACCAAAAGTGAACTAGAGAAGTGCACCTACAAAGTGAAAAAACTAGTTTTGGTTATGCTTTGGAAAATACCAAAATTAGGCTCTAATTGCAAATATACAATCACTATCAGTCAGTTCACACTATTACTCTTGTCGCTTCGCTCACATACCATACTATGTATCTATATCTATCCATAATACACACACATATGTATATATACATAGGCATGTATTCCTTCATCAACTAGGTTGACCTAATTGAATGTGAACACCCAAAATTCAAAATGACTTGTCAACCCAATTCAAGATTCATTTTGGTGCACAAAACAAAATGTGTTATCCAAACATTAGGTCAGCTTAGACCTAATCAGGAGCACACAGAGGAAAAATAGTTCTTAACCTTGTTGGCCAAAAGAATACCAAATTTATGTCACTTGGATAACCCAACTAGATCACACAAACTTACTAAAAGCTCATGTATATCTATAATTGACACTCCCAGGAGCAACATATCAAAAATTCATGGAAGTTCCTTTTACTAAGAGAATTTTTGGATTAAAATATGATATCAACATAGATGAATAGATTACTTAGTTAGTTACCAAACAATGTTGGCATGAATAACAAAAAACATAGAGGGAACCTTATTTATTCTTCCAACAAAAACCACATGAATCTAGCATGCTCTTGTGCTCCATCAAGATACCTGAACAATAAGAACAAAGTAACCACCATTTCAAGAAATAAATCCTCCCATCCTCCAACATTCCATCTATGGAAGAAAAGGAACATGCCAAGGTGAAGATGCACCAATCCAAGAATAGAAGCATCAAATCCAAGTGATAAAAAAGTCTCTAGCCAAGTTGCCATCATGAAGAAAAAACAACATGATTAGAAATAACATCTACACACATGTTAATACATCCAACCATACATACCTTCAAGGTTTCAATAACATTAGTATACTCATGCAAAGAACATATGCAACACATATCTGCAATCACAAAATCCCTTTATCAAAATTTTCATTGAAGAACATACATATGTAGGAACTCCCACTACATAGGTAATGTCAAAGAATATCAAGTCTACCAATCAACACTATATCAAGGTGTGATAAATAATAAAAACATAAAATACCAAAAACTATAACAATGATCCACACATGCAACCCAATTAGCTACATAATTTGTCACAATATGTTTCCATCAACCTCCCAAATCATATGAACATAAGCCTCCAAGAGGGAACCATGAAGAGAGAAAACCTATAAACCATAACATTTCCTTCTACCAACACCTCAAATGTTCTATGATGTGTCAAGTATGTTTTCCTAACAACCCCAAATTAGTAGTCTTAACAACGCCCAAGACAATGTTTAATACCTTAGATCAAACACAACATATGAATCAGTGTATAATGTCAACATGGATGTAAGCCTCTCTTAGAACCAAGAAGATAAAAATCAAAGTAACCATGTTCTAAAATCTAAAAACCAGCCCATTATTTATCTCCTAAACTCCTCATCAATGAATGATAACATAAACTCAAATGCACAAGGAGATAATCATGCTTTGAACATCTCTCCAAATGAATCCTCTAGAACTAACTATCCATAGCTCAAGGTCTATATCAATGAAAGATAAAGCATCGTAAACTCATGCTAAACAATCTTCAAATGAGTCTCCAAAATCAATCACCATGACTCTACTCAACCCCATGACAAGAAAATGCATGAAAGATAAATATGTTTGAAATAATTAATGGAAAAATACCTCTCAAAGGATAAACCATTGAGTATACCAAGAGTGGGGAATGAGAATGCTCCTCTAGGATAGCCAAGTCATCATGAATCACTCCAAGAAAATTTTCCTCTATAGGTCCTTCATGAACTCATGTCCATAGCTAGGTGAAATCTCCCCAGTCTACATACTAAAACCTCCAAAGAGTAATCGTCTCAAGAAAATGTCTCTAATCAGAAGAGAACTTCAATGTCACCCATGTCTCCAAGTATCCATGAACACTTGTAACCAATCAATATATGAAAAAATCCAAATGCAACATAGCACCATCATGAAGTAATCAAGAAAATGATCATGTAATCAATACAGATAGAACTACTAGGATAAATGTCAAAGATCTAATAAAATAATCAGGAACATATCATGAAAACCTGATCTAACCATCTCTACCTAGGAGATCACATGCACCAATTTATACATCCTAGTTTCAAGAGAACACATATCATTCCAATAATCTAAGGTAGAATTAAGAGTAAACCAGTACATAATATCAAACACACTCTAAGCCAAGAAACCACATCTCCAATGACATGAAGATAACCATCACCAATGATGCATTCATCTCATTGCTAATTACTCCCATTGAACAATGATACCAAGCTACACATGCCATCGTGATAACCATCCCCTCCATGAAGATCATCTAGGTCTACACAAACAATTGAAATTTCAGTAACATACAATTGAAACAAAGATATCCAAGCCATGAAGATACACACAACCACAATCAAAACATCAAGAACCAATCCTACACCACCAAGTCATAATTTTCAAAAGCTCACACTAAAATTGTATAGCCAATGAATGTACCAAGCTATCATGAAAACATTAATAAATTGCATGATACAAGTCCCATTAATTGACTAATTAGTGACTCTAATAATCCATTCTCTCATCCCAAAACAACATACCAATGCTAAAATGACCACAGAAAATTCCAATTGACAAAATTTGCATGAACAATGAAACAATATCATAGATACAGATAGTCCACATAGAATCATCCTGCTACAAATAAATAAGTAATCAATCCATACAATTGAACAACTCGTATATACCAAACATTGAAGCATGCAAACTCATTATCACATTAGTAACATGCAAACTAAGATATCAAAGAAGATAATCCTCTAGACATCAAGACTCAAACAATAAATCAACCACAAATCTGATTTTCTAAACATGCCTACAAGTAAGTAACCATAGTCAAGGAACCAAATAGCCATCAAGGAGATAAGAATAGCCTCCTAACATAAAACCATAACACCACCAAAAAACTACATACATGATCATGTTGTGCCAATGCGTAAATCTACCTACATACCTATGATACCATAATCATAACCTAAATCTACCTGCATACTTATGATACCTATGATACCTATGATACTTAATACAGTTAAAGCAAGATCTAATAGCACAAAGATTCCCTACGAGTTGTGGTATAGAAGGATCCCTATTTTCAAAATACTTTAGAGAATTTGGAAGCAAATTCTATATTAGAAGAGATGATGAAAACTTAGAAAAGTTTGATGCAAGGTCTAATAAAGGTATCTTCCATGGATATTCTACTAAAAGGAAAGCTTATAGATGTTATACAACAAAATGCTAAGAAGGATTTTTGAATGTGAAAGTGTCAAGGTTGATGAAGATACAAAATTCAATTGTAATAGATGGAGATGAGTCAAATGAATCTTCTTGTAGAGAAGAAGAATGAAAAGATAAGGAAAAATAATTGTAGAGCAAAGAGGATGAAGCACTAGAAAAGATCCCTATGCCCCCTAAGTATGTATAGAGAAATCATTCTGAAGAAAAGACCATTGGAGACAAAACCAAAGGCATGTTGACAAGAAGATTTGTTGAAGTAGAGGTAAATCTATGTTTACTCTCTAAATTTGAACCTAAGATAATGATTGAGGCATGCAAAGATGAATATTGGATGAAGGAAATGGAAGAATAACTTATGCAGATTCAAAAGTATTAGACATGGGAACTGGTTCCTAGAACTAAAAACCAAAACATTATTAGAACTAGGTGGGTATTCAGAAATAAGATGAATGAGAATGGAGAAGTGGTAAGGAACAAGGAAATGATTATATGTAAGGTAAATGCATAAGATAAAGGAATAGACTTTTACGAGACATTTAATCTTGTGGCTAGAATGGAAGAAATAAAATAAAATTTGGCATTTGTAGTACATAAGGACTTTAAATTATATTAGATGGATGTGAAGTCTACTTTCTTGAATGGAGAATTGGAAGAAGTTTACATGGAAAAACTAGAAGGATTTTAGCTACCAGATAAACCTAATATGGTCTATAGATTGAAGAAGGAACTGTATGGATTGAATCAACCTCCTAGAAGTTAGTATGCAAGGTTGGATAAATATTTGATACAACAAAGATTCAATACAAGTACCACAAATAGTAATATCTACTTTAAGGTTGAAGAATATTGAATCTTGATAGTGGTTGTATATGTTGATGATATAATCTTTGGAGGAAATGAAGCTATGCGCATGAAGCTTGTTGAAGAGATGTAGAAAGAGTTTGAGATGTCTATGTTTGGGGAGATAAATTTCTTCCTTGGGATACAAATCAATTAGAAAGAGAAAGGAATATTCATTTCACAATAAAAGTATGTTAAAGAGATGCAGAAGAAGTTTGGAATGGAAGACTCCAAATTGGTATGTACTCCTATGGTTATTGGTTGTAAAATAAATAAGGATGATAAATCCCATAAGGTTGATGAGAGCAAGTATAGATCTATGATTGGTGGACTGCTATACCTGACTACTACTAGATTGGATATCATGCATGTAGTTTTTCTTGTGGCTAGATTTGAAGATCCTAAAGAGAGACATGTTGCAGTAGTTAAGAGAATATTCTAATATTTGAAGGGAACTCTATATTTTGGCTAGTGGTATCCTAAGGATACTAATTCCACATTGAGTGCTTACATAGATGTAGATTAGGTTGGTTATGTTGATGAAAAGAAAAGTACAATTGGTGGTGCATTCTTTCTTGGATGTAGATTGGTATCATGGCTAAGTAAGAAATGCTATTTTGTTTCTTTATGTACTATAGAGGTTGAGTATATTGCAACATCTTGTTGTACATATATATTGTGGATGAGATAAACATTGAAGGATATCAAAGTGGTATATGATAAGCCTATTTATATCTCTTGTGATAATAAAAGTGCAATCAACATTTCAACGAATCCTATAATGCATTCAAGAAGAAAGAATATATCAATTTTAAGGTGTCACTTTTTGAGAGATAAGGTTGTGGAGAATGAAGTAAATCTTGAATATGTACCTAGAAAGGATCAGATTCCTAACATATTTACTAATGCTCTTCCTAACTATACCTTCTAGTATCTTTGGGAGAGGTTGGGGGTTATTTCCCCTCGTTTGAACTAGATGCATATGGAGATGCATCAATCCAATGGATGTATGGATTCATTCCTTGTTTGGACTAATGTTGGTGGCTACTTCTCAAGGGGAGTAGGTGGTGACATTGTAATAGTATGGAATATATGTTTTCATTTATGTATAGGTTGTTGAGTTGATTGGTGTGTACTCATATGGGGGGGTACTCAAAATAGTTACAAGTATCCTGGTTCTATGTCAAAGGGGGACAATAATGCAAAATATTTTATCCTTTTCAATTGATAACAAAATGGGGAGAGACATAATACATGTGAAAATTTCTATTTATAGAAAGGGGGAATGAGAAAAGTATCAAAGAGGGAGAGAGTGGAATGAGTTAGTTGTGCAATGGGGAGAAAAGAGAAAAGGAAATTTTTGGAATTATGGAGTCTTGCAACATGAGCATGAATTGTATATGGATTGATCTGGTTGTTCTTGTGTTTTCATTGATGTCAACATGGTGGTCCAATAGTATGGGAAGCTTACTTGGTATACTAGAAGCTATTCTTTACCGGAAGTGTTCTTTACTAATGAACTAGTGTGTTGGTTTTTGAGTTCGAAATTCACTGCAAGAAAAGATGACTCTGATATCTTAAACATGTTATTTTGATTGATTCAAAAAACTATTTCTAGGATCTTGAGAATTTTTTTGTCAAGAGAATAAATTTATCATTGAAAATTTTTAACTATGTACACTACAGTTGCTTCTTTGCTTTACATATAAGTGTGGGTGACTCCGCATTTTCCTAAGAAGAACATTCTAATGCTATAGTTATAATGGTAGTATCTATGATGGTAATGTGATGATAAATAGATGTAATGTTAGATTTGGAAAGTGTTTTCTTTGAGAAGTGTATTTTGGTTTGGATTTTTTGTATTTAGGTCCTAGTCTTGGCCAACCTAACATATAACATGCATGAAGAGGATTAAATATACTTTGCAATTGTTTTCTATGGATCTTTATCAATTGATATGATGCACTACAAGGATAATATTGTTTTAAATCTTATATGGTGTTGACAAGAGTGCTTTTGAATAGTTTTTCTTCATATAATTAGGCCGACCTAATTGATGAATGAGATGTACTTGCATATATATGTAAGACCCTTTGAAGGAGAAAAGTATCAATGTGGAGTGAACATGTAAAAGTGTGAGCATAGGAATGAGAAAGAAGAGAGGTATGGGGAATTGTGAAGAGGATTGAGGAATGTTTGAATATGCGAGCCTAAATGATTTATCAGTTGGGGATTAGAACAAAATTGTTGAGCGACTATTGTGAAAAGCAATACTTCTTATTTAGAGTTGATTAGAACTAAACCCTACACATAGAAGGTGTATTATTTCTATAGAACCCTAATACTTATACCTACATAAACACAAGAAACAAACACAATATTAGATCAAATGCAAGCAAGAACCAAGATTCCCCATGAAATCCATTTAAAATGCTGAAATAGGAAAGAAATTGAAGAACAAAGCAAAGAAAGTGATTGAAATCCTATTTTAACATGCAAACCCTCAATCCCATGGGAGAATTGGTGCCAATTTGATGTGGAAATTGGCCCTTTCCCAACTCCTATACAAGCTTGATGAAGATTTGTTGATTATTGAAGCTCTTGATGAAATTTTGGCATAACCTTCCTATAGAACCATGAAAATGAATACTTGATATGAAATGGACAAAATTAGCTCTCAATGTGAAGAGAGTAACTTTGTTTTGAGTTTTGGATCCAAAATACAAAGAGACTTGCCTCTCATTTATAGATGAGAATGTTGAAGAATGAGGAAAAATTGATGAATGTTGGATCATTCAACATCCAATGGCCAAGTGCCACTTGTCAAGATGTGAGTGGAGGAAGGATGAGCATATTATGATGAATGTGCACAGTAAATGATATTAGGTGGAATTTTAAATTTGAAAGTTGGCTTGTTGGAGGGAGAAGAAATAGTCTTAAATGTCAAGTGGGAGACATGTAAGAGACAATGTAAGAGGAGTTAATACCATGTTGGAGGACAAGACACTTGGAAGGGAGAATTCAAATTTGGAGAATATTCCCTTTTGATTCCTTTTGAAAGAAATAGAAGAATTTATAAATCAAATAAATTGATTTATTGACCAAGTTGCAAAATCTAAAGAATTTGATGGTTTAGGATTAGGATTAATCATTATTTGATTAATTTAGATGAAGATTTAGCTGATTTTTACTTTTGAATTAGATACTTGGATTTATTTAAATCAAATGGGAGGAAATTGATACATTAGATTTATTAAATAAAGTTTGATTTATTTAATTATGAAAAGGGATGGTGTTAGATTTAAATCAAATAAACGTTAATTTATTCAATTTAAAGGAGATGACTTTAGAAGTTAATTAAATAAAAAAATAAAAAATTTGGATGCTAAAATTTGCAAATACTAAAAAAAAACAACTATTAACATTGTTAGTAAAACTTAAATACAGTAAATCAAGCACCCCTATGAAATATTGGATCATGCTACCTATGCAAAGAAAGAAGATATCAAATATATTGAGTGAAAGCATAAGAAAGAAAGAATCAAAATCTATCCCATAGTGGATTGGTGCTTCTTTGATGTGAAAAGAAGCCCTTTCCCAATCCTTGATAAGCTCCTGGATGATGGATGTGGATTCAAATGACTGAGATTTTTGGAGGATTAATACAATAGAGGAGGCCTCTATTTATAACAAAGAAGGATGGAAGAATGCAAAACATGGAGGATGTGGGACAAAACATGAGCCAACGATAAGATGCGACTTATCAAGATGTGAGAGGATGAAGGCTTAGCACATTTTGGTCATTGTGCATGATAAATGCTATTAGGTGGATTTGAAATTTGAACATTGGCTTGTTAGAGGGAGAAGAAAGAGTCTTAAATACCAAGTTGGAGACATGTAAGAGACAATGTAAGAGGATTTAATGCCATGTTGGAGGACAAAACACTTATGACGGTGAATTAAAATTTGGTGAATATTCCCTCTTGATGCCTTTTGAAAGAAATAGAAGAATTTATAAATCAAATAAATTGATTTATTGAGAAAGTTGCAAAATCTAGAGAATTTGATGGATTAGAATTAGGATTAATCATAATTTGATTAATTTAGATGAAGATTTAGATGATTTTGACTTTTGATTTAGATACAAGTTGGCTTTACTTAAATCAAATGGGAGGAAATTGATGCATTAGATTTAATTAAATAAAGTTTGATTTATTTAATTAAAAGGGATGGTGTTAGATTTAAATCAAATAAAGTTTAATTTATTCAATTTAAAGGAGATGAATTTAGAAGTTAATTAAATAAAATGAATTATTTAATTAACAAAGGAACATTAGGATTAATTAAATAAAATGATTTATTTAATTAAAAGAAGATGATGACTTAATCAAATAAAGTTGATTTATTTTATTAACAGAGAAAATATGATTAATTTAATTAAATAAATATTATTTAACTAAATAGTTAGTAAAGAAGTGATTTAGGCAAAATTGATGTTAGTAAATCAAGATTAAGTGTGTCAGTATATTTTTCATGTCTACACCTTCAGTTCATAATTTTGGCAGTGAGCCATGCAATATACTGTATCTAGATATGATATATTGTGAGCTAATCATCACTGTGTTTTCTCCCATTTTGGGTTTTCCACATAAAAAATCTTCGTGTTCATGTGTGCTAATGCATTATATTGTTTTCATGTTCTATCTTGTTGGTTCAGTTAGAGTTGAGATGATGTTTATATGGATTTTATGTGAATGGTTTTATGGAATACTAATTCACCTCCCCTCTCAATATTTTAGATATTCAACAATGTGTATTAGAGCTTGGTTCCTATGAAGAAGCCTAGAATAGGATGAGGAAGGTCCTAGAATTTGAATATATGAATTTTTTTCCTCCAAAAGTGATCTTTGTTGAGTATTCAAAAGAAAATGAAGATCTGAAGAATAAGCTCAAAGATGCAAATGATTGTATTGAGATTCTAAGGAGAAAATATGAAGAGGCCCATGCTCAATTAATAAGAGAACATCATGATATCACCAAACAACTACAACAATTGGAAGAAAAGAAAATAATTAAAGACTATCAGAAAGTTAAAATTCAAGAGAAGATGGATGAATGTGTCAAGCTCAAGCAAGAAATGGAGATTTTGAGATCAGATCTATAAAAGGAGAAATATTAGAGGATAAATTCAAGGAAATATCTGCAATGCTTGATGAGTTGATAATTTCTTAGAGGCCTGCAATAGATAAAAGAGGTTTAGGATTTGAAGAAGGAAAAAATTAAAAAAAAAGCTACCTCTTGACAAGAAGACTCAGTGCAAAGATGGACAAATCAAGGACTTAAGAAGCAATATCAGAAGGAATCCCATTAGACAACCTAATTCTCAAAGGTACTTATCTTTTAATTATGTCTATTATTCTTGCAATAAATTTGGACATAAGGCAAAGAACTACAAAAGTGAATGAATGACATTCTCCAACAAATGATTTCAGTGCAAGAAGTTTTGAAACAAGCCTAATTACTGTGAATATAGTTTGAATAAAATAAAGTGTGGAACCTGAAGAATGCTTTTTTCTATGATTGCAATAATATGGAACATTCTACTAGAGATTACAGAGGGATAAAAAATTCCTATTTGGCAAAGAGGCATGAACCAATCACTGATCTAGAAGAAGTAAAAAAAGAGATGATAAGAATCTAAAGAAAGGAAGGAGAATTCAGTCAAGTTGAATTGAAATCATCAGTTTTATTTGTGCCATCCTCTAGTGTAGATATGCCTATCAAAGTTTGGTAATGACTAAGCGGGAGAAATTATAAATAATTTTAATAAACCCCTCATCGATAATTGATGTCACATCATGAAAAAAGTATATTTAATGTGGTAATAAACTCAAGGAATTTTCTTAGACACATGTGTGAAGAATGAAGTTTGCATAATTTGAAAGGATGAAAATGTGCACAAATTATGAGGTGATATACCTACAATTTGAAGCATTTATTGCAAAAGAATTCATAATGAAAGAAATAAATTCAGAAGTATCAAGGAAATCGTATTCAAGAAAAAGGAATTTGTGAATACGAAGAAGAATGTAGATGAATTTTAAAGAAACTAGAGAAATTGAATACATCGAAGTTTCAAGATTTGTTGAGGGAAGAAGAAATCAAAGTGGATTCAAAGCATACTCTAGAAATTGGTCATCTATCCTATTCTTCATTGAAAATTACAGAGGTATTCTACTTGAATCTTTCAATTTTATGTAATGGATAGTTCAAAGGTTGTGAATATTTCAGATAAATCACAAGTGAAATTGAGGAAATATTTAAAAAATATGTTAGAAGAATTTGTTGGTGCATTCTCTTTTATTCCTCCCAGAGTATTACCCATTGAAGATATCTATGCATGTGTCTATAGTAAAATTGAGGAAATGACACTAGTTCGGTTAAGTATCCTATGGAAGAATGGATTGGAAGAAAAACATGATGCAACAAAATATTAGTTGAGAAGAAGTTGGATGTATGGTAGGAAGCCCCTTTGTTTGATTTCAAGAAGAAACACATTCAAATAATTTTGAGCAAGATTCATGATGAATCAATGTGGATTGACGAATCACACTTGATAACTAGAGAAGCAATAAGAGATATAACTAGTTTGTGTTCCATTGGACTAGTTTCCATATGAAAGTCTATGATTGAACAAGAGATAATTGAGATGACTAGTGCGAACCTTGAAGGAAAAGAACTTGTTTTGAGATCAATTGAAGATTTGATCATTAGGTATGTTGCAATGGTTATTGGTCACAAATTTTTCTTACCTAGCAATGACCACATAGTCTCTATTGTTGTTGTTTACACTGCTATTGATTATATGGCTAGGAAAGGTATGGATTATGACCTGTTTGAGCTACTTTGAATGCATCTTTTGAAGAACCTGAAGGAAATCAAGAAGAGCAAGAGAAATACATTCCAATACCTGACTTTGATTGCCTAATTACTCTTTTACTTCATGAAAGAGTTGGATATATGCAGGATCATCATGGAAAAAATAGGCCCTTAAGTTGCAAAATATTCAAAAAAATTAGAGTTAGGAAACTTGAAGTAAAAAATTTGAATAAGTTATCCACATTATTTAAACAATATGTAAGAATAGAATCTATAGAAAATTGAATGTAGTTTCTAAAATACTAGGTTTGTTTTAAAAAAAAATCTATTTGGTGAAAATTTGAAATTTCAATGTAGTAGTACTTAAATTTCAGGGAAAAAATAAGAAGTAGGTGTCTGCCTGACCACCCTAACCACAATAAAATGATAATATTTTTTTTATAAGATTTTAGATATAAGTAGAGGACTCATGCCCCGATGCGATCATATTTTTTTGTAATTTTTTTCCAAGTAAATAATTAATTATGAATTTTTTATTACAACTTTTAAAAAATATAAAAACTCGTATGTCTGACCACCCTAACTTGGTCAAAACTTCATGAAATTCATTTTTTATTTTTTTAATCCTATAGTATGCAAAACATAGAATGTGATGTATATTATGGATTCAAAAAATGTGATACCGTTTGAAAGCTATAGATGTTTTTCAATCAGCCTATCAATTAGGACTTTAGTCGTAATTCAAATAGAAAATGAATAATAATTACTTATTAAATTCAAAGTAAAGAATAATTTATATTGGTGGAAATTTGAGAATATCCTTTAAAAACCCTTTTTGTTTCATCAATTTTGGGTAAAAAAATAGTCCGTCAGCCACATACCCATCATATTGCCACTTTTTGGCCCATCATGATCTTGCACATACCTAGTTACTAGTAATTGGTAGGATAGAATGGACAAGTTCAGAGCCTATTGCTCATTAGATTAAGAATTTCATGATAAACCTTGGTGGGTCAAAATGCTCAAGAGATTTCTCTTGTTGCATTCTTTGGAACATTTCAGATTAGGATGAACAAAATATCAAGGATTTCAAAAAGTGTGACTAAGAAGTACTCCGATAATATTAATTTCCTGGTTTCTATAGAATTTTGTTATATGGAAGCAATTGAATCTAGAATCGTGTGGATATCTAAATTAGATTATGAAGTGACTGAGGTTGAGATTGATCATTATGCAAAAATACTTTTAGAGAGCCCCAAGAATCCCAATGAAGAAGAAGCCTTCGACAGTGCAACTGGAACATGAAAGAAGAGAAAAGGTGTTGTTATCAAACAAGAAGACACAAAAGAAAGTGAATCAAAGAGAGCTCAACATGAGCATGAAAGAAAAAACATTCAAGGAGCTTTAAAAGAAATGTAGAAGGTAACCCCTAGAGCTAAGTTAGATTCATTTGTATAAATTTTTGAAAATCCTAGAAGCATGATTAACTCTTTGAAAGCATATATCTTCAGACTACAAGTACAAACTAGAATTACATCTATAGAAGAAAATTTAGAAGATATCAAGAAGAAATGTGTAGATGCACAATGTAGAGTGGTGAAGGAGTTGAAGGGTGTATAGGTTTGTGAGGAAAAATCTCAAGAACTACTTTCTTTCGTCTAGAATTGGTATAACAATACACTAAATACAAGAGATGAAATAAGGAAGAGTGAAACTCAAATGTGTACTCAAGTAGATATCTATAGCCTAGCAGATGATAGAAATAATCAAAGATGGTCCTACATTGTGCAGCTTCAGGACAAATTCTTTTCCTTGGAGGATCAAAGACCATAACTAATTAAGTAGTTTGCAACACTAAGAGATATGGTGAAACTCGAGCATATCCCCGTATTCTATGCTCTTGATAGTATTAGTGTTGTCTAAGAAGTTAATCTTAGTCCCAATATTTTGGCAGATGGTAAGAAGGAAAAGCTTGAACTACTATACAAGACTCATGTAAGTGCGAAAGAAAGATGGGAAGAAGGAAAAGCTTCATGGAAGGGTACCTTGAAGAACCTCAAAATATCTCCCTCTTCCAGTTAATACATTCTTTTGTTGCATATCATTTTTTGGTCTTTTTTTTTTTTGCATATACATATACCAAACCCCTATACATCCTTTTCCATTGATGTCAAAGGGGGAAAGATAAGAGATAGAGATTTAGATAGAGGGAAAACATTTTTTTGGAAAGAATTTTTTTGAAAGGGGGAGTATTTATTTGCCTTATATTGAATAAAATGTTTTTGATATACATGTTGCCATCAATGCCAAAGGGTGATATTGTTGAAATTATAGAGTCTTGCAACATGAGCATGAAGTGTATATGGATTGATCTAGTTGTTCCCGTGTTTTGATTGATGTCAACATGGTAACAATAGTATGAGAAGCTTACTTGGTATACTAAAAGCTATTGTCTACCAGAAGTGTTCTTTACTAATGAACCAATGTGTTGGTTTTCGAGTTTGAAATTCACCACAAGGAAAGATATGACTTTGATATCTTAACCATTTTACTATGACTCATTTAGATAGCTATTTCTAGGATCTTGAGATGTTTTGTGTTGAGTGTAGAAAGTTATCAATGACAGAGGTTAAATTTGTACATTGCAGTTGTTTGTCTACTCTACATATCAGTGTGGGAGACTTTTCATTTTCTTAAGAAGAACATTCTAATCCCATGAGTCTAATGATAGTCTCTATGATGGTAATGTGACAAGAAACTAACGTACTATTGGATTTGGAAGGTTTTTTATTTGAGAATTGTATGTTGGTTTGGAGTTTTTATGTTTAGGTCCTAGTCTTGAATGACCTAACATATGACATGCATTAAGAAGATTAAATATACTTTGTAATTTTTTTTTATGGATCTTCATCAGCTTGAATGATGCAATACATGGATAAAATTATTTTAAATCTTTTGTGGTGTTGACAAGAGTGATTTTGATTTGTTTATCTTCATCTAATTAGGTCGACCTAATTGGTGAATGAGATATACTTGCATATATATGTAATACTTTTTGAAGGAGAAAAGTATGGGTGTGGAGTGAACATGTGAAAGTGTGAGAATGGGATTGAGAAAGAAGAGAGCTATGGTAAATTTTGAAGAGTATTGGGGAATTTTTGAATATGCAAGCCTAAAAGATTTATCAGTTGAGGATCAAAACAAAATTATTCAGCGACTATTGTGAGAAGCAATACTTCTTATTCAAATATTAATTAGAACTAAGCCCTACACAAAAAATATGTATTCCATCAATTCATACTTTTGGTAGTGAGACATAAATTTTGTATCTTGGTAGTTATTTATCTTTTGTATTCAGGTTGTGAGCCTTTCATGGATAGTGAGTCTTGGTGGTGAGCCATGTAATATATTGTGTCAAGATATAATGCATTGTGATGTAATCCTCACCATGGGTTTTCACATTTTTGGTTTTCCATGCAAAAATATTAGTGTTCACGTGTGTTGATGCATTATCTTGTTTTCATGTTCTCTCTTGTTGATTCAGTCAGAGTTGAGATAATGTTTAGATGGATTTTATGTGAATGGTTTTATGGAATACTGATTCACCCCTCCTCTCAATATTCAAAATATTCAACAAAAATAAGTTTTTTTAGAGTTGCATGTTATCTTTGATGGGTTTTCACATCTTGTGTTGCCATCAATGACAAACGAGGAGATTGTTGCAAGTATGAATGTGTTTTCATTGATTCCAACAAGCTTGTGCTATAATTTACGATAGTTGTGTAGTGGTTGAGAAGAGATTGTTTCTTTGATTAGTTGAATTATGTTTCCATTAGTTAAATTACTAGTGTTAACCTTTGGTTTCACTTTTATAATTGTTTGTTTATGGTTAGATGTCGAGGATACTGAGAGAATTGAAAAAATAAGAAAATATGGTGTTGTAGGGGTATTCTATTTTATTGAGGTGTTTTGGTTTTTCTTCACATTTTTTTTTAGATTAAGATTTTCTTGTGTGGTTTGGATATATTGGAAAGATGTTTTCATAGTTTCTATATCCAACGTTTCTATTTTTGGATTGATGTTCAAAGGAATTCATGTTCACTAGTGTGTGAACTAGTTTTGTTGTGTTGCTTACATAGGTCTCTAGGAGAAATGTTTTTCCTCTGTGTTTCTCCATATTTTTTCTTCAGATCTTGAAATTATAAAGATATATTGACGGTGCTAATCTATTTCCTGTATCAAGAGTATTTGTGGTTTGCTTCTCTAGAAGTTGGATTTTATTGTTGCAATGTTTGGCAGTACAGTCTGAATGTACAAGATATGTATATTCTAAATGTGTGAATTATTATGAAGTTTTTTGATGAATTTAGTGTTGATAGAGGAATATTCTAGATCATGATGGAGTGTGGTATGTGGATTTCAATTCATCTTTGGATCTAAGGAAGTGTGTAATTCAAATTTTACTGGTGTAACTTGCATAAGTAATGATTGACTTGGTGTTTACAATACATTTGAAGATGATCAAGAATTAATGAAAGTGTAACATGGCACGTGAGAGATAATTTGGGTCCTAGTTAAGTTCTATTTTTGTAAAATTCCATTCGTATCCACCACATGAATGTTTAGTGCCTATCTAGTTTGAATTTGTACATGATCCAATGGGAGTGTATTCAACTTGAAGATGTTTACAAGTTGTGGATGCTATAAATGAAAGGTGAATTGATGTGAGATGAGGTGTGGAATAATATGGAGTGATGTGATGCAAAGTTACTTGTGTAGAAGTGTGCATTGTAGTGCGAGCTATAATGCAAGATTATTGAATGCAGTGAGCTAAGGTATCTTGATCTCTTGGAGACTACAAGTGTTGTTGGAGCTAAAGGGACAATGACAAGTGCCATACTAGGAAAAATAATACAAAAGAAGACAACAATCCAAAGGGACAATGATATGTGTCATACTAGGAGAATTATGGTGGTGGTAGACAATGAAATTATAGAAATCAAGAAAACATTATTTAAAGGTTAACCCTTAGTGGTCAACTACAGTTAAATTCTCACACATATTAGCTATGGACAATAGTGCATTCCCTATGAATAAGGTAGTGAAACATGTAACAATGAGAAACTAAGAACTAAGAAAGTAGTAGGATATGACCAAGTGTGGGTAACATGGACCATAATTAGTAAATCATAGGTAGCAGTAGACAAAAAATAATACTAATTGGGTTGTTGTGTTTTCTGCATTGAGATAGATAATTATCAATTGGTGGATGAGTGAAAGGAAAATAACATATGGTTCAAGGTACAACTTATATCAATCATTACAAGTCAACCTAAATTATAAAATTTATAAGATAAGGGAATTTTCTTGTTGATACTTATAAATTAAGACATGAATGATTTATAAATTTCAAGAATATAATTTATTAATGGATACCTAGGGTTTGAACACATTGTAAGAGTTATATTTTTTTTATTTTTTGTGAAAGAGAAGGGTATGTGGAGGATCATGGTGCACCAAAAAGTGGCAATATTATGGGTATTTGTAGGGTATGTGGCTGATGACTTTTTTTTCACCCAAAATTAATGAAACGAAAAGGGTTTTTAGAGGAGATTCTCAGCTTTCCAAAAATATAAATTATGATTTAATTTGAATTTAATAATAATTATTATTCATTTTCTATTAGAATTATGACTAAAGTCCCATCGATAGGCTGATTGAAAACATCTATAACTTTCAAATAGTATCATATTTTTGAATCCAGAACATCGTCACATTCAGTGCTTCACATACTATAGGATTTAAAAAGAAAAATTAAATTTCATGAAGTTTTGACCAAGTTAAGGTGGTCAAACATACAGTTTTATATTTTCAAAAGTTGTAATAAAAATTCATAATTAATTATTTGCTTTGAAAAAATTACAAAAAATATGCATCACATCGGACATGAGTCCTCTACTTATAAAATCTTACAAAAAATATTATCATTTTATTATTGTTAGGGTGGTCAGACAGACACCTACTTCTTATTTTTTCCCTAAAATTTAAGTTCTGCATTGAAATTTCAAATTTTCACCAAATAGATTTTATTTATTTTTTAAATAAACCTAGTATTTTAGAAACTACATTCAATTTTCTACAAATTCTATTTTTACATATTTTTGAAATAATATAGATAACTTATTCAAATATTTACTTCAAGTTGCCTAACACTGATTTTTTTGAATTTTTTGCCACTTAAGGGCTTGTTTTTTGCATGATGATCCTGCACATACCTAGAAAACTATGAGTTGAGGGAAATTAATTCCTTCAACGTGATGGTGTTTGATAGAGGCAAGAAATTTCTTTCCATCCTTAGTAGGAGGTGATCCCACAACAGTGGTTTATAATTTTTGGCCAAACTAGACATTGGAATTATTATTTTTTAACTAAATTTTCACATTCGGGCACCTATAGCGGCTAAACGTGAGGAATTTGAAGATTATACAAACTAGAGTCTCATCACATTTTTTCTGTAGATTATAAAAATATTTTTTTTCAAAATTTTTGGAATCAAATTGCACTTATTTTTCTCTCCCATGAAAACTGGTTTTCTTCATAAAACAACATTTTTAAAAAGTGACGCACACCGTATAAAGCATAAGTTTTTTTTCCATGAAGGATAAAATTATAATTATTTCGAATTTAGATTCATAACTCTAATATATAGTGCTTCCACTTGGTTAGATAGGTTTTATTGAATATCTTTTCTTTAATCAAGTTTCGAAGTCAAACCAATTACTATTCAGACATAGGGTGACCATATAAAGTGTAACTTTTTTTGTGTATATCGAAATTCATTTTTTTTGTTGGATCAAGGACTTCAATATCTAGTGCACTCATATTTTTCAATTTTTTTTTGATAATGTACTATTTTTCCACATGTGCAGAACAAAGACCTTCATTTTAGATGAAAAATCTATGTTTAATAAAACTAAAAAAAAATACATAATAAAACCAAAACATATTAAAATTATATTCATTGGATAGATCATTTTGAGGACTACCTAATTCTAGTTGGGTTTGTGAAGATTCCTCCATTTTCATCCTCAATTTGAGCTCTGAAGTGCCAAAATTTAGGTTTTTTTGTGTCTCGGGGGGGGATGAGGCATAAGGGGGGTTCAGTCGAACCCCAGTTTGACCGAACCCATTCAAAGGGGTTCGTTTGAACCCATTTACATGCTTTTTTTTGTTTTCTTTGGCAGGAAAAGTTTAAAGGGGTTCGGTTGAACCCTGATTCAGCCGAACCCCTTATGGGTTCGGTTGAACCAATAGGTTCGTACGAACCCCCAAAAACACTTTTTTTGCCTTGGGGTCATTTTTTGTGAGTTTTCCTTCCTCACTTCAATTGTAAACCACTATTGTGGCTTCACCCTAGGGTTTGCCTACAATATGTCAGAATTTTGTTTCATAGCCATACCTTTATTGTCCATATTGTATCTTGATTTTTTTTTTGATCCCATCATGTGTATCATTTTTTCTTCCATGACTTAGATCTATTTACTTATATATGAGATTCTTGTTGTCCCTTATTGAGCCATTATTGGAACTGTCATATGATTCCCTTCTTTTGTGCTCATCATGTCATAATGTGGTATTTACTAGATTTTCCCTTCCATATGCTTTAATCAATTGACCAAAATAAAACATAAAATTATTGGCTAAGTCAAAGGGGAAGGTGTCTATTGATGGTTCCTAGTGTATCAAAAATATTAGGAGCCCCTAGTAGTTTAGAAACTACATTCAATTTGCAACATATTCTATTCTTACATATTTTTGAAATAATATAGATAACTTATTAAAAAATTTACATCAAGTTACATAATTTCTTTTTTTTTTTAGTTTTTCACCACTTAAGGGCCTATTTTTCCCATGATGATCCTGCACATACCTGATTATCTAAAATACATCATCTATGAGCTTAAATGTAGGTAAGGCCATCATTGATGAGCCTGTGAGACACAAAAATATTTAAATAACATGAAAAAAAAAAAAGCCACATAACATTTCAAAAACATTCAAATATTTGAAAAAATCCATCTGTCCAATTCTATTGAACACCCATGATAATTAATCATTGATAATAAATGAATCGTCACATTCATCCTTTGGAAAAACAAACAAAAAACAAGTATAACAATGGTGCAGGGGCACCCAAGCTCCTTAAGGATCACCTGAAAGGTCAGGAGGTTGCAAGGGTTGTGAAGAATTTTCAATCATCTCAGAGCATCAATTATACTATCTTGGAGCCTATAATGGCATTTGGAATAGATGAATGTTATAGGGAGATCAAAAATCCTAAGGGTACTGATAAGGACCATAGGACCAAAAATGATTGTAAATAGACCAATGGTGTCCTAGGGGTCTAGATAGGTATAAAATGATTTAACTATGTCAAATAAGGTTTGATGTTAAAGATTAAATAATTTTTAGGTTGTAAGAATCAATAAAATAAGAGTTGGAAATTCAAATTTTGAAATCCAACAGCTAGTTGTGTTTGGGCGGGTAAGTAGTCTTTAGGAGTTTTTAGCAAATTTTATGTAATAAAATCAATCCAAATCAGTTGGGAAAGTTTGGGAATGAGTCTAAAAAGGTTGAGAAGTCATTTGTATGGAGGTTGGGTTGTTGGTGCAAGTACTGTACAGACTGCTACAGGAAAATCAAGAAAACTTCAATCTTTTTGCATTTTCTTGTGCTCTTTTGATGATCTATTGATTTACATTGGAGATAAGTTCCATTGGATGAATTAGAGACTTTATTTTGTATGTGTTTAACCTTTTTCCATGTCCTGATAAGAAAAATCACTAGTTTCTTGTATCATATTTCTAACTGTCAACAAGAAAGTTATGATTTTCACTATTTTTTTAGGGTTTTCATGGATGTTTGATCCATTTCATGAAGGAATAATGATGTAACCTATGAAATGGATCCCTTATAACATTTATAATACAAAACTAACAAGCTAATGTATAGGAAAGAGGAATACTAAGGTGTACACCAAGATTTGACAATGCAAAGTGCATGAAAATGGAGGCTAAGGTATAGCAGTGAGAGTTCTGCCTGAAAAGAAAAATATTTTTGAGTTGGAATAGATGAAACATGTTGAGTTATTGGTGAAAAGTCCAAGAAAAGGTTCTGGAAGTGTTGGGAAGGCTAGTTTTCAAGAAGCCCTAGATTTGGAGCAATTTATTGAGGGTTTTGTGTTTGAGGGTGTTAAGGGTATCTTAGAAGCCTAAAATATTGAAATTCCTTGGTTTGGAAACATTTTACGCTATTTTTGAAAGTATCATGGTATGGAGTTGTGATTGTAATAGGGTTGCTTTGAAAAAGAGGGCTAATTAGGCTTAGATTTTGTGGAAACAACAGGTTTTGGAAGGGTTTGTCTGAAACAAGTGCCATTAGGGTTTGGACATGTTGTGTAGGATCATAAACCACATCTGATTCAGTCATTATTTTGGTAATTCCTTTGGGGAAGTTCAGTGAAAGTTCAAAAATCCATTGCTAGAGGCCTAGTTGGGCTAGAATCCTAGTTAAGGTGGAAAAATGGGTTTACATATAAGACAGAGGGTTGGGTCTTTGTAGTCATTCAAGACAAGTGTAATTGTTCCCCTTAAGATCATTCCTAGGGTTTGGGTCCATAGGAGAAGGATTTGTGTCATAAGTGAGCCATTTAGGCATTATTTCCATAGGGGTGTCTAGAAGGGGATTGAGAGTGCATCATTGCAATCCTTGAAATCATTGTGTGTTTCCAAAATTCCCATCCCCTCTACATCAAACAATTAGCAAAATAAAACTTAAAAAAAAAATCAAAATTGAAACAACAAACTTTTAAATGCAAAATCAAACTCTTGATCATTTGCAAACATGTCAATCATCCTTATATCAGTAGCCTTTTTAAAAAACCTATCAACTTGCCACCATCCACTAACATGTCATAGGATGTATCCTTCCTACAATGTGCATTATCTATTGGAAAAAAACTTTGGATACTTATCCTAAACAAAACAACTTGCCACCATCCACTAACATGTCCTAGGATGCATCCTTCCTACAATGGGCATTATCTTTGGCAGAACACTTTGGATTCTTATCCACAAAATAAATTCATTTGGCTAGAGGTATGAAGAACAATGGCCTATTTTTTTAATGATCTTTTCTTTTGACTTATTTTTTTGCACTCATTCCAATGACCTCTCAATGATATCTAATCAAAACAATATAGAGAGAAAGGAATGGGGAATTGATCATTATCTTTTGTCTATTTTGCTTGTTGGATATTCTTGTAAAATAACTTGGTCATACTTACTTTGTTTGGTTTTTAGGGAAGGTGTTTTAGATGTCTTGTTTCCTATTACATAGGAAGGTTTTCTTTTCTATGTTTTGGTATGAGATGTTTGAAATATCTAAGTTACATCCTAATAAGGTTTCCTATGCCAAGTAAGAAAAAGATTACTCCTATTTATTTTTTGGGTCAAAGTCCATCTCACTAGATACAACACCATCATGGTTTTCTATACCTTGATACATCTTATCTATGTGTGTGATCAAAAATAAAAAAAATTATGCTCTTTACATCCACAATCCCTAGATAAGCAATGCATCGTCATCATTCATCATCATATCTAATAAGGTCTTGATGATTCATATAGTTGTTGGACTTCTCCATCTCCTTAGAATCAAGGGTTGATCCCTCTCATTCTTCTATCCTCTTTCACGCTAGTTCATGCTATCATGGCATGCATCCATCATGCATTCATAAACATCAACATACTCATCCTACATACACATACATAGAATCATAATAGGAAAAATCATTCATCTCACATGCATTTTATCATCATCACAAAATAAATCTATTGGTCTAAGCATCTAATAACATAACCATCCATATATCAATTTTCAACTTCTTTGTCATGAGATCGACCCTAAAATCAAAATTTTCACCCGATCTCTCGAGGGGGCAATGTACCAATGTACTTTCTGCTAGGATATCCAAAATAAATCAAGAAATTTTTGAATTTCAATCTTGGTAGTGTTATTCTTTGAACCAACACAACTGGTACATTGCTTCAAAGAGGGACAAAATGTAGACACTCAAAATAATTCTGACATTATATGTACATCTAATTTTGATCAAATATCATAAAATTCTACTATTAATCAAGTAACTAAGTTTATTTGATTAATTCACTTTCTACTAACTAATGTCATCTCTTTTAATTAAATAAATCAATATATTTAATTAAAATCCTAATGTTCTAACATTCTCTCGTTTGATTTAAATAAACCCAAACATTTAAATTAAGTGTCATAAATTAGCTACTTTCATCCAAGTTAATTAATCCTAAATTAATTAACTCCTAATACTAATCCTTCATTTCTCTAGCACCTAGGTCAAACCTAAACCCCTAACTAACCCACCAACTTGCACATGAAAATCAATTTCTTTAATTATCCAATTAACTTATTTTTCCTCAACAAGGCATATTCCTAAGGAATATTCCTTGGTTTACTCAACTTATTTCACTTTCTTTCCTAAACCATTTCCCTCCAAAACATTGCAACCATAAGCATTTAATGCCTCTTACACATGCATTTATCTCTATTACACCTCTCAAATCCTCAACCATATCCATTAACCAAGCACATTCTCCAAAATGTCCTCCACCTTCCTCCACTAGTCATTTGAAAAATGTCACAATATCACTGTCTTTTCATTAGTCCCACATTCCTCCCATCTCTCCATTATTCAAACCTTCAACCTATAAATACAAGGCACTTATACTCCACAATATCATCTACAAGCTTGTGCATTTGCACTATAGAAACTTGCATCTTCATCACATCTAGAGCTTATCAAAAGGGTTTGGGAAAGGGATCTCTTTTCAAATCAAAGGAGCACCAATCTCCCTATGGGATGATGGTTTGGTTGATTTAAATTACATTTGCATATTTAGTTGGTTATGTTGCATGCCTTACTTCATGTTTTCTCTTATATGTTTGATCAACAATTTCATAGGGAGTGGTTTATTTGAGTTTTCTAAGAATGGATAATTTGGTATATTTTATCTATTGTTAGTGATTGTAGGTTCACCTCTCACATGTGTTAATCTCTTACCCGCATCAAGATTATTTGTTGTTTAGTGCTATGGAAGTTGGATTTTATTGTTGCAATGTTTGGCAGTATATTCTAAATGTACAAGCTATGTACATTCTAAAGATGTGAATTATAGTGAAGGTTTTTGATGGATTTAGTGTTGATAGAGGAATATTCTAGATCATGATGAATTTTGGTATGTGTTTTTCAATTCATCTTTGGATCTAAGGAAGCGTGTAATTCAAATTTTAATGGTGTAACTTGCATACTTAATGATTGACTTGGTGTTTACAATACATTTGAAGATGATCAATCATTAATGAAAGTGTAGCATGGAATATGAGAGTTAATTTGGGTCCTATTTAAGTTCTATGTTGGTCCACTTTCATTCATATCCACCACATGAATGTTTAGTGTTGATCTAGTTTGAATTTGTAAAGCGCAAAGTGAGTATATCTAACTTCAAGATTTTTTCAAGTTTTGGATGGTATAAATGCAAGGTGAATTGATGTGAGATGAGGTGTGGAATAAAGTTGAGTGATGTGATGCAAAGTTACTTTTGTAGATGTGTGAATTTTAGTGCGAGCTATAACACAAGATTATTGATTGCAGTGAGTTGAGGTATCTTGATCTCTTGAAGACTACAAGTGTTGTTGGAGCTAAAGGGATAATGAAAAGTGCCATACTAAGAAAAGTAATACCAAAGAAGAAGAAAAATCCAAAGGGACAATGATATGTGTCATACTAGGAGCATTATGGTGGTAGAGGTTACTATGGTGGTGGTAGGCAATAAACTTATAGGAATCAAGAAGATGTTATTTAAAGGTTAACCCTTAGTGGTCAAATAAAGTTTAATTCTAACACATATTAGCTATTGAAAATAGTGCATTCACTATGAATAAGGTAGTGAAACATGTAACAATGAGAAACTAAGAACTAAGAAAGAAGTAGGATATGGCCAAGTGTGGGTAACATGGACCATAATTAGTAAATCATAGGTAGTAGATAAAAAAACAATACTACTTGGGTTGTTGTGTTTTCTGCATTAAGATAGATAATTATCAATTAGTGGATATAAGTGAAAGGAAAATAGCATATGGTTCAAGGTACAACTTATAACAATTATCACAAGTCAACCTAAATTATAGAATTTATAAGATAAGCGAATTTTCTTGTAGATACTTATAAATTAAGACATGAATAATTGATAAATTCTAAGAATAGAATTTATGAATGAATACCTACGGTTTGAACAATTGTAAGAATTATATTTGTTAGTTTTTGGTGAAAGAGAAAACTATGAGTTGAGGGAAATTAATTCCTTCAACATGATGGTGTTTGATAGAGGAAAGAAATTTATTTCCATCCTTAGTAGGGTTTCCCTACAATATCCCCAAATTTTGTTTCATATTTATTGTCTATATTGCATATTGCATTTTTTTTTATCCCATCATATTTATACATTTTTTTCGTCTATGAGTTAGTTCTATTTCTTATTTTTCCTTTTTTTTTTTTATAAAATATCTAGATTCTTGTTTTCCCTATGAGAGGCACATATGCCCAACTAGAGCCATCATTGGGACTCAATTTACTAATGTTAGTTATTCTTGATTCCCTTCCTTTGTGTGTGTTTATATGACATGATCCATGATTAATAATTGATTTTGAGAAGTATATAAGGCTTATCATGTCATAATATGGTATTTACTAGATTTTCCTCTCCATATGCTTTAATAAATTGACCAAAATAAAACATAAAAAATATTGGTTAAGTCAAAGTGGAAGGTGTCTATCGATGGTTCCTAGTGTATCAAAAATCTTAGGAGCCCTTAATGTGTTCTTAATTTTGTAATCCAAACCCAACAAGGAGAATTGAATTAAAAAAAATTAAATGCCAAGGTAGTAGATGTGAGAAGGAACACAATAGGCTCAAGGTATGATAGAGTGTGTGATAGGGGTTTGACATTTTTAATGTTTCTCCTTTCTTCAAGAATACAATTTTCTTGAGCTTTGATGAATTCCATATGCCTTGTTGAGGGTTTGATAATTTTAGTGCCACAACATGGAACCACTAAGAAAGAAAGAAGTTAGCTATGTGAAAGCTTCTTTGGTCCCTGTTGGGTGTAAAAGAATCAACATTGGAAAGATCTTAGACCGTCCATGATGTTTTTTTTTGCTTGTGCATCGAATGATTTTTTTTTTGTTGTGGTTAATTATCTTGATGGTGTGTTTATTGTGCTAGATACTCCACCCACTTGCATTCATGGCATGACTGTCCCATCCACTAGTAATGAGTATGATTAGACTTTGTTGATATAGAATACTTGTTGTGTGTTAGATTGATCATAGGCAATCGATTTTAAATGTGAATAGTGTTGTTGTATATAGTTTGGTTCCATAGGTTTATATGTCGTATAAGGTTATAAATTTTGGAAAGGGTTAGTTCTTCTTGTGGCTTTTGAAGGTTGTGTAGGTATACATTTTTTCTAGGGTTTCAACTAATGCCTTGTCCAATTATAGGATGGATATGGATTCATGAGGTACGTGAAGGATTAGTTTCATGTATATATGTTGTGTAGAGGATATATCCATTGATGTTTGTATTTCTATAGGAAGGTATTTTGTGGTTGTAAATACTTCCCTTTCCATAATTACTTGTATGATTGTAACATGCAATTGGTGAATATAACAATATTCTAAATGTTGCAATCTTTTTAATGGCCTTTTCTATGTTTCAAACGGATTATATAAAACTCATTTTGGATGAATAAGTGTGCTCTTTGTATAATGTTTTTTCTTTGATGGAGTATGTGCCCAAATCAATTCTTCTATATTTTCTTTAATGGTTTTCTTTCTTGTCACCTATTCATGACTTTATGATCCATTACATGAACTAGTCTCTAGTCTACCTAGCCAGTCTCAATTCATCAATAAAAAAACATAAATCAATAGTATAGGAGTAGGAATAGTTTGTATACATTCATAACCCCATGATATAACTAGGGATCAACCTTCATTGATCCTCAAAATGAATGAATTGTTTGTATTGTACATTGTTTTACTTGGTTCAACGATAGTCTTTGGGGACTAGTAGGTAGGTTGGGTTTGGCTATCATTTGATTATTTTTTCTTCATTATATGTGATGTCAATAGATGTTAAGGTATACCCAGAGGAACAATCTATTGAGTCTAATATATCTTAAATATTAGAAGATAAAACCCACTCTCATAGAGTTAGACATTAACCCTCCACAATTTTTTGATGAGATGATCTCACTTATATGATGAAAAAATTAGCCTTGTGAGTGATATTTTTTTCTAGGAAGTGGAGTAGCATTTTTTGGCATCAACATAAGGGTATTATGTAAAAGAAAAAATATGGAGGGAGGTGGTATAATAGAGAAGGGTTAAAGAGACAAGACAAAGGGGGGGTAATTGAACATAGGGTGAAATGAGAGAGGGTACAATGGTATGGGAATAAAAGGGAATAATTGAACATAATATGAACTTGGAGATACTAGTGTTCAATGGGCTAGAAGAGGATCAAGAAATATAGGATAAAATTTAATAGAGGTTAAAAAATATATTATGGGATATGTATGCTTTATGTATACACAAGGGTGTATTTATCAACCTATTATTGTATTGTTATTTAGTCCTCAAAAAATTGATTTATAAAAATATTTTAAGGTGTAGTTGAAATACATCATTTTGGTACATTATATGAGATTTTCTTTTTAGTTATGGATTTATGAAGCATGATTAATAATGCATGTGATTAATACATAGAAATATACATTTTGAATGTCAAAAATATGTGATCAAGGAATCATTCTACTCTAACTTATCCTCCCACCACCATTTTCAAATATTTAAATGCAATTTTCACATTTAGGAGTATATTTGGACCCTCCCTCTTTTATGGTTTAGAGTTAACACTTGTGTTAAATATTTTGCGAGAATAGAGTTGATTAAAATTTCAATATGCCATATTAAATTTATTTGCAAGTTGCACATGTGTACACAAAGTTAAGGGGATTTATGTGAAGTGGTACAAATTATTTTTCATATTTTATTGCATGAGTAATATTATTTTTAATTGCATTAAATGAGGTCTTTCTGTTGTATTCATAGTTCCCAAAAAAGACATGGTTTTATCAAGGCTAGGATTATAATCTTGTATTTGTTTTTAATTTTCCTATTTCTAACCTTAGAATAACACCCTCTTAGATTTTAAGAAACTAACGAAGAAGAATGCATGCCATTTGTTATGACTTGATGCCTAATTGTCCATTGTCTAATAACAACTCTTACCTTTATATCTAAGTTAATGTAATTGACTTATTGTGTTATTAAGTATCTTTAGAATTTTTGGAGCCACAAATTTGATAGCCAATGAACACCTATTTCCATATGATACATACTAATGACAAATGTGATTCATTTTCTTATTTACTTTATACCACATGTTTTAAAATCATACATGATCGAATTATAACTAATTCTACATAATTTATAACATGCTATACACATTTACTAATTAATCACCTTATGATTATACATTACCTTATTTTGGTTTTATATTTTTATTATTTGTACCTTTATTACCTTGTTATTAAGTGACAACAACATGCCTTCTCTATCCTCATTCATAATCTTCATTGTTTTATTTTTCTTATTTTTGGGCATCTATATTTTGGCATATATACTCATGACTATATTTATCAACATTATTCATTTTATTGGTCTTTACATTGTACTCAACATGAAATCTTCATATATGACCATACTTATTCTAGTGCATGAGAAAAACCTAGAAAACATTTTACACTTCATGTCTTGGTTTGAAAATTGATGGATGCCATTACTTTTTTAAACACTATAAATTTGAGATAAAAACCCTAAGAGTGCAACAAAAGACATCACTATCTAGAAGTCTACTTATTTGAAAATTTATAGAAAAAAATCCAAAAATCAATAGAGATCAAGGTTATTCTATGATTTCAAATCATTTTTTTGGTTCCATAAATATAAGACAAATGGTCAAGCAAAATGTGTATGATGGCCATGAAAAAGATGGATTGGTTATACAGAAAGGTAATAAGAAGCAAAAGGAAAAATGATTGGAAATTTGGCCAGTGCAGGTGTGCCCTGATTTATAAGACATCTGCGGAACTCATTTTTCCTTGTTTCAGGTCATCTACAACTGATGTTTGAACATAACTTCATTTCATTTCCTGGTGGGTGATCACTAAACCATTTGCATAATTCCTGTACAATTTTATTCATAGAATCATAATTGAAATAATTATCAAATGTTTGTGTTTTCCTTTGCAGATGCCCTGTTCGCGAATTTCTAACAAAGCCATAACACAAGGCAAGAAACAATACTACACCGTTATGCCCAAGGAGTACAACTTTTTAACAGAGATCAACCGCTGCATGAAAATATTTGCTCTCCTTTTCCCCCCCACTTCTGTTGAACTTTATTAAATCCATTGAAAATGTGGCTCTAGAGTGAGATGCATTGAAAGTCTTTTCCAAAAGTGAAATTCCTTCATCCTGACGTTTATTGAAGTAGAATTTGAGCTGCCCAGAAAGAAAAACACACACGATCATTATGACCTGAGAAACATAATGCATTTAATAATTTGGCCTATAAAACGTTTGTTGCATTTATTTGGCTTGTGAGTGGAGGTTTAATCAGCCACAGTTTGTTTCAATAATTTTTATGAGGAAGTATTTAATTTTCATGCTTAGCTGTTTGACTGATAGTCAAAACATGTTTAATTTTACGCTGAAGTGATTGTCAATAGATAAATAAAACCTCCAATATGTAATTGTCAAGGATGAGATCAATAATTTAATCTTGACAGGTATGTTGGTCAAAAGAAAAATCATCCACAATGCACAAGAGATTGATACTACCACAGATTTAATTCCCGATAATGACATTTTCTGTTAAATTTAATTCATCCACAATTAGACCCGTGTATATGAAAATTTTTGATAAAACAAAAATGATAAAACAACAACATGCATTACCTAATCCAAATCTTCAATACTTCAAATAGAGGTAATGATGGATGAATTATTCGATTGATTTGAGAGGATAATTGTTTAATTATAAAAATAAGGGGATTTTTCATATGAATTTAGAAAAAGATAAAAAGAAAGTCATGCAAGGCTTCAAATGGAATTTTAATTGGAAACTTGAAATAATTATTTTAATAAAAGTGAATTAAAAGAAAAAAAGAGAGGATAAGCTAATTTTAGCCTTGGTAATGAGAAGATAAGGAGAGTGGAAGTTATGTTTCGGGGGGAGGCATCAAGATTTGTCTCTGCAAAATTATGATTGCTTCTTTATCAGTTAGGGGAAACGACCTAGTTACCACCCCCATTGAATTACCGCCACCTCCATGCTCACTTAACCCCCCCCCAAAAAAAAAAAAATCACTTTGATCCATTAAAAAACTTTATTTTATTGAATAACTAATTACAAAAACACCAATAGTTGCTCATTAAGTGCTAAAGTGAATGATTTGAGTGGATTTTAAGTGCTAAAACAAATATAATTGATTGGAATTATAGAGGGTGGATACTGGGACATTAGGTGGCGGAAAATTGACGACACCTCTAAAAGGTGACTTTTTGACCTCCACACGCATATCCAATTCTCCCGCACTCGATCGAATTGCCCATAAGCAAAAACTTGCTCCCACACTCAATCGAATTTCCCATAAGCCAAAACTTTAGGTATAAGCACTTAACTCTTGAGCGAAAAAAACCCATAATTTTTTTTTTTATCTGATGTATTGTTTGAATTCTACAATTAAGTTGCCCGAAGTTAGCCCTAGCGGATACTGGGTCTTCTCCCCTATTTTTAATCTACAAATTTTGAAAGAGTTTTTCTTCTGGATAATGGATTGGAGGATTGAGAAAGAGCTCAAGTTGCAATTTATTTCTTCCATCATGAATGTAGGACTCCAGGTTGGAATTGTTTTGCTCATATTTTTCGTTTATCTATGTAGGTTGTGGATATTCACCCACATGTCTATTTGAAGAAATTGGTTGTATAGTGATTTGATTGAAATGTAAATTCGATATCTCATATCTGCAATTCATTGTTACCCATTATTCGGGCCTTATTCTTATCTTTTCCACTGAGCTCAATCCTTTAACCCACAATTGGATTATTATTACTTCTTATGTCTTTCTGGTTCTCCATATGTATTGTCTTGTTTACACATTTATGGATACTTCCATTTGCTCGTTGTTTCATCAAAAGCTTCCGATGCCTTGGTAAATTTTCTGCTAAACCCTCTACATTGTTTAATTGGTCATGGCCTATATAATTTTGGTTTTCAGTTTAGATCTTCACTGATAGGATGAGTTGTTGCCTGAGAGGGTCGACTATGATGCATCCTATCTTTGGCATTAGTTGGGTGATGGTCCTCCATTCTTTATTAATAACTTCTATTCAATAGAACCCCTACACTATTGGATAATAGATTCTTTGTAATCTGCTTCAAAGGTCACAACCATTGTAATCATTTGTGTGGCAGGGTAGGAAGAGATGTTCTCTTATGATTATTGTCTGACTGCTAGTGCCATAGATACGCATGTCTACCTCCTTCAACCATCTTCAATTGGTCCTAAGGTCAATGAAATGAATTAATTTTGTTGCTAACCTGGATTTGGCGTATATACATGTACACATTTATATTGATGTTCCCTTGATTTGTTGTTGTTTATAGATTAAAATCATTGAAAATTTTGTTGCATTGATATAGTCTTCTTATACAAACTCTATTGTCCTTGGAGCTAAGTCATGGCTATCATCAATGGAATTTTGGTCCCTTGAGCTTGGCTTATTAGGAAAATCACTTTTGAACTTTGGATCATTGAGGGGTCAACTCAAAATTCATGGATTGGTTTATTTTCCTTTATTGCTTTTATGCAAGCCCTTTTGGATAACCATCGAAGTCGATATTCCTGCAACCAAGGCATTGCTTTTGCATCACATTGAACTTGCACAACCTCCTTAACACTTGAACGCTTGTATTCGACAGTTATGATTTAGTCTTGGAAGTTGTTAGCTGTAATCAATAATTTTGCATAATTATTGTTGGATATCCACCTTATTCCCATGCATTTTATTTCAGTTGCTGGGGTGTTGATTCCCTTTTAGTATATGGATAGAGGTTGATAGAACCCAATATTTAGAGAGATCTTGTTTAAAACTCATTCCAATAGTTTGTAATGCCCCGTCTTAATAACCTAAGAATGTTACAAAAGTGATATAAAGGTGTAATATTTTTTTTTTTAAAGTTTAAAAGTATTAATACTAAATTAATTAATTGCAAACATTCTTAGGTTAAGCGACGTTACACTACTTTGAGTTTTCCATAAGTGACTAAAGTATTTCGCATTACACATATTAAATCAGAACATAAAATAAACATTGCATAATAATAAATTTTCCATTCAAGATATAATAAAGTACAAACATGTTTTCCATACATTGCATTGATATGATATTACAATACTCATCCAACTTGATGAGGTAGTTCAATAATAGTTACAAATATAATTACATTGTTCACCTCTTATACATTTGAGGGATGTTTTCAAATACAAGTTTACAATATACAATGATGAAAGTATAGAAGAAGTCCATGTGCGAGCTCTCCATCCATGAAGCTCTCGGTGTCATGATCCAACTGGGGACCCAACGGAGTAAGGTGCACGTTCCACCCAACCATGTGGTACCCGTAGGTCCACCCCCCATGCTAGGAGATAGTAATAAGGTTACCTAGGCCTAATCTACTAACCCTAGACACTAGTACAACAACCTATTGGTTACTTTTCTTCCAAATTTTTTTGGCAATTGAATTTACTACAAATACAAAGTTGACTGTTATTCTAGGTGGAGTGTCATCACAACGATGCAAAGGTTACCCTGGTGTTTCTTCCTAGGTTCCGGCCCCCAATCCTTGGGTTACCTTGGTAACCTCTTACGAAACCTGGCCCCTATTGCATGTTGTTGTGGAAATCGAATGTCTCTTAAGGAAACGAGACACCAATTTTCCATTCTAGGCCTTCTCAACTTATACTCATGACTGTAGTAGCTCAAGAGTCATAAGTGAGACAACTATATCTTGTTAAATATTTTAATTCTAACTAATATGTCATTTAATTATCACTAACTTAATTAACTATTTGTAAGTTACCCTGACACCACTTTGTGTGTTGGCCCTTACAAACAGCCACTCCCCTAAACATAACAAGGTTTCTAGGTTTTCATGACTAGGGTTTACCAAATGCACAATTTACATCTCACATTGACAAATAAATCATAACTGTATCAAACACCATGTTTAACTCTTGCACAAACCCAAGTCAATAAGAAATACTTTGAAAACAATAATACCCCCATTTTACCCAATTTATTCTGGAAGACTTGAACAATTTAAAACTTTCCCATTTTTCCCAAAAGAAATTAACAATTAAGCAAATCATGGAAAATAAATACCTATAGTTCAGATATAATAAATCCTCTAAAGCAAAAGATTAAAAATAATAACAAAATTATTCATCTACAATTTAATTCATTTTCCATTCAATACAAAAATCAGATCTACAATTTGCCCAATTTCCCAATCATATATCATAATGAGAATTATATAATTTCAAAATAACAATCTATTTCTAATTCTAATACCCAGATCATGATAATTAATCATCAAAATATCTTAATTTATTTTTTAAATATCCTTATAAATTTTATTTATAATAATAAAAATAATAATAACATTTAATTTAATATAATTTTATTATATACATATATATATATATAAATTATATATAAATATATATTTTATTTTGGAATCCGTATTATATTCAATTCGGATTAAATGCATATAAAATTCGCATATGTTTGAATCGAAATGATTGAAACGCACAAAATTATGTTTTCACTTTATACTTTAATTTACACTTCATATAATAAAAGCTTTAGCCCCGCGGGCCTCCCTATGGAGGACGCAGCCCTGTCAGGGCTGCGCCCAGCAGCCCTAAAGCTACTGTGCACAACCTTAACAGCTATGCCCAGGCTGTGGGAAAAAGGGGAGAGTTCGGCCCTCCGCAAAATTTGTTATATTTTTTAAAATTTAACAAAAAATTAAACCGTGCAAAAAGAATTCGTCCGTTTTTCAGATTTCATTCAAAAAAATTTTATGAGATTCTCCTGCACGGCGTTCGGAGTTTCAATAAAATTTTCACATAATAATTTAAAAAAAAAAAAAACAATCTCAACCTATTATATATATAAAATAAATATAAATATATAAGAGATCAATCAAATTTAAATATACAGATAGAGTTATTTTCTGGTATGAGTTTTCAACAGGAAACAGACAGAATTATTTCATCCAGAAAAATACAGAGGTTTTTAATAAAATAAACTTCCAAATTGATTTTCATATCAAACAGATAGATTTTATCAAGAAACCCTCTGTGGTTTAATAAATTTCACAGTAAATTTTCTACTATTTTGGAAACTAATTTTCATAGAATTTCTATTATTTAATAGCAAAGAATTTACTATAATTATTTTCTACATTTAAATAAAAATATTTACGAAATTTTTCTGAGAAGCACACAGGAAATTTAATACAAATCTTTTCTCTAATTTTCTTTCAACAAAAAGAAGAGAAACAAATTTAACAAGAAAAATACCTGTAGAAAATAAGCTTCTTGTAGGAGAATTCTTTACTGACAGTTGCGTACAGTTATTCCAAAAGCTTCTCCAATAAGGTTTTCCCCAAATCCAAGAAAGCTTTACTAACCATCGAGAATCCTTTGGAAGATCCTCCACCAAGAATCACAATCCCAACAGAGAGATAACAACTTCTAAGAATAAAGATTTTGCACAGTAAAAGAAATTTTGCCAGTACTCAGAAAATTTCCCCGTGAGGAAATTGAATAACCCCGTGCAAAATCCCATATCCACAATAACCTCCGTGAAATTTTTCAACAACCCCAATGTAATTATGGCACTCACACACATGTCGAGAAGTTGTTGAGAAAATATCTTCTCCACTTCTCAGAAATTTCGCCATTTCAAATATTTGCATGTAATTTCAATTTATTTAATTTTAAATTTTAAAACTCAATTCATATGCATCTTATTTTAATTTTCTAATTCTTTTAAATACAATATAATTTACACACTTAATAATTTAACTTAATTAATTAATTTATTTAATTAAAATAGTTAAATCTTTTTAAGACCAACTATTTAACCAAATAAGCTAACTAATGTATTAAATTATCAAGTAAATTTCAATCATATTTAAATATTAATTAAATAACAATAATTAACGCACAATATTCCAACACTAAAATTAACCAATATTTACCTTTTCAAAATGATTTAACCTACAGAAAATACAATACAACCTATGACTCAAAACTAAAAACTGACAATGTACTAAGACCAAGGTTAAGGACTAGACTAGGATAAACCTAACTACTATCTCCCGTTCAACATTTCCGTTGAGTCTTGACATGCTCAGACCTGATTACATAGGTGGAGTTGGTGTCATATACCTACAAATCCTGCAACCAAACAAATAACGTACATACATGTATATATATATAAAGCATTAGACAGGCACACTGTGCGGAGAAAATCACAGATATCGCAGGGCACTCACAAGCGAGTGATGTGATTCCGTTCTCCACACCAATACACTCACAACAAACTAATGAAATAAATGTTGTTAGTCCATCATAAGCATGTGCATATCCATAAACAACTGAAAGTAAACATCTACGCTAAATCATATCATGTCTGAAAACAATAATCATCAAACAAGTATCATCATGTCACAGAATAATCCACCATCGCTCAAAACTAGCGATCAAAGTATCCAACAAAACATCATAGGTCTAACAGTATGAAAAAGTATCAACATAAAGCATAAGCATAAATGGAGGGATACTACATCCTCCCCCCTAGGATCAGGCTTGCTCCTGAAAGCCTGCGAACAGATAGGGATAAAGTTCCCTCATGCATGTCGCATCCTCCCAGGTAGCCGAAGCCTCATAGCTAGGATCCCATTGGACCCTCACCTGATCAACGTCTCGACCCCTGAGACCGAGTGTCTGGTGTTGAAGAATGGCCATGGGCTCCAAAGCCATCTGCCCGTCCTCTACCTGTAACGCATTCCAATCAAGTACATGAGATATGTCAGGATGATATGGTCTAAGTACAGATACATGAAAAACATCATCAATACGAGACAAACTGGGTGGTAAGGCGAGTCGATATGCCATGGGACCAATTCTCTCTAAAATCTTGAATGCTCCTACGAAACAAGGTGCAAGCTTAGAGCATTTTCCATAATGGATTGGACTCTTTCACGGTCGCACTCGAAGAAACACTCTATCACCAACAACAAATTGTTGATCTATCCTATGCGCATCGGCATATTTCTTTTTCCTATCCTAAGCTGCTATCAAATGCTCTCTAATACAGTCAACCTGTTGCTCCATGTCTCGAAGCATCTCAGGTCCTAATAACACTCTATCCTCTAGTCGATCCCAACTCAAAGGAGTTAGACAAGGACGACCGTATAATGCCTGAAATGGTGGTATTCTTATAGAACTCTGATATCCGTTGTTTTAAGCGAATTCTACTAAGTACAAGTAATCCTCCCAACGTGATTTTTGGTCCATTACGTACATCCTAAGCATATCCTCTAATATTTGGTTAACTCTTTCAGTTTGACCATCGGTTTGAGGATGATAGGATGAACTAAAGTTCAACTGTGTACCTAGGGCACGTTGTAATGAAGTCCATAAGGCTGAAGTAAATACAGGATCTCTATCCGATATGATCCTATGAGGAATCCCATGCAATCTAACAATGTCCTCCATGAATATCCTAGCTACAGAGGAAGCATTATAAGATGAACGTACAGGTGAAAAGTGAGCTACTTTAGTCAATCGGTCAATAGTTACCATAATGGGATCATGTCGACGTGATGACGTAGGTAACCCTACAATAAAATCAATGGATATAATATCCCATTTCCATTCGGGAATGAGATGTGGCTGCAATAATCCAGTAGGATGATGATGCTCAGCTTTAACTCACTGGCATTCAAGACATCTTGATACATAATCAGCAATATCTCATTTCATACCAGGCCAGAAATACAATTGCTGAAGATCAGCATGCATTTTCTTGACACCTGGATGAGCCGAATACGGAGCTCTATGAGCTTCAGTCATGATTAATGTTCGAAGATTCTCTACATGTGGTACATAGATGCGACCTAAATGTCGTAATATACCATCTGATTCTAGGACATAACCTTCAAATTGACCTTCTAAAGGTCTACCCGATTCAATCTCTGATTTCACTTCCTGATATAATCTATCAGTAGGAAGTGCAGATACTATTTGACCTCTCAAATCTACTTCAAGAGTAGTAGCAAAGATCTCATGTCGACGTCAGCTAAGAGCGTAAGCCACTACAATCTCTTGGCCTTGAACATACTTTACTTCAAAATCATACTCACACAAGAACTCCATCCACTGTCTTTTCCTTGCATTCAAGTTAGGTTGCGTAAAAATCTATTGCAAACTACAATGATCAGTATGAAGTTCAAAGCGATGACCTAATAGGAAATGCCTCCAATGAACTAATGCATGTACTACTGTAGCTAGTTCTAGGTCATGAGTAGGATAGTTTAATTCATGATGCTTGAGTTTGTGAGACTCATAAGCAACCACACGCCCATCTTGTATCAAGACTGCTCCCAAACCCTCTAAGGATGCATCCACACAAACTACGAAATCCTTAGTAGGATCAGGAACAATAAGTATAGGTGCATTAGTTAACTTTTCTTTAAGTGTTTGAAAGGCCAACTGACACTGTTCTGTCCAAATAAACTTCTTCCCTTTCCTCTGAAGAGAAGTAATAGGATGACCTATTCTAGAAAATCCCTCTACAAAATGTCTATAATAGCCAGCTAGTCCCATAAAACTACGAACTTCACCTACATTAGTAGGTGCGGGCTAGTCTACAATAGCTTGAATCTTTGAAGGATCCACAACAATACCTTTCCAGATATCACATGTCCAAGGTATTTTATTTCAGATTGAAAGAAGTCACACTTCTTCAGGTTTGCATACAATTGATTTTCCCTTAAACATTGCAATACCTGTCTCAAGTGTTCTTCGTGTTCCTTCATGTTCCTCGAATAGACTAAAATGTCATCGAGAAATACTAGGACAAAGCAATCAAGGTATGTACAAAATACACCATTCATTAAACTCATGAATACTGATGGTGCATTTTTCAACCGAAATGGTACCACTGTGAATTCGTAGTGCCCATAACGAGATCGAAAAGCAGTTTTATGAATGTCTGCTTCAACTATACCTAATTGTTGATAACCAGACTTCAAATCGATTTTAGAGAACACATTAGCTCCCTTAATTTGATCAAAAAGAACATTGATTCTAGGCAAAGGATAATGATTCTTAATTGTAACCTTGTTCAATTGACAATAGTGAATACACAACCTAAGAGATCTGTCCTTCTTCTTTACGAAGATGACAGGTGCTCCCCAAGGAGAAACACTTGGATGAATAAATCCCTTTTCTAAAAGTTCCTCTAACTGAATACGAAGTTCATCTAACTCTTGAGTCGTCATTCTATAAGGAGCCCTAGATATAGGCTCAGCTCCAGGAACTAGGTCAACTCTAAAGTCGATATCCCTCTTCAATGGCATTCCAGGAATGTCATTGGGAAACACATCTGCGAATTGAATAAGAATAGGATGATCATCAAGAGATACCTCTCGACTCTCACCCTCATCTAAATCGGTATTTGTTGTTGCAAACAGTTGACATCCCTGACGAAGACATCTCTTTAATTGCATTGCAAAAATCATCTGCAGAGAGATTGGTCTTTCAATATCTATGATTTCCACTTTCGCACCTAAATCATCAATGCAATTAACTATCTTAAGTCGATAGTCAATTATAGCATGATAAAATGCTAGCCAATCCATACCTAACACTATATCATATGATCCTAAAGGTGTAACATATAAATCTACCAAGGTAGTTAACGTACCGATTTTAAGTTCACAGTTATGTACTAAGTTATCTACTGCTACTTTCAACCCAGAGGAAAATTCAACTTCCCATTTACCACCTTGTTTTACTGCTACAAGACCACAACGGTCAACAACGGTCGGTGAAATAAAGGAGTCAGTGGCTCTAGAATCAAAAAGTATAGAAACACTAACACCATTTAACTCGGCTTGGTGATCATTAACTGCTACATATACTGTATGTGCACATCCTGCATCGCCCACTATAGGCTCTGAAACTATAGGTCGAGGACCATAAGTAGTAGAACCTCTCATCGGACACTGCCTAGCTATGTGCCCATGCTACCCACATGAATAACATCCTGTACCTGTGCCTCTACCAAAGCCTCTGCCACCCGAAGGTGCATTGGAATGCTGATAACTACCCCTACTGATGGTAAACTGAGCACTCTGCACAGGCTGATCCTGCCTATTGCACTTGTTGCGCCACCAATTACGACCCTTTCCTGATTGAGGACTGTTTTGTTGTTGTGGTTGAGGGTTATTGTTCTTTTGAGGTGTTCTTTGTTGCTGCCCAACCTTTGTTGGTGTTTGTTGGTTCTTGGAAGAACCACCTGTCTATGCCTGTCCACCCTATGGACTAAAACCTGCTACAGGAGCACTGCCTATCTACACTCCTGTGTTCCCACCTAAAGCCATAATAAGGTTCTCCTCAACTATGCGAGCCTTCTCCACTGCAACTTCCATAGTCTTTGGCTCAAAGACTCGGACACCACCACTGATACGGGTGATTAAGCCCCTGATAAAATGTTGTACTAGCATAGGCTCATCATTGCCAATACCACCATAATGCTTGAGTTCATAGAACCTACGTTCATATTGCTGTACAGAAAGAGCCAACTGACATAGATCATGGAACTCATCAGCCCTACGCTGCCTCTAGTGTTCTGAAAGGAACCGAGCTTTGAACCTCTCAAGAAACATCTCCCAAGACACAGAACCAATATCTATGTGGAGCTTATGCTCCTCTAGGCACCACCATGTAGAGGCGAATCCTCTCAAGTGCAGAATAGCGCATCTAGCACGGGTATTGCTACCGTAAGGGTGCATGGCAAAGCATCTACCCAAATCTAGTAGCCAGTTCTCAGCCTCTAATCCTCCTCTTGAACCATCAAAGGTAGGAGGACGTGCTCTCAGTAAATCCCTCATATGACCTGCAATGATAGCATCCTGATGAACTGTGTCCTCTACTCTCCTAGGGGATCTATCCCTCTCTCTCACAACCTCCTGCTCATCTACCTGTCTAGGTCCAAGATGAGCTAGGACCTCCTCTAATAATAGACGTATTTGAGAACCCTCTACTTTTGACTGTTTGGGATTCTGTCCCTCATTTCTCTGACCCATCTGTTCTTCTTGGTCACTATGGTGAGGGATAGGAGGGGGAGTAACCTGAGGGATTGGCCCACGGCCTCCACCTCTACCTCTACCATGACCTCTTCCTCCTCCCCTAGGCATGTTCCTACACATAACAATTACGATTCTTAGATACTATTCAACCAAGGTTATCAGTTGCGACACTACGTACTAGATCAACCTAATGGGCTCTAGATTACACAAAGCGTCCAGTATTTGTAACCTTGGCTCTGATACCAATCTGTAATGCTCTGTCTTAATAATCTAAGAATGTTGCAAAAGTGATATAAAGGTGTAATATTTTTTTAAAAAAAATTTAAAAGTATTAATACTAAATTAATTAATTGCAAACATTCTAGGTTAAGCGACATTACACTACTTTGAGTTTTCCATAAGTGACTAAAGTATTTCGCATTGCACATATTAAATCATAACATAAAATAAACATTGCATAATAATAAATTTTCCATTCACGATATAATAAAGTACAAACATGTTTTCCATACATTGCATTGATATGATATTATAATACTCATCCAACTTGATGAGGTAGTTCAATAATAGTTACAAATATAATTACATTGTTCACCTCTTATACATTTGAGGGATGTTTTCAAATACAAGTTTACAATATACAATGATGAAAGTATAGAAGAAGTCGATGTGTGAGCTCTCCATCCATGAAGCTCTCGGTGTCATGATCCAACTGGGGACCCAACGGAGTAAGGTGCATGTTCCACCCAACCATGTGGTATCCGTAGGTCCACCCCCTGTGCTAGGAGATAGTAATAAGGTTACCTAGGCCTAATCTACTAACCTTAGACACTAGTACAACAACCTATTGGTTACTTTGCTTCCAGACTTTTTTGACAATTGAATTTACTACAAATACAAGGTTGACTGTTATTCTAGGTGGAGTGTCATCACAACGATGCAAAGGTTACCCTGGTGTTTCTTCCTAGGTTCCGGCCCCCAATCCTTGGGTTACCCTAGTAACCTCTTACAAAACCCGGCCCCTATTGCACGCTGTTGCGGAAATTGAATGTCTCTTAAGGAAATGAGACATCGATTTGCCATTCTAGGCATTCTCAACTTATACTCATGACTGTAGTAGCTCAAGAGTCATAAGTGAGGCAAATATATCTTGTTAAATATTTTAATTCTAACTAATATGTCATTTAATTATCACTAACTTAATTAACTATTTGTAAGTTACCCTGACACCACTTTGTGTGTCGGCCCTTACAAACAGCCACTCCCCTAAACATAACAAGGTTTCTAGGTTTTCATGACTAGGGTTTACCAAATGCACAATTTACATCTCACATGGACAAATAAATCATAACTGTATCAAACACCATGTTTAACTCTTGCACAAACCCAAGTCAATAAGAAATACTTTGAAAACAATAATACCCCCATTTTACCCAATTTATTCTGGAAGACTTGAACAATTTAAAACTTTCCCATCTTGCCCAAAAGAAATTAACAATTAAGCAAATCATGGAAAATAAATACCTATAGTTCAGATATACTAAATCCTCTCAAGCAAAAGATTAAAAATAATAACAAAATTATTCATCTACAATTTAATTCATTTTCCATTCAATACAAAAATCAGATCTACAATTTGCGCAATTTCCCAATCATATATCATAATGAGAATTATATAATTTCAAAATAACAATCTATTTTTAATTCTAATACCCAGATCATGATAATTAATCATCAAAATATCTTAATTCATTATTTAAATATCCTTATAAATTTTATTTATAATAATAATAATAACATTTAATTTAATATAATTTTATTATATACATACATATATATAGATATATATATATATTAATTATATATAAATATATATTTTATTTTGGAATCCATATTATATTCAATTCGGATTAAATGCATATAAAATTCGCATCTGTTTGAATCGAAATTATTGAAACACACAAAATTCTGTTTTCACTTTATACTTTAATTTACACATCATTTAATAAAAGCTTTAGCCCCGCGGGCCTCCCTATGGAGGATGCAGCCCTGTTAGGGCTGTGCCCAGGCCGTGGGAAAAAGGGCAGGGTTTGGCCCTCCCCAAAATTTGTTATATTTTTTAAAATTTAACAAAAGATTAAACCCTGCGAAAAGAATTCGTCCATTTTTCAGATTTCATCTGAATTTTTTTTATGAGATTTGCCTATACGGCGTTTGGAGTTTCAATAAAATTTTCACATAATAATTTTTTTAAAAAAAAAATCTCAACCTATTATATACATAAAATAAATATAAATATATAAGAGATCAATCAAATTTAAATATACAGACAGAGTTATTTTCTGGTATGAGTTTTCAATAGGAAACAGACAAAATTATTTCATCCAGAAAAATACAGAGGTTTTTAATAAAATAAACTTCCAAATTGATTTTCATATCAAACTGATAGATTTTATCAAGAAACCCTCTGTGGTTTAATAAATTTCACAGTAAAATTTCTACTATATTGGAAACTTATTTTCACAGAATTTCTATTATTTAACAGCAAAGAATTTACTATAATTGTTTTCTACATTTAAATAAAAATCTTTACGAAATTTTTCTGAGAAGCACACAGCAAATTTAATAAAAATATTTTCTCTAATTTTCTTTGAACAAAAAGAAGAGAAACAAATTTAACAAGAAAAATACCTGTAGAAAATAAGCTTCCTGTAGGAGAATTCTTTACTGACAGTTGCGCACAGTTATTCCAAAAGCTTCTCCAATAAGGTTTTCCCAAAATCCAAGAAAGCTTTACTAACCACCGAGAATCCTTTTGAAGATCCTCCACTAAGAATCACAATCCCAACAGAGAGATAACAACTTCTAAGAATAAAGATTTTGCACAGTAAAAGAAATTTTGCCAGTACTCAGAAAATTTCCCTGTGAGGAAATTGAATAACCCTGTGCAAAATCCCAGATCCACAATAACCACCGTGAAATTTTTCAACAACCCCAATGTAATTATGGCACTCACACACATGTCGAGAAGTTGTTGAGAAAATATCTTCTCCACTTCTCGGCAATTTTTCCATTTCAAATATTTGCATGTAATTTCAATTTATTTAATTTTAAATTTTAAAACTCAATTCACATGCATCTTATTTTAATTTTTTTTTTTAATTTTCTAATTCTTTTAAATACAATATAATTTACACACTTAATAATTTAACTTAATTAATTAATTAATTTAATTAAAATAGTTAAATCTTTTTAAGACCAACCATTTAACCAAATAAGCTAACTAATGTATTAAATTATCAAGTAAATAAATTTCAATCATATTTAAATATTAATTAAATAACAATAATTAAAGCACAATATTCCAACATTAAAATTAACAAATATTTACCTTTTCAAAACGATTTAACCTACAGAAAATACAATACAACCTATGACTCAAAACTGAAAACTGACAATGTACTAAGACCAAGGTTAAAGACTAGACTAGGATAAACCTAACTACTATCTCCCGTTCAACATTTCTGTTGAGTCTTGACATGCTCAGACCTGATTACATAGGTGGAGTCGGTATCATGTACCTGCAAATCCTGCAACCAAACAAATAGCGTACATACATGTATATATATAAAGCATTAGACAGGCACACCGTGCAGACAAAATCATAGATATCACAGGGCACTCACAAGCAAGTGATGCGATTCCGTTCTCCACACGAATACACTCACAATAAACTGATGAAATAAATGTTGTTAGTCCATTATAAGCATGTGCATATCCATAAACAACTGAAAGTAAACATCTACGCTAAATCATATCATGTCTGAAAACAATAATCATCAAACAAGTATCATCATGTCACAGAATAATCCACCATTGCTCAAAACCAGCGATCAAAGAATCCAAAAAAACATCATAGGTCTAACAGTATGAAAAAGTATCAATAGAAAGCATAAGCATAAACTGATGGGTACTACATCCTCCCCCCTAGGATCAAGCTTGCTCCTAAAAGCCTGCGAACAGATAGGGATAAAGTTCCCTCATGCATGTTGCATCCTCCCAAGTAGCCGAAGCCTCATAGCTAGGATCCCATTGGACCCTCACCTGATCAACGTCTCGACCCCTGAGACCGAGCATTCGGTGTTGAAGAATGGCAACGGGCTCCAAAGCCAGCTGCCCGTCCTCTACTTGTAACACATTCCAATCAAGTACATGAGATATGTTGGGATGATATGGTCTAAGTACAGATACATGAAAAACATCATGAATACAAGACAAATTGGGTGGTAAGGCGAGTCGATATGCCACGGGACCAATTCTCTCTAAAATCTCGAATGGTCCTACGAAACGAGGTGCAAGCTTAGAGCCTTTTCCATAACAGATTGGACTCTTTCGCAGTCGCACTCGAAGAATAAATCTATCACCAACAACAAACTGTCGATCTATCCTATGCGCATTGGCATATTTCTTTTGCCTATCCTAAGCTGCTATCAAATGCTCTCTAATACGATCAACCTGTTGCTCCATGTCTCGAAGCATCTCAGGTCCGAATAACACTCTATCCTCTAGTCGATCCCAACTCAAAGGAGTTTGACAAGAACAACTGTATAATGCCTGGAATGGTGGCATTCCTATAGAACTCTGATATCCATTGTTGTAAGCGAATTCTACTAAGTACAAGTAATCTACCCAACGTGATTGTTGGTCCATTATGTACATCCTAAGCGTATCCTCTAATATTTGGTTAAGTCTTTCAGTTTGACCATTGGTTTGAGGATGATAGGCTGAACTAAAGTTCAACTGTGTACCTAGGGCATGTTGTAATGAAGTCCATAAGGCTGAAGTAAATACAGGATCTATATCTGATATGATCCTATGAGGAATCCCATGCAATCTAACGATGTCCTCCATGAATATCCTAGCTAATTTAGTCAATCGGTCAACAGTTACCATAATGGCATCATGTCAACGTGATGACATAGGTAACCCTACAATAAAATCAATGGATATAATATCCCATTTCAATTTGGGAATGAGATGTGGCTGCAATAATCTAGCGGGATGATGATGCTCAGCTTTAACTCGCTGGCATTCAAGACATCTCGATATATAATCAGCAATATCTCATTTCATACTAGGCCAAAAATACAATTTCCGAAGATCAGCATGCATTTTCTTGACACCTGGATGAGCCGAATACGGAGCTCTATGAGCTTTAGTCATGATTAATGTTCAAAGATTCTCTACATGTGGTACATAGATGCGACCTAAATGTCATAATATACCATCTAATTCTAGGACATAACCTTCAAATTGACCTTCTAAAGGTATACCCAATTCAATCTCTGATTTCACTTCCTGATATAATCTATCAGTAGGAAGTGCAGCTACTATTTGACCTCTCAAAATCTACTTCAAGAGTAGTAGCAGAGATCTCATGTAGACGTTGGCTAAGAGCGTCAGCCACTACGTTCTCTTTGCCTTGAACATACTTTACTTCAAAATCGTACTCACACAAGAACTCCATCCACTGTCTTTGCCTTGCATTCAAGTTAGGTTGCGTAAAAATGTATTGCAAACTACGATGATCAGTATGAAGTTCAAAGCGATGACCTAATAGGAAATGCCTCCAATGAACTAATGCATGTACTACTGTAGCTAGTTCTAGGTCATGAGTAGGATAGTTTAATTCATGATCCTTGAGTTTGCGAGACTCATAAGCAACCACACACCCATCTTGCATCAAGACTGCTCCCAAACCCTCTAAGGATGCATCCGCACAAACTACGAAATCCTTAGTAGGATCAGGAATACTAAGTATAGGTGCATTAGTTAACTTTTCTTTAAGTGTTTGAAAGGCCAACTGACACTGTTCCATCCAAACAAACTTCTTCCCTTTCCTTTGAAGAGAATTAATAGAATGACCTATTCTAGAAAATCCCTCTACAAAACGTCTATAATAGCCAGCTAGTCCCAGAAAACTACGAACTTCACCTACATTAGTAGGTGTGGGCCAGTCTACAATATCTTGAATCTTTGAAGGATCCACAACAATACCTTTCCAGATATCACATGTCCAAATTATTTTATTTCATATTGAAAGAAGTCACACTTCTTTAGGTTTGCATACAATTGATTTTCCCTTAAACATTGCAATACCTATCTCAAGTGTTCTTCATGTTCCTTCATGTTCCTCGAATAGACTAAAATGTCATCGAGAAATACCAGGACAAAGCGATCAAGGTATGTACGAAATACACCATTCATTAAACTCATGAATACTGATGGTGCGTTTGTCAACCCAAATGGTACCACTATGAATTCGTAGTGCCCATAACGAGTTCGAAAAGCAATTTTCTGAATGTCTGCTTCAGCTATACCTAATTGATGATAACCAGACTTCAAATCAATTTTAGAGAACACATTAGCTCCCTTAATTTGATCAAAAAGATCATTGATTCTAGGCAAAGGATAACGATTCTTAATCGTAACCTTGTTCAATTGACGATAGTCAATACACAACCTAAGAGATTTGTCCTTCTTCTTTACGAAGATGACAGGTGCTCCCCAAGGAGAAACACTTGGATGAATAAATCCCTTTTCTAAAAGTTCCTCTAATTGAATATGAAGTTCCTCTAACTCCTAAGTCGTCATTCTATAAGGAGCTCTAGATATAGGCTCAGCTCTAGGAACTAGGTCAACTCTAAAGTCGATATCCCTCTTCGGTGGCATTCCAGGAATGTCATTGGGAAACACATCTATGAATTCCCTAAGAATAGGATGATCATTAAGAGATACCTCTCGACTCTCACCCTCATCTAAATCGGTATCTGTTGTTGCAAACAGTTGACATCCTTGACGAAGACATCTCTTTAATTGCATTGCATAAATCATCTACAGAGAGATTGGTCTTTCAATATCTATGATTTCCACTTTCGCACCTAAATCATCAATACAATTATCTATCTTAAGTTGATAGTCAATTACAGCATGATAAGATGCTAGCCAATCCATACCTAACACTATATCGTATGATCCTAAAGGTGTAACATATAAATCTACCAAGGTAGTTAACGTACCGATTTTAAGTTCACAGTTATGTACTAAGTTATCTACTGCTACTTTCACCCCATAGGAAAATTCAACTTGCCATTTACCACCTTGTTTTTTTGCCACAAGACCACAATGGTCAACAACGGTCGGTGAAATAAAGGAGTCAGTGGCTCTAGAATCAAAAAGTATAGAAACACTAACACCATTTAACTTACCTGAAGTCTCGACCACTATATTCTGGTGATCGGCTTGGTGGTCATTAACCGCTACATATACTCTATGTGCACATCCTGCATCGCCAACTGTAGGCTCTGAAATTGTAGGTCGAGGCCCATAACCAGTAGAACCTCCCATCCGACACTGCCTAGCTATGTGCCCATGCTGCCCACATGAATAACATCCTGTACCTGTGCCTCTACCAAAGCCTCTGCCACCCGAAGGTGCATTGGACTGCTGATAACTACCCCTACTGATGGTAGACTAAGCACTTTGCGTAGGCTGATCATGCCTATTGCACTTGTTGCGCCACTAGTTATGACCCTTTCCTAATTAAGGATTGTTTTGTTGTTGTGGTTGAGGGTTATTATTCTTTTGAGTTGTTCTTTGTTGCTGCCCACCCTTTGTGGGTGTCTGTTGGTTCTTGGAAGAACCACCTGTCTGTGCCTATCCACCCCGTGGAATAAAACCTGCTACAGGAGCACTGCCTATCTGCACTCCTGTGTGCCCAACTAAAGCCATAATAAGGTTCTCCTCAACTATGCGAGCCTTCTCCACTGCGACTTCCATAGTCTTTGGCTCAAAGACTCAGACACCACCACTGATACGGGCGTTTAAGCCCCTGATAAAATGTTGTACTAGCATAGGCTCATCATCACCAATACCACCATACTACTTGAGTTCATAGAACCTATGTTCATATTGCTCTACAGAAAGAGCCAACTGACATAGATCATGGAACTCATCAGCCCTACGCTGCCTCCAGTGTTCTGAAAGGAACCGAGCTCTGAACCTCTCGAGAAACATCTCCCAAGACACATAACCAATATCTATGTGGAGCTTCTGCTCCTCTAGGCACCACCATGTAGAGGCAAATCCTCTCAAGTGCATAATAGCACATCTGGCACGGGTATTGCTACCGTAAGGGTGCATGGCAAAGCATCTGCCCAAATCTAGTAGCCAGGTCTCAGCCTCTAATCCTCCTCCTGAACCATCAAATGTAGGAGGACATGCTCTCAGTAAATCCCTCATATGACCTGCAATGATAGCATCCTGATGAACTGTGTCCTCTACTCTCCTCGGGGATCTATCCCTCTCTCTCACAACCTCCTGCTCATCTACCTGTCTAGGTCCAAGACGAGCTAGGACCTCCTCTAATAATAGATGTATCTGAGAACCCTCTACTGCTGACTGTTCGGGATTCTGTCCCTCATTTCTCTGACCCATCTATTCTACTTGGTCACTATGGTGAGGGCTAGGAGGGGGAGTAACATGAGGGATTGGCCCACGGCCTCCACCTCTACCTCTACCACAACCTCTTCCTCCTCACCTAGGCATGTTCCTACACATAACAATTACAAGTCTTAGATACTATTCAACCAAGGTTATCAGTTGTGACACTACGTACTAGATCAACCTAATGGGCTCTAGATTACCTAGAGCGTCCAGTGTTTGTAACCTTGGCTCTGATACCAATCTGTAATGCCTTGTCTTAATAACTTAAGAATGTTGCAAAAGTGATATAAAGGTGTAATTTTTTTTTTTTTAAAGTTTAAAAGTATTAATACTAAATTAATTAATTGCAAACATTCTTAGGTTAAGCGACGTTACACTACTTTGAGTTTTCCATAAGTGACTAAAGTATTTCGCATTGCACATATTAAATCATAACATAAAATAAACATTGCATAATAATAAATTTTCCATTCAAGATATAATAAAGTACAAACATGTTTTCCATACATTGCATTGATATGATATTATAATACTCATCCAACTTGATGAGGTAGTTCAATAATAGTTACAAATATAATTACATTGTTCACCTCTTATACATTTGAGGGATGTTTTCAAATACAAGTTTACAATATAGAATGATGAAAGTATAGAAGAAGTCCATGTGCGAGCTCTCCATCCATGAAGCTCTCGGTGTCATGATCTAACTGGGGACCCAACGGAGTAAGGTGCATGTTCCACCCAACCATGTGGTACCCATAGGTCCACCCCCCATGCTAGGAGATAGTAATAAGGTTACCTATTCCTAATATACTAACCCTAGACACTAGTACAACAATCTATTGGTTACTTTGCTTCCAGATTTTTTTGATAATTGAATTTACTACTAATACAAGGTTGACTATTATTCTAGGTGGAGTGTCATCACAACGATGCAAAGGTTACCCTGGTGTTTCTTCCTAGGTTCCGGCCCCCAATCATTGGGTTACCCTGGTAACCTCTTATGAAACCCAGCCCCTATTGCATGTTGTTGCGGAAATCGAATGTTTCTTAAGGAAACGGGACACTGATTTGCCATTCCAGGCCTTCTCAACTTATACTCATGACTGTAGTAGCTCAAGAGTCATAAGTGAGGCAAATATATCTTGTTAAATATTTTAATTCTAACTAATATGTCATTTAATTATCCCTAACTTAATTAACTACTTGTAAGTTACCCTAACACCACTTTGTGTGTCGGCCCTTACAAACAACCACTCCCCTAAACATAACAAGGTTTCTAGGTTTCCATGACTAGGGTTTACCAAATGCACAATTTACATCTCACATTGACAAATAAATCATAACTGTATCAAACACCATGTTTAACTCTTGCACAAACTCAAGTCAATAAGAAATACTTTGAAAACAATAATACCCCCATTTTACCCAATTTATTCTGGAAGACTTGAACAATTTAAAACTTTCCCATTTTTCCCAAAAGAAATTAACAATTAAGCAAATCATGGAAAATAAATACCTATAGTTCGGATATACTAAATCCTCTCAAGTAAAAGATTAAAAATAATAACAAAATTATTCATCTACAATTTAATTCATTTTCCCTTCAATACAAAAATCAGATCTGCAATTTGCCCAATTTCCCAATCATATATCATAATGAGGATTATATAATTTCAAAATAACAATCTATTTTTAATTCTAATACCCAGATCATGATAATTAATCATCAAAATATCTTAATTCATTTTTTAAATATCCTTATAAATTTTATTTATAATAATAATAATAATAACATTTAATTTAATATAATTTTATTATATACATATATATATTAATTATATATAAATATATATTTTATTTTGGAATCTGTATTATATTCAATTCGGATTAAATGCATATAAAATTCGCATCTGTTTGAATCGAAATTATTGAAACACACAAAATTCTATTTTCACTTTATACTTTAATTTACACTTCATATAATAAAAGCTTTAGCCCCGCGGGCCTCCCTATGGAGGACGCAGCCCTGTCAGGGCTGTGCCTAAGCTGTGGGAAAAAGGGGAGGGTTCGGCCCTCCCCAAAATTTGTTATATTTTTTAAAATTTAACAAAAAATTAAACCCTGTGAAAAGAATTTGTCCGTTTTTCGGATTTCATCTGAATTTTTTTTATGAGATTCGCCTGTATGGCGTTCGGAGTTTCAATAAAATTTTCACATAATAATTAAAAAAAAAAAAAACAATCTCAACCTATTATATATATAAAATAAATATAAATATATAAGAGATCAATCAAATTTAAATATACAGACAGAGTTATTTTCTGGTATGAGTTTTCAACAGGAAATAGACAAAATTATTTCATCTAGAAAAATACAGAGGTTTTTAATAAAATAAACTTCCAAATTGATTTTCATATCAAACAGATAGATTTTATCAAGAAACCCTCTGTGGTTTAATAAATTTCACAGTAAATTTTCTACTATTTTGGAAACTAATTTTCATAGAATTTCTATTATTTAACAGCAAAGAATTTACTATAATTCTTTTCTACATTTAAATAAAAATCTTTACGAAATTTTTCCGAGAAGCACACAGGAAATTTAATACAAATCTTTTCTCTAATTTTCTTTCAACAAAAAGAAGAGAAACAAATTTAACAAGAAAAATACCTGTAGAAAATAAGCTTCCTGTAGGAGAATTCTTTACTACAGTTGCGCAGAGTTATTCCAAAAGCTTCTCCAATAAGGTTTTCCCCAAATCCAAGAAAGCTTTACTAACCACCGAGAATCCTTTGGAAGATCCTCCACCAAGAATCACAATCCCAACAGAGAGATAACAACTTCTAAGAATAAAGATTTTGCACAGTAAAAGAAATTTTTCCAGTACTCAGAAAATTTCCCTGTGAGGAAATTGAATAACCCCGTGCAAAATCCCAGATCCACAATAACCTCCGTGAAATTTTTCAACAACCCCAATGTAATTATGGCACTCACACACATGTCGAGAAGTTGTTGAGAAAATATCTTCTCCACTTCTCGGCAATTTTTCCATTTCAAATATTTGCATGTAATTTCAATTTATTTAATTTTAAATTTTAAAACTCAATTCACATGCATCTTATTTTAATTTTTTTTTTTAATTTTCTAATTCTTTTAAATACAATATAATTTACACACTTAATAATTTAACTTAATTAATTAATTTATTTAATTAAAATAGTTAAATCTTTTTAAGACCAACTATTTAACCAAATAAGCTAACTAATGTATTAAATTATCAAGTAAATTTCAATCATATTTAAATATTAATTAAATAACAATAATTAAAGCACAATATTCCAACATTAAAATTAACCAATATTTACCTTTTCAAAATGATTTAACCTACAGAAAATACAATACAACCTATGACTCAAAACTGAAAACTGACAATGTACTAAGACCAAGGTTAAAGACTAGACTAGGATAAACCTAACTACTATCTCCATTCAACATTTCCGTTGAGTCTTGACATGCTCAGACCTGATTACACAGGTGGAGTTGGTGTCATGTACCTACAAATCCTGCAACCAAACAAATAACGTACATACATGTATATATATATAAAGCATTAGACAGGCACACTGTGGGGAGAAAATCACAGATATCGCAGGGCACTCGCAAGCGAGTGATGCGATTCCGTTCTCCACACCAATACACTCACAACAAACTGACGAAATAAATGTTGTTAGTCCATCATAAGCATGTGCATATCCATAAACAACTGAAAGTAAACATCTACGCTAAATCATATCATGTCTGAAAACAATAATCATCAAACAAGTATCATCATGTCACAGAATAATCCACCATCGCTCAAAACCAGCGATCAAAGTATCCAACAAAACATCATAGGTCTAATAGTATGAAAAAGTATCAACAGAAAGCATAAGCATAAATGGAGGGGTACTACATAGTTAATATCCTTGCATCTCTTAATTCGACTTAGGGCAGATTCTAGATCAGTAGTATAAACCATACCTTTGACTTTCTTTCCCTTGGGTCGGTTGTTTTAGCTTTCTAACTTTTTCCAGTTGAATCTGTGGAGGATGACTTTGGTTTTTCTTTGACAAGTGGGTCATGTATCCTAGTTTATGCTTCTGTAATTTGCATGCATAACCATCTTGCTAATAAAGAGGATGAACACAAGATCATATCAGAAAATGCATGTAGTCGCACCTCTAAACTTGTATGTAATCATCTTGAAACTAAACTACTTGCATAGACGCATTGAAAAGATTTGAACAGGCATGTCTTCTATAGTAAACGTATTGCTTTATATCTTGAAGTCTTCATTCATATTGAATGCATTCTTTCAAAAGATAAATAAATAAATTACCTTCCCCAATTTTTACGGCACTCTCTTTGCTAATAAATGGCATGCCTTCCTTTAAAGCTTAAATGCAAGGGAATAAAGGAATATTCCAGCAAATCTTCTCAAGCATATGAGTTTCTGAGTTTCTTTTAAGTTAGATTTCATTTTAACTTAAAATTTTCACAAATTATTTCCCTCTCAAGAAAATATTTATAGGATAGATATAGATGCGTGTAAGGAGTCTCTTTTAGTTAAAGAAAATACACATCTTTCTTTATTTAATTACTTTTAATTTATTTTTTCAAAAATCCATAGTAAAAATTAATTAAGTGATGAAATTATAGTTGAATTGAGAAATAATTAATAATTGTATATTGTTAAAGAAATATATAATTAATGGAAATTAATAGGGTTCAAGATAAAAAAAAAAGAATTGAATATGAAATTCAATATATTCTATGAATCTGATTTATTATTTTGATAAATTGAATGAAATAAAGATGTCTTGTGTCTTAATAATATCAAGAGTAGGGTTAAATTTGGGTGAAATATTTGGTGCAATAATAATGGGTTATGAGGATCAGTATATGAATATTAGATATCGTGGATTGGATAGAGCTCTCTTAGTAATATATGTATATGTTATGATAATAAATAAAAGCAGTTTGTTTGTGATTTATTAAATATATTTCTATGTTTTCCTTAATTGTTTTAAATGATTTCTTGAAGCACGAAAAGATAAATGCTATCACTTTGTTTGTGCTAGTAAAAGTGGTTTGTTGTTAGGGTTTACTTTTAGATATCATCATTTGTGATCTTTTAATTTTAGTAAGTTGTTAAATAAATTAATAGGATGTATAATTTATATAACCTTGTTTATTGATAGATGACTTAGTAGTTTAAAGGTGGAGGGATGTCTTTATTTGATATTGAGAGGTTGCTTGGAAAAGTGAGTTTCATGGTTATTGTGATTGCTTGTTTTGTTCGTTTTGAGGATAATTTTGATGGTTCTATCTCATTACAAATTTCTCTTGAGTTAATCTCGGATTGGAGGGGATTTTATTCTTTATATCTGTTTTAGAATTTATTTGGAAGCTTGTTTTGTTTTGATATACCCTCATTGTGGGTTCTTGGGTGATCATTCTTTTTGGATTTTTAGAGGCATTGAGAAAAGTTGTGTTATGAGAATTTCATTGATTTGAACTTGGCCAAAGTTTTGATAGTAAATGTGATTTTGAGTTCAAGCTTGGGTTGTACTAATCATAAAATGTAGTGCTCGGAGTCTAGTTTCCAAATATGTAATTTATTTCAATACCCAATTATACAAATTAAGTTTTAATAGGCATCTCTAAAAACCACTATTTAAAAGTCATTTTTTTTTACCATACCATGCACATGTACAACATCCATATTTTGACTTCAATTATCATATTTTTCTAAATCCTTTTGGAAAAAGTTTTTTGACTCACTAAAGCTTGTTCTTGATATTTTTTTGTAATTTTTTATGGAATATTTTTTTTTGTTAAATTTTTATTAGGCAGATTTGTCATTTTGAAAAATTGTCATGTACAACATGCATAAGATGACCTAAACTTATATTTTTTGATTTTTTTTTTAAATTGAAAAGAATTGTTTGAAGTTTGTTCTCATGCAATCCGTTTGTCAAAATGTTATGTTCATCAAAAGTTATTAAAATAGTAAAAACCCTGATATTTAAAGTTTATGGGCCAATTTTATTAGAAATTAATTGAAAAATAGAAAAAATAATGCAATTTCAAAAAAAATTACATATTTAGAATCTACAGTGTTTCATCTAAAATGGGTTTTAATTTCATCAGAAATTTCTGCAAAAAAGGTCATCAACCATATGTCAAAAGTTGGTATTTTTCTTTGACATTGTTAGGACCTTCAACTTGCAAGTCAAACCAGGTTGAAGGCCTAGGTTCAGACTTCCAATGATTTTCCCAAACCAAAAACCTAGGCCAAAACCTGACCACAAAGCACAAATAAATTCAAATTTTAAAAAACGGGATCCCGATTATAAAACGGGATCTAGATTATTAATAAACAGGATCTCGTTCCCTATTTTATAATATTCAGACTATTGTAAAGGAAATGGGATCTCATTTCCTAGCCAATAATCCCCACATTCAATACTAAAAAAAGGGATCCTAATTATAGAATGGGATCCCGCTTCTTATAAACATGATCCTGATTTTTATAAGCGAGATCCCATTTTATAAATGAGATCTTGTTTCTTTTATTTAAATATACTGCAAAAAATTATAGTGAAGTCTGCAACTTCACATGTACGGCCGAGAGTAGTAAAAGTTATTTATTTTCATAAGCTATTGTATTTACAGGTGGTTAACTTTATTTTTAATTGATTTTATCAAATGGGGCATCATCTACACCATTTTTGAAGTGGAATTGTGTTATTTTTGTGCTTGTTTGGAGGAACAAAAGGTTTTCAATTTGCAATATGGATTGAATTTTTCAAAGGAGGCATGAAGAAAAAAAAATTTAAAGTGGAATTATGGTAATTTTCTACTTGTTTTGAGGAACACAAGAGGAAGAATTTTGTCCTAATAGGTATTCAACTTCCAATTTGGGTTGAATATTTTGAAGTATTTCACTATTAATATTCATTTATGCTTGAGAATTTTATAATCATGGGAGATAAACCTCGTAATTAGAGAGGGAAGACATTGAATCCTCAAGAAGTTGAAGAAAATAGAGAAAAAGAGAGACAAATACAAAGACAAAAAAGAATGAGAATGAAATCAATGAATGATGGTGGAGCAACCAATTCAACAACTACTGAAGATGTAAGCATTGAGGATACCATGGTTGTAGATGAAGCTAATTTGCAAGGATTCAATTTTGAGAAGAATATGATTATACAAACAAGTCCTACTATGTCTTCAAATCTCTCTTTGAATGCTATGGAGAATGTTTCAATATGCACAAATCCAGGTACGTCTTCAAATCTACATGTTAGTGAAATGGTAAATTTGTATGTAGAATTTTTACAAGATGTTGTACTTAATGGTGTTCACATTGACTATATTCAGAGAGATGAAAATTTTATAGAATTTTTTCACAACAAAAAAGAAAAATATTTTGTTGCAAATGAAAATCAAAATGATCATTTTCTTGAAAATGAAAAGAAAACCTGTATTTTTGATGAAAATGAAAATGAAAATGAAAACCATTTTGTTGATGAAAATGAAGATGAAAATATAGAATGTGATGTTGAATTTAATGATTTTTTATTTTTTTTTAAATTGGAAGTGGTGTTTTCGATAATCTTCCCAATCTAATTTCTTGGAGGCAAATAAGAACACATGCAAATATAATATACACCAAATTCTTTTGTCGTAAAAAAATTGCATTTCAATGTCAACTAATGATGGAATTGATGAGAATGAAAAAAAGAGGAAAGTAATGAAAAGGTTAGTCTTTTATGTTAAACCAAAATGAAAAGATCAATCATTAAAACATGGTATGTCTATTGTTGCTAGTTCCATTCAATCTATTGTAAAAAATAGTCAATCTAAAGATAAAAACGCAACAATAAGAGCTATAACTACTGCTATAGTTAATAAAGAAACTTTGAATAAAAGAATGGTAAGCAATATTAGTGAAGTCTTAAAAATACATCCTAAAACATTACTAAGAGTGGAAAAAAGAAGAGAAAGTATAGAAAATGATCCTATCAATTAATTTTGGAGTTTTAGTGGATGACTAGTGAGGTCTGATATAAAATTGAATGTTGAAATTAAATCTTTGATAAAAAAATATTGGCATGATAATACTAGGGTTTCATCTAATGCTAGAGATGTTTTAAAATTAAGGGTGGGGTCCAAAGTTTATGTTCCTCACCCAAAACACCTATTAGATACAACACAAACTGAATTTTATAGAAAATTTTGTAGCGATTCAGTGTTACATGGTAATATTAAAATAAGTCAAAGGTCTTTTGAAAAAATGTAAAACCTGGTATGTAAAAATAAATAAGCAATGAATATCTTGTCGTTGTAAAATAAATGTTCAATTTCATTATTTTTATGATGTTTTTTGATATATACATTGTACCTTGCATACTAACATGATTATATAGGATTGTTGTATTGATATGCCACCTAAAGCAATAAGACAGTTTATTTCAAGTTTGTTTTGTGAAAATTCTAATGATAAATTATTTTATTTAAGTTCTTGTATTTCTGGACAATGCATTAACTATGGAAATCTTTTAGTTTTAAGAATTTGTTTGCATGAAAGTGTCGATCATGATTTTGGACAATAATTACTAGATATCAAAAGATTTAGGAATGTTCACTATTATTTGAAAGATGGAAAAATAGGAAAGCGTTGTGATTTAGTTACAAAAAAAGTTAGTGTGCATGCATTTATGAGTGAATTTAAGAATAAAATTGTACCAAAATATGTCATGCGCTCTAAACATGATCGATGGATTGATGGCCAATTTCACACATGTGGAAACACATTTCCAATTGGTACTATACTTTCAGTGGTTAATTTTGCAGAGAATTATACTCTCGCTCCACAAGAGGAAATCCAATCTCAATATTATAATTTAGTGCAAATAGCTATGTTTAACCATATTGTCTATAGACATGTAGATGATAGCACTGAGGATGATAGAAAAGTTTTGAGGGAATATCATTTTTATTTGACTGACAATTAGTTACACTCATCAGAGTTTGTTCAATATTGTTTTAGTATATTTTATAGAAATTTAAGAGAAAGAGGAATCCATATGAAAGAACACCTCATATGGTCAAATAACTATATGGGGCAGTTCAAAAATGCTAGAATAATCTATTGGTTAAGTAGGGTTCACAAGGAACTTAATCTCTGACATATATGGAGTATTTTTGAAATTGGGCATGGTAAAGGAGAACATGATGGAGCTGGTGCGTGTGTCAAAATAATTCTTGCTAGAAAAAAATTAAAATTTGAGGATTCAGTAAAATTTAAAGATGCACGTGAGATTGTGGATTGGTGTAATAGAAGATTATCTACACTTGGTTTGAGTGATTACTCTACAGTTCATCGATTCTTTTGGTTGGTGGAAGAAGAGAACATTGTATCTAGAGTTGATTGTGAGACAATCAGTGGATCTACTAAATGGCATTCATTTAGAGTATGACAGCAAGCACATGGACTATTTGGACAAGGGAGCTTGCATTTTTTTTCTAGTTTTGTATCTCAAGAGATTGGGAAGCTTGTGAAAATACTGAATGGGTTGAACAGTGGGATCAAAGATCATTGACACCCACAAAAGCACATAATCAATATGAAAGAACTATTGAAGAAAATGATCAATTGTTTGCATCTAAAGATTATGACCATGTTTCAAACCTTGTACAAGAAGGTAATTTTAATTCAATTTATTAAGTTATTTTGTAATACTAAATTATTTATATGGATATGCACAAGTTATTAAATCGAATTTTGTTGGCAGGACATGTGTATGTTGTTATTGCACCTGAGGGGAATGAAGAGCAAACATAATATTGGTTGGCTCGTTGTGTGGAAACTAAACATAAGTTGATAAAAACTTGAGAAGATGATGATGGATTTCATTATCCAACATGTACGATGATCCCCTTAAGACGTCTCCTTAAGCAAATTTTGATAATAAGTTTTAGATCCCCTTAAGCAATTTTTTAGAACAAGTCTTTGATCCCCTTAAGAAAAAATTGAGAACTTATTTGATGATGGTTTTTGAACATGTTTTCTAATAGGATTGGTGGTGGTTGTTGGCACTTGGCTACAAAAAAAAATTGAGAAGAAAGAATGGTCTACCTACATTCGAAGACTATGAAACACATAAAAATATTATGCATTATTCACATTTGGTGGTGGCAAAAAATATAAAAATAAAGTGGTATCGTGGAAGACCTTCAAAAAAAGTGTTATGGTCAATTTCTATGGAAGAGCATGAGGTAATCATAGATGCATTGCAAAAAAGAGAGGATGCAGATGGTACAATGGAATAAGTAAATATAGGTAAATATAGTTTTAGTTTTATTTTGTCCTTTTAAATACATTAAATACATGTTTTGACATTGGTCAAGTGTGTTATTAGTTGAAATTGATTTAAATTTTCCTTTTATACATCCTTAAGGAATAATCACAAAAGGGATCTAGTCCATACAAATTCAACCTAGACAACATGGAATACTTGGTAAAAATAGGTAATTATTAGTTAAATTATATTTAAATACATGTTTTGATTACATATTGATATTGCTTGGACATTAATAGTTAAAATTGATTTATTGTAATTTTTTGTATCCTAAAGCCATCATTGTATTGATCTCATACTTTGAAACAAAAAGGAGAGGATGCCTAGATTCAACCTACAAACATGTGTGGAATACTTTTAAATGTAGGTACTTGAGTTCTGTACATATAGATAGTTTTATATAAATTAAAATGTGTATGTTTTGATGATTTCATTGATATTGCTTGTACCTTTTGATATTAGGTGGTGTGAAGACCTACTACATTCTAGCCACGAGTTTGAGATGTTCTTGAGATGGCATATCCAAATTTTGTAAACATTGTTTTGAGATGACATATATGTACATACATACTTACAGAATTAAACATACTCTATGTACCTCTATGTATCAAATCAATATTCTATACATTTTGTTTCTTAAATTTGCATGTTTTCTTACTTTGAAACTTTATGTCTAAGTGTATAATCACTAAATACTATGCATACATTATTGTTAAATCAATTATATCCTTAAGATTTATTATGACCCCTTAATACATCCCCTTAAGAAATTATATTATGACCCCTTAAGACATCCTCTTTAGGTGTATTATGACTCCTTAAGACATCCCCTTAAGATGTTCTATTATGACCCTTTTAGACATCCCATTAAGACATTCTATTATGACCCCTTAAGACTATCCCCTTAAGACCCCTTAAGACATTCTATTATGACCCCTTTAGACATCCCCTTAAGACCCCTTAAGACATCCCCTTAATTAAGACATTCTATTATGACCCCTTTAGACATCCCCTTAAGACCCCTTAAGTCATCCCCTGAAGATGTATTATAACCCCTTAAGACATCCCCTTAAGAAGTTCTGTTATGAACCCTTTACACACCCCCTTAAAACATCATTATTTGTTTTGACAACTTGTAAATTAGTGTTAGATGTTTTTGATAAAGGGTGAAACGGGTTTTATAGGGACCCGAAACGACCAAGTTTACAACAAAAGAGAGAGGACTAAAAAATCTAGTAGAAAAAATAGGCTGCATAAAAGGAAAAAACCAGAAAGAGCAGTAGCCACCCACAAAAGACCAAGAAGGTTCAAACAAAAAAATAGTTGAAAAGCCAACAAAAAGACTAGCCACAACTAACACTGAGTCTTCAAAACAGACTCAGTTTCATCCTCTAGGTTATGCATGTCCTAAACACCCTTCTTAAAGGTTTGAATCATTTGCGGTGTAGGAGGAGCCTTCCTCTTCAAATTATCCCTGGTTCTCTTTGAAAAACCAACATCCTCATCCTGGTTTTTTTCATTGACCTCTTCCAAATCGACCACCAAAGACCCCCATTAAGCTTTGTCCAATTTTTTAGTCATGGAATTGATGATGATGGAATTGTGTCTTGCCATCCTATTGTTCTACTCGGCTATAATTTTAACAATATTTTTCATTTTATTAAACTCAATTTCAACCCTTTTGTCCATGCCCGCTTTGTTCTAGGTTTCTTTACTAGGACCATGGTCTTTTCACTCCACCTCTTTCTTGCCAAGTGTAGTAACCTTGGCTCCCCTTTCTTCCAGTTTACTTTGAAGGGCCCAGTTTTTTATTCTTAGCTCATTGATTTCATGAAAGATCCATTTCAAAATTCTAAAATGGTCAACAATTTTATTCCTAGCTAAACCTAAGACATCCACAGTGGGTTCCCTTTCTAGGTTGAAGCAAGTTTTAGTAGGGTTAGGGGTAATAAGGGAACCAATTCTAGCATCTCTACCTAATGACGGGGCAACAAAGGGCCAAGTATTGTTAGCACTAGAATTCTCATAATCAGAAGAGTCGTCAGAGTACGACACAAGGTTTTTACCTGATAGATTCTTTCCAACACTTCTAGTTTTTAGGGTATAACTTCCTAGCTTAGGCACATAGCAAGCTTTCATAGAATGGGGGTTAAGGCTTTTCTTATCAATTTGGATAGAGGGAGGGCTAAGGACCATCCTATTCAGGCTCAGGTTGGGAAAATTCCCTGAATAGCTAGGTTCAGTATCATCCTCCTTAGAATTAGGAAGGGCTTCCAAATTAGCAGGGATAGGAATTTGTTGGTAATGTTCAACAATTAACCTAATCAAGCTAGTATGCAAAATAGGAAATCTTTTTGGGTTTTTCTTGTGATCATCCAGAATTTTTCTCAAAGAACTTAGAAGATAGTAGTGAAAAGAAACCCTAACCTTGTAGTGGAAATGGTTGAGCAAGGCAAAGTGATAACCATAGACCCTGGTGAAGCAACCATCCACAGTAATGTACTCCATGATGACATAGAATTTTCCTTCAGAGAGCTTTTATGTTATTGGCTTCGAAGTAGCTATTCAAAATTTTCACCAGTTTCATTCTTTCCTTCTCTTTCTTTGGAAATCTGATGACAACTTTATAAGAGAAAACCCTATCCCTAAAAAATTTGTTTCCAACAGTGGACATTCTAATCACTTCAGCTATAAGGTTTTCATCGAGCTCCACTTTCCTACCAAAAAGGGTAAGTTTCCCATTATTCTAGTTCTTCTCAAAATGTTATGTAGCCTCCTAATTCAACCCATGGAGTTTTTCCAGAAAAGGGAGTAAATCCCCACTTTGTACTTTGTTCCACTCTTTTGTATTTCTAGTATGCATCTTGAAGTTGTCCAGCTCCACTCTTTTCCTATCTCCACCCATTTTGATAAGCACGGTGGGGTAGACAATGGTGAATTATTTACTTGAGATGGTCCCACCAAATCTAAGAACACACAAAGCATGCTAGGCAGCCTTACGGATTAAGTGACTAAGCTTGGTCTGATATAATCTAATGATTGTGAAGTAATTACCCTGTCCTATCATCATTAATGAGGTGACATGCTTCTCTCCCATGTGATGCATCATAGATCAATAAGGCCTAGATATTAATGCTTAATTCAATAAAATTTAGCCAAGTACATTGACCTTTGCTCCTAACTCCTTCATTAGTAGAAAAATCTGCCACAACATTGGCTTCTCTATAGGCATATGAAATCTTTATATTATCAAATTTGGCTAAAATCAAGATTGCATCATCAATCCAAGACTTAATAGTCCATGAGGGGGGACCTACCTAAAAGACAATCAATAATATTTTTGGAATCCCCTTCAAGCCAAAGGTTATTAAAATTTAGACTATGGGCCAAATTTATAATATGAAAAGCCTCAACAGCCTCAGCTAGGTGATTAGTTTGAGATCCAAGCGGAGTGGCAGTCGTACCTAGAAAATTTCCATAGGAATCCCTTATGACATCGCCGCAACCCGCCACCCTAGGATTACCTTTAGCCGTGCCATCAAAGTTGGCTTTGACCCATCCATTAGGCAAAAAGACTAGCAAACATCCTCTCTATTCTTCTTAGCTTGTTTAGGGGTAGAGGAAAAATCAAGAATTATATTCCATTCCTTAGCAACCTTAAGATCATAGGATGAGTGAGCCACTTTCTTGTAGTAGCTAAAATTCTAGGAGATAGCATTGAAATTTTCTTTCAGAAATCTAATTATTTTATCAAAAAAAAATATCCACTGGTGCTTCTTTATCTCTGTAAATTTTGTTGTTTCATTCTTTCCAAATACCCCAAGCAACATGAGGGAAAGATAAATACCACAAATTCTGAAGAACAGGATTGTAAGTTGGAGCTTTCCATTGAGAGAAGAAATCTTCAATAAACAAAGGGAAAACCCAAGATAGTTGACAGTAACAAATAATTTTTTCCCAAATTGAAGCAACAAAAGGACAATAAAGAAACATATGACTCACTGATTCTACCTCCATCTTGCAAAGAAAACATCTATTAGGTATTTCAAAGCCACGCTTGTGGAGGTTATCAACCATGATAACCTTATTTTGGAGAAGAATCTAGAAAAAGATATTGATTTTAGGGACCAAATGTTTAAACCAAGCCTTCAACCAGAAGGGGGGAGAAGCTTGGAAAGAAGTATGCCTAGCAAAAGAAGATGAAACAAAAATAATTGCTTGAGGGTTCATCACTCCAAACAAGACAATCTTCCATCTGATTAGGGTAGAGTTTGACAACCAACAACGAAGACTGAATGGGAGCAACGACCTGACTAACAAGGCTCAGATCCACCCATTTTTTGTCCACATGATAGTCTTTCATGTATGAGCCAAAAAGAGCTTTTCAATTCTCAGCCCACCCACAAAGGGAGTCAATTTTTATAAAGGGCTCGTTAACCAACCATCTATCCTCCCAAAATCTAGTTTGGTTTTCACTTCTAACCAGCCAACCCACTCTAGATTCAATAAATTTTCTTCCACTCATCAAATTATTCTAACAGGTTGAGCCTCTAGGAAGAAGGTGGGATTCATTCATTATTATAAGGGATCTATTACTCTCCAAATATTTTCTTGCAAGGATATCAGTCCATTCCCCTAAGGATGAAAATATTCTCCAAATTTGTTTAGCTATAAGAATCTTGTTAACCATTATGATTTTTGTAAGACCTAAACCTCCAGCCTTTTTCGATTTGCACACTATCCCATCCTATTAGAGGTAGTCTTTTTTTCTTCAACACCTAACCAAAGAAATATTTTTTGAATATTTTCAATAGATTCCACAAACTTAGAAAGGATTTTGAAGAGGCTCAAAGCATAAATCAAAAAATTTTGAAGAGTAGCTTTGAGGGGATGAAGTTTACCCATTTGGCTTAATAGAGCTCCTTTCCAGCCAACAAGCTTCTTACTAAATCTCTCAATGAAAAAAATCCAAAAGGATTCTAGGGGTTTAAGGCTTAAGGGTAAGCCAAGATAGGTGGCAGGAAAGGACTCCACCCTACAACCAAGGATTTTGGAAATTATATTATGTCTGTGAACAGGAGTGTTGAAGAAGAAAAGAGAGCTTTTCTATTTATTAATCATCTGTCCTGACACCCTCCCATACTCATCCAACAGAGATTTCAAAGTTTTACCCTCTGAGACCAAAGATTTTCCCATGAGCATAGTATCATCCAAAAATTGTTGATGAGAACAAATTAGATTGCTTGAAGACTGTTTGAGACCAAGAAGGAATTTGTTATCGATCAACCTTTTCAAATTCCTACCAAGACTTTTAGCCATAATAGTGAATAAAATAGGAGAAATAGGATCTCCTTGTCTTAGACCTCTGGAACTTTGGAAGAAAGTTGTAGGAGATCCATTAAACATAATAGAAATAGAAGTAGTAGACACAAGTTGTTCCACCATTTGAAGAACCTTGTTGTAAAACCCAAATGCCTTTAAAAATTTTAACAAGAATTTCTAGTCAACTCTGTCATAGGCTTTTGAAATATCAAGCTTTAGCAGAAATCCTTCAGTCTTAGATTCAATCAATGAATGGATATTCTCATGCACTATGGCAATAGAATCAAGGATCTAACAACCAGGGACAAATCCATTTTGTTGAGGTGAAATCAGAGTGGGCAAGAGAATTAAGTGTCTAGAAGTCAAAACCTTTGAGATGATTTTATAGATCGATTTGCAGAGGCTTATGCATCTAAAAGCCTCAAATTTCACTGCTCTAGGCTTATTAGGGATTATAACTAGAAAAGTAGCATTCAACTCTTTTACAAGACTTCTAGATACAAAAAATTGTTTAACAGTGTACACCACATCTTCTCTGACAATCTCCCAGAACCATTGGAAGAAAAACATAGGGAGCTCATCAGAACCCAGAGATTTACTCCCCTCAAAGGAGAAAACAACCTTCTTAACTTCCTCATTGGTAGGAATAGTAGACATCATAGAGTTATTTTCCTAATTGATCACATTAGGTATGGCCTCTATTAAATGATCTTGATCATTTTGGTTATTTTCATCATTCTCAGAAAGAATATTTTTAAAGAATAAAACCGCATGCTTTCTGATGTTCTCCTCCTCTTCATGACTAGTTCCATCCACTTCAATTTTAGAGATTCTATTGACTTCCTTGTGTTTTGAGGCCAACAAATGAAAGTACCTAGTATTTTTGTCACCTGCAGATAACCATAAAGCTCTAGATCTTTCTCTCCAGAACTCCTCCTCTTTCCCAATGATATCATGCATCTTAATAATGATCTCATTCTCTTTTTCCTTAATATCATTCAAATATCCTTCCTTCTAGATTTTGTTTTGAATCTTCCCCAAATCCATCTAAAGACAAAATTTAATCTTGAAAATGTTCCCAAAGGACTCTTTTTTTAATTTTTTTAGGTTGAATTTAACTTCCCTTAATTTTTTAGCCACTCTAAACATAGTTGTACCAAAGATACTTATATTCCACCATTTCCTAATTTCTTCTTTAAAAGAAGGATGAGAAAGCAACATTTTTTCAACTTTGAAAAAATAATTTTCTTAATCTTTAAAGGCTTCGCAACAAAACTAATAGGGAAGTGGTAAAATCCATTCGTAGAGAGCACTTTAAGAGAACATTAATAGTTAAAGAACCAGTGATTAGAGATTAAAGATCTATCTAATCTAACCTGGATAAGATCCATACCCTTTCTATGATTCAACCAAGTATAGGAAGCTCCTTGTAAATCCAAATCAATGAGTGCCTGGTTGTTGATGAAGCTCTAAACATCCTCTTTACTCTCCTCATTGATCCATGAGCCTCCAAAATTTTCATCATTCAATAAGGGAGTATTAAAGTCTCCCATGAAAACCCAAGAATCTCTATAAAAAGTCCTCCTAAAGGTGCCCAACTCCATCTAGAAGGATTTTCTGAGACCTTTTCCATTGGGGACATAGATTTTAGATTGGATCCAGCTGAAGTTATCCCTAATATGGGGGAATCTAGTAGCAATATGGTTCGTACCTCCCAGAATTAGATACCCTTTGGTTATATGACTATTCCAGAAGGTAACAATACCTCCTGAAGCACCATTTGAGTTATTTCCATGTGAACTACAATGTTGACACAGTTTCATATTTTTCCACTTTTTCCTTTGACATTTTAGTTTCCTAAATAAGAAGAATAGCAAGCTTGTGATCTCTAACAAATTTGTCTAGAAAATCCTTCTTGTGGGGATTATTAAGTCCCATAATATTCCAAGACATGATCTTCATGAGTTACCAGGGGAGCTGAGGCACTCTAGGATGGTTTTTTAAAAACCATTAGCAATATCTTGAAAATTTTTATGCTCTCTTGTCCATTTAATAGACTTTTTTCCTCGAGTTCTTTGTTGCTCCACAATATGCCTTTGCTTTTGATTTGGTTGAAATTCCGCTTGGAGTATTCCATTGTTCTTTTTTTTCTTTTTTTGAGATAAAACCTCTTCTTTGTCAGTCTCTTCTTGACTATCTGTCTCTTTACTTGACTCGCATTCCTTATCAGTAAGAAGTTTTTTCTCCCAAGGTAATGTCTCCATGATGCAATTCAAATGAAAGGTTGAATGGTTGCTAGAAGGTTTAGTAGAATCATCCTAATTATCTAAGGAGTCCTTAACTAGTTCCAAGGAGTTAGGATCTGTAAAATGATCTACACCCGAAGGAAGAAGACCTTCAGAGGAAGGGAGAAGAAGAGGGATGTTCAGCTCCAAGGACAGCCCCTGGATAGGAATATCCTCCAAGCTAGGATTCCCATCCATTTTCTTAGCTAGGCTCAGCTCTTGGGAAAAGGGGCTAACTTCCTGACTCTGCTTTTCTTCACCAACTGACTGATCCTCACTAGCTTCTTTTTCCTTAGATAATAGGGTATTCTCAAGATCCTTATGCTAGGGTTCATGTGGAACCTCACCAATATTTCCCATATCACCATCAGACTTATTTGAAGTGCTATGAACATTAGACTCTTTATTGTCAAGAATTTCTCCTTCTGATTTCTTTTTCCATACAAATTTCAAAGAACTAGCTAATTTCTCTTTCTCTTTGGTGGCATTTAATGGACATTTCTTAGCCCAATGCCAGATTTTCTGCATTTGAAATAAGAAAAAGGGATAGTTTCAAACTCTATGTCCTGTGACTGGGATCCTAGCTTTGACTGAATCTTGATTGATGAGGAAAGGTCAGCATTCTGAGATACCCCTATGCATATTCTTGCAAATACCAACCTCTTTCTAGCAGTTGTCATAGAATCAATAGAAAGGAGCTCTCCAAAGGAACTCACAATACTATAAAAGAGATCCTTGTTCCTATATTCCAGGGGAAGGCCTAAGAGTCTAACCCATACTAGGACATTCTCAAAAATAAAGTCCAAGAGGTCCAAATTAGAAGACCATTTCTTTAGAGTTAGAGATATTTTCCCTATAACCCATGGACCACCACTTCTAACTGCCAAGATATCCTCTCTGCAAGTGAACTCAAATGTGAAAAAGCCCTTTGGAAGAGCTACTACTAAAAATTTTCCATTATTTTTTGACAAACTCCCTAACCACTTCAATGTTTGGTCTAGGGCCCATTAATTTTCCAATGAAGGTTCTTTCCATTAAACCAATATTATGTTCAAATAACATATCTGGCACATAAATACCAAACTTACCATTTTCAGGGTTAGAGATATTTTGCACTGGAGGGAAATATGACTTTCCATTTGGTTTTACCCTAAACAGAGAGGTCCAAGGTTTGCAATTTCCTCCAATGTCCCCAGTGGCCTCCACCACACCTTTGGATTTTTCATTTTTTTGACTGGCAGGGGAGCCCATAGGATTAGCTGCCAACATATCCATTCCTCCCAAATCCACCAAGATATTGTTTCTGGAATCCGCATCATCAGGATCAGCCTCACCTTGCTTCTTACTCAATCCCAATGCCTGTTCTACCTGTGATTTCTTAGATCCTACCCCGCCTCCATTTCCAACGCTTGATTTTTTGAAATCTTTTTTTTCCCATCCATGCCTGTGCTCATGTGCCACCATAAATTAGTGTTAGATGTTATTATTTATAGTATATATTAATGCTTTTATTCTCTAATCTTCTATGGTATTGTTTATTTCTTAAAATTTTATCCTTTCTGGTATATAAATAGATTGCTTTTGTTTGTAAATTATGATTTATTGACTAATTATTGATTGACGTGAATTGAATAAGTTCATTAAGTAATTATCACTATTTATTGACCCCTTTAGACATGCCCTTAAGACCTATTAAGTCATCCCCTTAAGATGTATTATAACCCCTTAAGAAATCCCCTTAAGACATATTATAACCCCTTATGACATCCCCTTAAAAAATTCTATTATGACCCCTTTAGACACCCCCTTAAGACATCATTATTTGTTTTGACAACTTATGAAGTAGTGTTAGATGTTATTATTTATAGTATTTATTAATTCTTGTATTCTCTAATCTTCTATGGTATTGTTTATTTCTTAAAATTTCATCCTTTCTGGTATATAAATAGATTACTTTTGTTTGTAAATTATGATTTATTGACTGATTATTGATTGACGTGAATTGAATAAGTTCATTGAGTAATTATCATTATTTATTGAATGTACATATCATGTATATCATGTATGAAATCACTAAATTTGCAAAGTATAAATATTAAAATGTCCTATATTAATCCATGTATGAGATCACTAAATTTCACATTAATGTTCTATATTATTGTCTTGACTATGAACATAAAATGCATAAAAGTACATGTGTAAATTAAAATTTCAAACAATAATAAAGTCCATAATTTATGTAACTGAGAGCACCTACAATCTACAAACACTAAAACCTAAAGCATGGGTTAGTAGCTTACAAATTCATCAAAATGCTCCTATGAAATAACATGTAAATGCTTCAAAATGCAAAAAATAACAAAAATTATTAAAAGACATCTAAGAGCATAATATGTACATATTCCATAGTGGATTGGTGTCAAATGTGCCAATGACCCTTTCCCAATCCTTGCTAAAACTTGAAATGATAAAATGCAATGGTCAAGAGAAAAATTAGTTCTCAATTCAAGAGAGTAACTTTGCATAAGAGTTGTAGATCCTTTTGTTGAAGAATAAGCCCTTTATTTATAGATTTTCAAATTGGAAGAGATCTCAAAATAGAGCAATGTGGGATCAACGTTAGACAGATGAGATGAGGCCACTTGTCAACTTGTCATAGGTTGAGCAATGTGCAAGTTTTGGCCAATGTGCCCAAGAAGGGGAGATTCAAATTTGAATTTGTGAAATAAATTTTGAGTGGGGGACATGAAATAGAGAAGTTATTGCCATGTTGGAAGGAATAAGTCAACTTGTCTTCAGTTTCAAACTTGAGGGAATATTCCAAAAAGGTGCTTTGTTGAGGGAAAATGATGAATTTATAAATGAGTTAAAATGATTTATTTGTGTAAGTGGGAAAATATAGAGGATGAGATGGGTGGTTAGGTTAGGTTAATCAGGATTAGATTAGCTTAGGTGATGATTACGTAATTTTGACCCCATTGACTTGAATATTTGGATTTATTTAAATTAAAAGGGAGAAATATGACTTAGATTTTAATTAAATAAAGTCTTGGTTTGTGTAATTAAATGGATGATGCAAGATAAAGGTTGATTAATTTAAGGAATATGAATCTAGGGAATTATTTGTAAGAGATGAAATTTTAGTATTTGATTGATTTATTTAAATGAGGTAATGATGAAGTGGAAATGTTAGATTTTATTAAATGATCGTTATTTGATTAAATTATTGGATTGAAATGTATGCATATTTTGTGTTTCTAAATTTTTCCTCTCTTTCAAGCAATGTACTTGTTCCGTTGGTTCAAACAAAAAACTTGTCGCGATCAAAATTCAAAAAAATTCTCATTTTTCGGATGCCCCAGCAGAAAGAAGTATAGTAGTACATTGGCCCCTCGAAAGATTGAGCAAAAAAAATCAATTTGAGGGTTGATCTCATGATAAAGAGGTTGAAAATGGATGGTTATGGATGATGATGCAAATGAGATGATTTTAAGATGCTTAGAATAAAAAATCTATATTATCTTAAACAACTTAAATGATGATATGATATGAAATGGATGAGATTGATGATGTGATATGTTGTGATTATGCAAAGGATGATTTATACAAATATGTGATTTATGAGATGCTTAGACTAACAGATCTATATTATGATGATGAACATGCACATGGGATGATATGTAGAATAGTAATGGTTTGTGGATGCAAGATGGATGCACTAGTGATGATGATTAATTATTCATGATGTGATGTTAGTGCGAAAAATAAGACATTAGATGATGACAAGAGGATCCAACAAGCCAAATTTATGAGAGATGATGATGAGAAATGATGATGATAGATGGATGATTTTCTTATCAAGGATTGGGATTTAAAAGGGTCACTTACCTTATGTTTGATAACATGCCTAAGCATGATGCATCAAGGTATAAAAGACCAGGATGGCATTGTACTTAGTGTGATGGAATTTGACTTGACAAATAGATAGGAGTATTCTTGTTCACTCTTGACATACAAAAACATTGCTAGGATGCACTTTAGAAGTTTCAACAATCTTAGACCAAAACACGGAAAGATATAACCAGTCAATGCAATAGTCAACAAGCTATCCAAAAAATCCTCTATACATATCTAACAAAGAAAGTATTCACCAAGGTTATTTTACAAGAACATCTAGAAAGCATAGTAGACAAAAAGATAATGATCGTTGCCCCATTCCTATCTCTCTAAATCCTTCGTTCAGATATCATCGAGAGGTCCTTGGACTGAGCACAGTAAGATAAGTCAAAAGACAAATATAAAGCACACAAACAAGTTGATGTTCTTCAATACCACTAACCAAAAGGGAATGTGTTTTTAAGGATAAGAACTGAAACTATTGCCAAAAGATAATGCCCATTGTAGGAAGGATACATCCTAGGACATGTTAGTGGATGGCGACACATCATTTTATTTATCCAAAGTGCTCTTTCTAATAAAATATGCCTCTTGTAGGAAGGATACATCCTAGGACATGATGTTATCAAATGATTGATATGGGACTATTTCGATGATGGGCTATCGACACAAAGAATTGACCAACTTGATGTTTTTGAGTTTTAGTTTTGAGCTGCTAGACCTGTTCCTAATTGTTTCACCAAAGGTTAAGGATGACCATTAGTTTATTATGGATGGTGTTATTGCAGGTGTGAGTGACATGAGATGGATGGAATTTTTTCAAATATTTGGAATTTTTTGACGTTTTGCAATGTTTTGAGGCTATTTTTTGGTATTTGTCGAAATTTTCAAATGTTTTGATTTTTTTAATTTCTAATGTTTTAGGATTTTCTGAGATTTTGACCAAGAGACTAATGTAAAGACCTATCTTAGGGTCCTCAGGGGCTCATCAACAGATTATCCTTTCCTACATTATACACGTAGAGACCACGTAATTCTACTAACGACTTGACCAATTTACAAATAAAGATATACATGATGAAATGTCAACTTATTATGACAAACTCCTAAAGAACTGACCTAAGTGTCTTGGGGGATGATCAAAGATCAACCTTGCCTATGTTCAAGCTCAGAGATGACGTAGTTCGATAAGACGACTTTTTTTTGGATTTTTTTGAATTTTTGACTTGTTTTGGGATTTTGATATATTTTGAATGTTTTTTTATTTTTTGATTTTATGATGTTTTTGGATTTTTGGATTTTTTGATGTTTTTAGATTTTTGATGTTTTGATGTTTTTGGTTTTTTATTTTATTTTTTTGGGATTTTTTTTATGCTTTTTGGATTTTTGGATTTTTTTATTTTTTTATTTTTTTATTTTTTTGATTTTTTTGGGATTTTTTATTATCTGATGTATTTGGATTTTTTGATTTGAGGACTTTAAGATCATACACAAATATAATATGATAGGAACATGCCCCAACATGATGCAATAGACTACTCTAATAAAAGAAGGACAAACTGACCTTGAGGATGGGTGAAGTAGTACTAGAAGGGATCATGATACGAACACAGGACTAAGCTATGATGTGGATGTGAGTGGATAAGTGATGGATGGAGACCCAAATGTGATGGATGGTGGAAGCGTGATGGATGGATGATGCAGAACAAGCTGTAAAAGATCATGGTGGATGGAAAGTGCTTATTTATGCAAGGTGCTTGTTTGCTAGGTTTTCACCAAGGTACTTGCCCAAAGTGCCACCAAAGTGGTTTTCACTAGAGGACGATTTTTTTCTTTTTACTATTTTTGATCCTTTTTTTGATTTTTTAATATTTTCTAATGTTTTAATTTTTTTGTTGTCACCAAGAATCTTGTTTGCCATGTTTTTGCCAAAGTAACCATTTTTTAGGACATTTTCTGATTTTTTGGATTTTTTGGTTCTATACCTTGAAAGATTTAGGCATAGAACTTTTTGAGGTGAGAACTATTCGTGGGCTCTTGTAGAGGTTCCCCTTCGGGTGTTGATAGCTGATATTCCCTTGACTTATAACTTGTTGTTATGACAAAAATTTCCAACCAATTGGGTTCAAACTTCCCTTTGCTGCTTGGTTTTTGGACATTCTTCTAATTTTCTTTTAAGACCAATTCTCTGAATTGGAACGTTCTTCTGATTTTCTTATTGTAGCTCCTTTTGAGTCTATTATGATAGACTTGCAAATGATTTAAAGCATCTATACATCACTCATCCAATAGCTCTAGCTCATTTAGTCTTGATACTCAGTACTCTTCATCCGTGATGAGGTTTTGTAGTGATATCCTGAGGGATGGGAGCTTGATTTCAATGGGGAGTATGGCTTGTAATCCATAGACCAAGGAGAAGGGGGTTGTGCAGGTGGGTGTGTAGATGCTGGTTTGATAGGCCTAGAGGGTAGGATTAAGCTGTAGGTGCCAGTCACATCCTACATCATTGACTATTTTTTTAAGGATTTTCAGAATGGTCTTGTTTGTAGCTTCTGCTTGGCCATTGCCTTGAGGATAGCACGGGGTGGAGAAATGATGTTGGATTTTGAATTTTTTGCATAAGTCATGGACATCTTGATTTTTGAATGGTGTCCCATTATCTAAGATAATGGCTTGTGGGACACCGTAGTGGAAAATAAAATAGTTTAGGATGAACTTTGAAATCTACTTTCTAGTAATGTACGTCATGGGTATGGCCTCCACCCACTTAGTAAAGTATTTTGTTGTGGTTATGATGAATTTGTGGCCATTAGATGAAGTGGGCGTGATTTTTCAAATGAGATCAAGTCCCCACTGCGAAAAGGGCCATGGTGTGATGATAGGACAAAGCTCTTGAGCTGGAGCATGGATGAGGTCCCCACACTGCTAACATTGTAGACACTTTCTAGCATATTCATGTGCTTCTCATTCCACTATCAGCCAATAATACACCATCCTTAGAAATTTCTTAGCTATTGTCATTCCACTAGTGCGAACCACAAATACCATTATCTACTTCAATTAGAGTGGTCAATTCCTACTCAATGTTTAAGTAGTGTAGTTGGGTTCCTTCTATGCTCCTACGATATAGGGTATCTCCTAGGATGACAAATTTGGATGCATTTTTAACAAAGGTTCATTTTAGGTTTGATGATAAGTCAACAGGTATGACTCCTATTAGAAGGTATGTGTAAATGTCATGGTACCAAGGATCACTAGGACCAATGATTTCAGACATGAATTCTAATTATGGTACCTCGAATGTAGGCACAAGAAGTTTCTCTATCAAGAATTAATATTTTGGAACATTGTTGGGGATGTCCAATAAGGACCCAATTGTTACCATGGCGTCTGTTGCTCTGTTGTTGGCTCTAGGTATCTACTCAAATGTAATTTCAATGAAGGATTCCTTTAGAGTCTCCACCAATTTCTTGTATGGAGTGAGCTTGTCATCCTTGGTCTGGTATTCATCATTCACCTAATTTATGATCAATTGGGAATCTCTGTATACCCTGAGAGCTATGATATTCCACTGCATTTCTATTCTGAGACCTATGGTTAAGGCCTCATACTCTGCAATATTTAGTGTAGGGAAATGCCAGTTTGTATGACCTTGTATGCAATCCCATTATGGGGTGATGAAGAAGACACCAGCTCCTGATCCATGCTATGTGTATGAGCCATTGAAGTATCATTTCCAGTGGTCAGCTACGTTGAGGTTGAAAATAGATTCATCTAGAAACTTTGAGACCAGAGGATTCTCAAAATAAATAGGTGGTTCTACTAGTTGGTCTGTGATGACTTGGACCTTGATTGCTTTCCTCTCCACATATTCAATGTTGTATTATGATAGTATCATCACCCATTTTTCCATTCTTCCTAGGAGCATTTCCTTTGATAGTAAATATTTGAGGGGATCAATTTTGGCGATGAGCTTTATCTTGTGTGCCAACATGTAATGTCTAAATTTTTATGATGCAAACACTACTACAAGGCATGCTTTCTTGATGAATGAATAGTTTAGCTCATGCCCAACCATTGTTCTGCTGATATAGTAGATAGCCCTTTTCTTTCCCTTCTCGTCATGGTAAGCTAGAAGAGCTCCAAGGGCTATTGTTGTTGTTGATACATATAATATCACTGGTTTCTTTGGGATGGGTGGCATTAATACTGGTGGTGTTAGTAGATATTATTTGATTTTGTTAAATTCCTCTTCACACTTGGCATAAAATTTGTACACTACTCCCTTGTGGAGTAGGTGTGAATATGGGTTTTGTTTATCCATCAATTGTGCTATGAATCTTCTAATGGATTGGAGCCTACCTTGGAGATCTCTTAATTGCTTTTACCTCTACTAGATCTACCTCGATACCCCTCATTGATACTATATATCTTAGAAATTTTCCCAATTGTACGTCGAATACACACTTCTTAGGGTTTAATTTGACCTTGTGCTCCTCCAACCAATCAAAGATAGCACTTAGGCTTGCTATGTGATCTTTTCTCTTTCTAGATTTAGCTAGGATGTCATTGACATAGTCTTCAACTATCTTATGGATCATGTTGTAGAATATCAATGTCATGGACCTTTGGTATGTTGCTCCTGCGTTCTTTAGGCCGAGTGGCATCATGTTCTAGCAATAAGTCCCCCATGGACAAGTGAAAGTTGTCTTATGTTGATCCTCTTTTGCTATCATGATCTGATTGTATCCTAAGAATCCATCCATTAGTGACAACATCTCATGTCCCACTGTCATGTCTACTATCATATCGATGTTGGGAAGTGGGAAGTCATCTTTTGGACATGCCTTGTTCAAATCTCTTAAGTATGTACAAATTCTAATGGCTTTGTCAAGCTTTGAAATAGGTACCAAGTTTAATACCCATTCTCGATAATCTATTGGTCATATGAATCCTACATCAAGTAGCTTCTTTAGCTCCATTTTGACTAATAGGGCAATCTAAGGATGCATTTTTTGAAGCTTTTCTCTAATAGGCTTTGCTTCTGGATACACTGCTAAATGGTGAACCATGGTCTTTGGATCAAGTCTTGGCATGTTAGCATAACTCCATGCAAAGTTTATCTTTCTTTCCCTTAAGAAGGCTGCTAGGAGCTCTTACTCTTCTGATAGTAGCGATTTTGCATAGAATGTGATATGCGGGGTCTCCTCTATTCCTAGGTTGACTAGATTGCATTTTTCTACAAGACTGTTGACTTTTCCTGATGAATAGCTCTTAAAGGAAGATCGAATCCCCCATCTTCAAGCCCCTTATAGAGGTTTTCACCATTGGATGCATCCTTTCTTTTTACTTTTTTCTTGTCAAAGAGTGTCATACTGTGGTTTTCACTCAAGGACTTGGATATTATTCTTAATTTCTCACTTTTGTGATTGAAGGATTCAATTTTTTCCCCATAATAGGCATGTGTGTCCAACTCTATTATGAACCCTGCATTGTGATCCTCATTCATGAGCCCAAAATATGCTCATGATTTGAGTATTATGTTGTATTTTTAATACCATTACTCTTGTTGTTAATGGTTGTTTTAACTCTTTAAAGACCTTTTTATCAGGTGGTATCCTGTAGCCTAACATTTCTATATGTCTATATTAATTACCATGTTTGACTTCCCAAATGACTGATATAACACATGTAGTTTTTGAATAATGAAATAGATTTAATATGTGATTAATGAATGAATATCGTGTAGTTGCCATGTGTGTTTTCTTTCACTTTTGCTGCCTTATGTTTTGTAGGTTTTTGAAGGAAGCATGAATGAGTCAAGTGTAGTTGATCTCGACCTTGCAGTAAAGTCCATTTTTTGCATGACTTCAAGGAAGTTGTTACTCTCTGACTGAATTATTGGGAAGAAATATAAATGTTAATTAATATGGGAAGAGTGGAATGCTAAATTCTCTCTAAATTTTGTTGAACAAATAAGCTCATTTACGAAGTTTGTTCCTCGGTTTCAGGATAAATCTATATCCACGTCTTTCTCTATTAGGGTTAGGTAGTTAGTTACTCTCCTGATTTAAATAAGTGTTCCTCCTCCAGGAGTGAACAACATAGGAAGCATATTATGTAAGAGTTAGTATCATAATAAGAATCAGATTTTTGTTAGTATTCTAGAAGTAAAACAATCAATGTAAATGATTTCAAGTTATGAATAAAATTTGATGAAGTTCTAAGTTTAATCTTTGCGTAAATTAGTCGATGCTTGCGAAGGGGGCCCACTTAGTAAGTATCTGTAGTTGAATATAGTTGTTTATCTTCTGTTGATTATAGGTTAGATTTCATTCTTGAAAGTTTCAGCACAAACTCAGTCTTATATTGTTCCTGCAGCATCAGGAAACCATCCCTATGTTTGTTCCTGTAGCATAAGGCATTTCATGGTTTGTTTCTTAGTAGTAGTTGTTATAATTTCTGCTTTGGTTAAGTTATGTTTGAGTTAAGAAGAATTTTCATTACTTTCCTATAGCATAGGTAGAATTCCTTCCAAGTATTTATTTCTAGTAATTTGTGATTGAAACTAGTTCTTAGTGCACATACAGTGTCGCTCCATTTCAAGTATACGTTCCCTAGTTTGATAAGTAAATGAATGACCATGAAAAGATATTAGTCGCCTACTCGAATGTCCAATTCCCAGGTTAGGATTTTCCATGATTTTCATATCCTTCTATGGACGTGCCCATTTTTGGCACCATTTTCGGGGATGGTGTCAAGCTAATAACCTCCTATAGTCATTATTAGCATTAGTTTAGTCTATTATTCAAGAATTTTCAAATTATTTCAAATTATCATCCATTTTGTTGCATGCATAGAAGAAGAGACACTCTGGGAAGATTTCTCCCTAACCTTCCATTCAGTGATAACAATCCTAAACTAGCTTATAATTTATTTGAGGAAGGAGGAGATCAAGATATTAATCCATTTGCTGAAAACCTATTTGTTGAACTACCATTTGATCTAGCTGACGAAGAACTTGAAGAAAATCCATTTGCTTTGATACTCCATCAAGTAACTATGGCACGTAATCCACCTAATCGACCTCCTACTTTTGAATTCCTCATCATTGCCCAGCAAGATAATGATAACCTTAAAAATATTCCTTCCTCATTACTTCCCAAGTTCTATGGACTAGTTACAAAGGACCCATAAACCTTCTTATTTGAGTTTGACATCCTTTTTTGTAGCTATCATTACACTTCAGATGCTCATAGGTTGAAGTTGTTTCCTACTACCTTGAAAGAGGGAGCTCTTAGATGGTTCATGAGTTTTGGAAGAGGTGCTGTTGATAGTTGGGCAACCACAAAATTTATTGAGAAATACAAGGAATATTGTAAGAGTGGGAGTAAGGGTGAAGATATATTCAGAATTCAACAAAAGGAGGATGAAAGCCTAGAAGACTATATCTCAAGATTCTTGTTTTCACTGAAAAAGAATTCAGGCCATACTCTCAATGAAGAATCTTAGAAACTACTCTTTCTAAGAGGAATCAGTGATACCTACATAGATGCCCTGAATCTAATGGGAGGAGGTGATATAACCCAGGTTCCTTGGGATGATATAAAGAAAATATGTCTTAACTACTCTCGAGCAAATGTTAAGAAGGGTAGAGGTCATCAAGCCACAGTGGGAAAGTCTTCTACTAGTGGAGTTTCATGGATGGATATCAAAAATTTGTTGTTTGATTTTAAGCAAGATATCATAAATAACATGGCTACATAGTTGGATACCATGCAAGCTCACAAGAAATATGAGGAAGCTAAAGCAATCTTGGCTGAGTTCTTTCCACATTACAAAAAGAAGAAAGGTGAATGTAGATACAATATGGTGGCTAACATGGAGGCTAAGCAATTACCTACTAATTTTAAGATGGTGGAAGGAGAGGATGACCAAGTATTCTTCATTGCACAAAGGTGACCATGGGCTCAAAGACAAGGTATGCCTGAAGACCCTTTGACTTTTGATAATCCTTACTCTACTTACAATAACCAATGGCAATCTACATATGGCCCATCACCACCTTGGAATATTCCTCAACCATACTAGCCTAACTATCAGAGTCCTCAATGGAAATTTCCTCAAGGAGGTTGGCAGCAGCTAGAAGGACAATGGACTCCACCTGAAGGTAATTGGTAGTCAAATCCTCAATGGAGAGGTCCTCAACAATGGTAGAACCAATCCCCTAGAGCCTTGCAGCCTTAGCAGTCACAACCTTCAGGCCTTATGCCACCTTCTACAACACCTACAGTAAATACTGGCCCTCCAAAAAAAAACCCTATGCCTACTCAACCATTTCCAAATCCTAATAATAATAAGTAGAAGCAACAGCCTATCTATTGTGTAGAAGCCAATCAATATCCAGCTTATGCCCTGAATATTCATGATATCCATCTCAGGTTTGGAATCACTCTTCTTGCTCCACAACCACCTATAATTATAGAGATTCTAGACTTTTCCTTTGAACAACCTACCAATCATGTAGAAAATATACCTGTATCAGATACTACCTCTAAGGAACCTACCCTACAGCATCAGGCTAAAACACCCTTTCCTCAGAGATTGCAACTCACTACATCCAAGTATATGGAAGAGCCTACCTTTGATATTCTGGATTAGCTAAATAATGTAAACATTCAAATTCCTCTCTTAAAATCCATTAAAGATATCCCAATATATGGAAGAGCTATTAAGGAGGCCTATTTGAAGAAGACATGAAGGAAGAAAAAGGATCCTCAAACTATCCATGTTCTAGGAAAATTAGTAGATATTATGTTAGGGAAGATAGTTATTCAAAAATATACTAACCCTAGGAGTCATGTGGTACAAATCACTATTAATGGCCAGATAGTAAAGAATGTGTTGATTGAACTTGGTGTAGCTATCAATGTAATGACTAAGCATACTATGGAATCTTTGAATATCCTAGCCATTCAGTCTACACCTACCATCTTTTGGTTTGCTGATAGTTCTCTTGTAACACCTGATGGAGTGGTAGAAGATGTCGTTGTCATTCTAGGGTCTTGGGAGTACCCAACAAAATTTACCATATTGTCCACTAAGGCAACCCTAGGAGGATATCCTATCATCCTAGGTAGACCCTGGTTAGCCACAACTGATGCCCTTATAGGATGTCATTCAAGAGACATGACAATTTCTGATGGTTAGTCAGGAAAGAAGTTGGCTTTATATCCACCTGCCCAGCCTTAGCCAAACGTGTCTCAACCCATCTGGCCAAATTTAGGAGAGGAAACTAAAGAAGTCAATTCCTTGGCCCAATTAATGATGCTACAACCTAATCCATTTTCTCAGCTTCAGAGTGAGGATGGCCTTCTTTTACAACTTTTGCAGTCCAACCCTGATTTGAGTAGTTCATTTGTTTCAAATAGCTGTCCTCAGTAGTGTTTCCTATAGCAACTGAATCCTACAAGTCCAACACCTAAAATTCCTACAATTTATCATAATTTGCTTCCACATGATATACAAACACCACCTATACCAACAACCTCCCTGAATGATCTTACCAAGCAAGTGGAAATGTCTCCAGGCCATTGTCTAAACATAAAAAATAAGTTGTCTTCATCTCAACAAACTGCCCTAGTCACAATGTTGCAAGTTCAACACAAAGCTTTTGCATGGGACTATGGGGATATGAAGGGACTAGATCCTCAACTCTGTACTCATAGAATCTACATTAAGGAATACTATTCACCTATTAGGCAGCCTCAAAGAAGGATAAACCCAACACTTAGGGAAATAGTTAAAATAGAGCTCCAAAAAATACTTGATGCTGGTTTCATCTACCCCATTTCAGATAGTCAATGGGTATCCCCATTGGTCATTGTCCCTAAAAAAGGTGGGAAATGGAGAGCTTGTGTAGACTATAGAGAGCTGAATACAACAACTAAAAATGATCATTCTCCATTATCATTTGTTGACCAAGTTCTGGACACATTGTCTAGTAAAAAATATTTCTCCTTTTTGGATGGATACAGTGGGTATAATCAAATCAGAATTACCCTTGAGGATCAAGACAAAAAAAATTTTACTAGTCCATGGGGAACTTTTGCCTACTCTATCTTACCTTTTGGCCTATGTAATGCACCTGCAAAATTTCAAAGGACGGTGATTAGTATTTTTGCTGACATATCTCATCATTGTATGGATATCTACATGGATCACTTCACCACTTATGGAGCCTTTTATGAAGAAGCATTAGAAAATCTGGAGAAAGTGTTGAAAATATGTAAGGAGCAAAATTTTTCTTTGAATAGTGAGAAATGCTTTATGATAATGCAAGAGGGAATTGTTTTAGGTCATCATATCTCTCAGGTAGGAATTCAAGTAAATCTTGCAAAAGTAGAAGTCATTCTAAATTTGCAAACACCTATAAAGTAAAAGGATGTTAGAAGCTTCCTAGGACATGTTGGATGTTATAGAAGATTTATCAAAGATTTCAAAAAAATAGCTAGCCCATTATATGCCTTATTGACTAAGGATTCTAAATTTAATTGGACTGAGGCCTGTGACAAATCTTTCCTGCAGCTTAAGAACTTACTAGCTCAAGCACCTATTCTTCAAGGACCGAAGTGGAGTTTTCCCTTTCATATACACACAGATGCTTTTGACTATGCTATAGGGGAAGTTTTAGGACAGAAAGAGAATACCATTAAGCATGCCATATATTTCATTAGCAAAAACCTACAAGGCCCTGAATTAAACTATATAGTCACAGAGAAAGAATTGCTAGCAGTTGTGTATGCCTTGAACAAGTTTTGACATTATGTTATTGGTTACCAAATATTTGTCCATACAAATCATGCAACAATAAGATACCTCATGAATAAGCCTGCCATATCTGATAGATTAGCAAGATGGTTCCTATTGCTATAGGAATTTGATATCATAGTTATTGATAAACCAGGACGGGCTAATGTGGTGGCTGATTTCTTGTCATGACTTCAAACAACTACACCTACCACCCCAGAGGTAATTGATGGTAGATTTCCTGATGAACATCTATTTTTCATTACTGCTCAAAACCCATGGTATACAGATATTGCAAATTACTTAGTAGCCAACAAGATTCCAGCCCACTTCTCACCAAATGAAAGGCAATTGTTGCTAGAGAAAAACTTTAACTTTTCATGGATTGCAGATTGTTTATTCTACACAAGACCTGACCAAGTCATGAGAAGATGTGTTAGGGAAGATGAAACCTATGACATATTGCATGCCTATCATGATGAGCCATGTGGTGGGCACTTTGTAGCTAAGAGAACATCTATGAAGGTGCTTGCTACTGGATACTATTGGCCCACACTACACAAAGATGTTGTAGTCTACACCAAGAAATGTGACAAATGTCAACACATGGGAAGACCAACAAGGTCTGATGAAATGCCCTTCTATCCTCAAGTGGTAATCAGTCCCTTTGATAAGTGGTGCATGGATTTTGTTGGGCCTATTGATCCTCCATCCAATGGGAAATCATATATTTTGGTTTGTACTAATTATGTAACCAAATGGGTTGAAGTGAAAGCAATGACACATGCCCGTGACAATAAGGTTGTTGAATTCCTGTATGAGAATATCTTAACTCAATTTGGAGTCCCAAGGGAACTTGTCACTGATCAAGGAGCTCAGTTTACATCTAATTTAATCACTAAACTGATGAATGATTACAAGATCAGGCACAAAAAATCTAGCCCCCATCACCCTCAGGCCAATGGTTAGAGAAAGGTTACCAATAGAGAGATTGAGGTGATCCTTACCAAGAAAATCCAATTACACAAGAAAGACTAGAGCAGTTGACTTCCTGAAGTCATCTGGGCCTATAGGACAACATGGAAAACAACTGTAGGGTTTACTCCTTTTGAACTACTCTATGGAAAAACTGCCATGTTACCAATAGAGTTTGAGCATAAGACCTTAAGGAATTCTCTAGAGCTTAACATTGATATTTTAGAAGCCCAAAAGGAATGCCTCCTACAGTTGAATGCATTAGATGAACTCAAAAAAGTGGCCATGTAGCATACCGAAACTATACAACAGCAATGAAAAAATGGCATGACCACCATATCCGAACTAAGCAATTCTCTGCTGGTGATCGGGTGCTGCTTATGACTCTAGGTATAAAGAAAATCAGGGTAAACTCACCACCCAATGGCTTGGTCCTTATGAAATAGAAATTGTATTTGATAATGGTTCAGTTCAATTAGTCACAATAGATCCTGTTCGATTCAAGCTACTGGTTAATGGACACCGTCTTCAATTGTATCATAAGCTAGCCTTGAAAGAAGAATTTATGCAGCAATTTGTTTAGGATCCTACCACTGATCTTCCTGCAACAAAAGGCTCTGGCCTTTCTCCTATAGCTTCACCTTAATTTTATAATACATGCTCATACTAAAGGTTTCCTTTTTAAGGGATCCCTTTTTCTTCGTTGTCCTTCATCGCCACCATTCATTTCCTTTTCTTCCATCTCATCCATCCATTTCATCCATCCGCATCACCCATCAATGTCATCCATCTGCACCACCCTTATTTATGATTTCATTTCCAACTGTCATTTCATGCTAAAGTTGTCATCCTTCTCAGCACGTACGGGCATTTATTGAAAGGTACGCGATATCTTTTGTTGTCGCATCATTTATTTATTTCATTTTATTCATTCACTACTATGTCTATATCAATCATTATTACTATATCTTTGCCTATCCTTTAGTACATGTGAGGAAACACATCACACTTTAAGTAGGGGGTGGGATAATCCATTTTAAACTTTTTCTTACGTCACTGTCACAATTGTTTGGATATTTTTATTTTCTTGTACTTCCCAAATATGACTGCATGTTTCCATCTTAAATAAAAATTAAATTGTCTTATTTGAGTAGTTGTAACAATCATTGCATGAAATTATCTTTTGAGTTCATTCTTGGAAAATAAGAGAAAAGTGACGGCAAGACAGAAGAAGCAGAGCAGAAAAAAGTAAAAAGTTTTTTTGGATTTTTATAAAAGTGTTTGAGTTTCAGCTGAGACAATTTCAAATATGGGTGGTCAACTGGTAAGACATGAGCCTGTAGCTCATGAGTTATTGACACAAAATCCTCAAACAATTCAAGCATTCAGCCTTTGTGGTTGGTTGAATTACTTTTTGAGGTTAGATTCTTTCAATGAGGAAGTTGCAGGTGAATTTTTAAGAACTCTTTCTAAAGGAGAGACTACTGGGCTTAAACAGAAGAATGAATTGCAGAGGTAACTAGGCTTCCAATCATTGGAGAAAATTTTTCTTCAAATGATGTTTTTGCTAGCCTGCAAAATTTACAGTACCAACTGATGGACCCTTAGAGGTCTCTAAGCAAGGATGCAAATGAGTGTTGTTGCCTCCTCCATACCCAGAATATGCTGCTTTTATAATCAAATACTTAACATGTGAAGGACATTTTTCTTATCTACATTCCTACCATTTTAAATTGTTGAGTCATATGAGGCATGGGTTAGCTGTTAATGTCCCAAAATTTGTGTTAAATCTTTTGAAACAATGGGCCCATGAAACCTAGAAGGGGAGGGATAAATTTGTTTCCCATCATGCCCTTATTAAACTCTTGATTGAATGTTCTCTGAGGGATGTGTCACCTCTTTCCTAGCAAGAATTTGTTTCCCAAAAGAGTCTACAACTTCTAGAACCCCCTAGGGAACTCCCTACACAGCCTAAGAAAAAGAAAAAGAGAAGAGCATCTACAAGTAGGGAAGTAGAGCAAGAATCATCTGCTCCTGCAACACTTAGTCTTGCAGCCTCCACACTAAAGCCCTCTACCTGAGTACAAACCAGGTCTACCAGTAGAAGATAAAAAGGAAAAATTAAGGTAGGAGAGTCATCTAGGGTAGAACAAACCCCATAATTTGACCCTCATCCTCAGAAGAGGCAATGTTCTACTCCTGCAACATCCTCTCCTACAACAGTTTATCCTACAACAACACCTATTGCCACCACAAGTTCACCATTATCTTCTTTTGTTAAGTCTAAGTCCTCTAGGCAACTCAGAAAGAAGAAAGCTACGAGAGCTCCTTCTATAGCTGCATCATTCCCAAAAAGAGTTTCAACAAGGAAAAAATGTAAAGCCACCCCTACCTCAGCTCAACCTTAAATTATAATAATTTATGAGGAGTCTGAAGAATTTGAACATAATGTTTCTCAAGATGTATCCGAGAATGCTGCATAAAGTCCATTTGTTATTCCTGGGGAAGAACAAATTGAGACAATGGAAGTTGAGCATAATGAAAGGGGGATGCCCAATCTCGATGACTTGGCTGAACGTGGTATGCAAATTTTAGAGGAAGCACAATGTCCTCCAACACAACAATAGGAATTTATCCTGCAAGAAGAAGAACAACAACCTATACAATTTGAGGTATCCAATGAAACCTCATTACCTTTTGCAACTTCTCAAGAAATGATAGTTTATAAAAAGACATTTTTGATTGAATTTTTGGAACACCTTAGAACTACATGGAGGCCGGTCATATTTCAAACCTTGATTTTTCACCACTTAGCCAAAATTGAAGTACAAGAAAGCCTTTAGGAGGTAGAGAATAAGCAATTAAAAATAAAAATTGAAAGGCAGGAACAAGAAATTCAAGAATTGAAGGAGAAAATGAATGAAATGATGAAGGTAACTGGTCAAATCATGGAATGTAGACCACCACCCAGGGTTTATGTCTTATGCCTTAAGGAACAATTCCTTTGGTTTCAGTTAATGAGAATTCTAAGGAACTTAGATCTTGTTATTCATACAACTAAAGAATTCTATGATGCATACCAAGTAGCCCCTAGTTGGCTGAAGAATTCTTTGTGTGAATTTTATTTGCATGGTTTTATAATTCCCTCTCAAATAGAGTGGAATCCACTTCTTTATATTGGTGATATTCATTTAAGATCACTCATGTGTTGGGCAGCAAATGAAACTAATTATGGTAGACAATTGGAGGCCTATGAAGAAGCTGAAAGGGATGAGCCCATCCCATTGTGATCTGAGAATTTAGATCCCTACACAATGTTGAAAACTTGGCTTATCGTTGCATATGGAATCAATAATCAAGTAGTCATAATGAAAATATTTGATCTCAAGAAATAGGTATATGATGAATTTAAAGGCTAGCCATATCTGTTTTGGAAGCTATCATCTTCCAGAATTGAGAAAAGATGGGGAAAATTAACTTTTGGTTTAAGAAGGTCTAAGCCTCATATCCCCCTAAATCTCAAGGCAACCCTCAGAAGAATAGAGACGTACATGCAGCTCAGTCTTTAGAAGAGGTTTGAGTTATGGTTGCCTTTGACATTTCGATCTCCTGTGCTAATGTGGCCACTTTACCCCTATTGATCTGCATATATTTATGAGGATACAGAAGCCCGTAGATATGAAAGATTGCAGAATTTCAGAGGTTTCTATTACAAGTTCAGAACTTCATTTTAGGGTCATGCCACACCTACTGAGACAACCGAGAAGTTTAATGCTAGAGGACAAACATTAGGCTAAGTAGGGGGAAAATAATAAGCCCAAAATATGCTCATGATTTGAGTATTATGTTGTATTTTTAATACCCTTACTCTTGTTGTTAATGGTTGTTTTAACTCTTTAAAGACCTTTTTTATCGGGTGGTATCTTGTAGCAATACATTCCTATATTCCTACAACCTAACATTTCCATATGTTTGTATTAATTACCCTGTTTGACTTCCCAAATGACTGGTATAACACATGTAGTTTTTGAATAATGAAATATATTTAATATGTGATTAATGAATGAATATCATGCAGTTTCCATGTGTGTTTTCTTTTGCTTTTGTTTCCTTGTGTTTCATAGGTTGTTGAAGGAAGCATGAACGAGTCAATTGTAGCTGATCTCAACCTTGCAGTAAAGTCCATTTTCTATAGGAGTTCGAGGAAGTTAATTCAACAAAGACTCTCTGACCGAATTATTGGGAAGAAATCTAAATGTTAATTAATTTGGGAAGAGTGGAATGCTAAATTCTCTCTGAATTGTGTTGAACAAATAAGCTCATTTATGAAGTCTGTTCCTCAGTTTTAGGAGGCATTTATATCCACGTCTTTCTCTATTAGGGTTAGGTAGTTAGTTACTTTCCTGACTTAAATAAGTGTTCCTCCTATGCGGGTGAAGAACACAGGAAGCAAATTTTGTAAGAGTTGGTATCAGAATAAGAATCAGAGTTTTGTTAGTTTTCTTGAAACAGAACAATCAATGTAGATTACTTCAAGTTATGAATAAAAGTTGATGAAGTTCAGAGTTTAATCTTTGTGTAAATTGTTTGATGCTTGCTAAGGGGGCCCACTTAGTAAGTATCTATAGTTGAGTAGTTGTTTATCTTTTGTTGGTTATAGGTTAGATTAGATTCTTGAAAGTTTCAACACAAACTTAGTCTTGTATTGTTCCTACAGCATCAGGAATCCATCACGGTGTTTGTTCCTATAGCATAAGGCCAGTTCATGGTTTGTTTCGTAGTAGTAGTTGTTATGATTTCTACTTTGGTTATGTTTGAGTTAAGAAGACTTTTCATTACTTTCCTATGGCATAGGTAGAATTCCTTCCAAGTATTTATTTCTGTTAAGTTGTGACTGAAACTGGTTCTTAGTACACATACAGTGCCACTCCATTTCAAGTATATGCTTCCTGGTTTGATAAGTAAATGAACGACCATGAAAAGATAGTTGCCTACTAGAATGTCCAATTCCTAGGTTAGGATTTGCCATGATTTTCATATCCTTTTGTCAATGTGACCACTCCTCTAGAATGTTATCCTACAATCCCATGAATTCTAAGAGTGCCTCATTGTTTTTGAATGTATCAAGAACCGGTGGTCCTCATTGGTTATAGTCAATGAGTTGGGGATATGCTAGGCGGATCTCATAATTTTGATGGTGATTTGGTTTAGAAGATAGGGTGCTAATCATGCAAGGAGTGGTATCCTCCAATAGCCTAAGTAAATTTGGTGTGGGATCCTCATCATCGTTACTACTACAAACATTGGTTATATCAAATGTCAAGTCATCTACGACTCTCCCTATAGACACTGGTAATTGTAGTTCTACTATGATCGACTGAGGAGTATTATTAACCATTATAATTGGAGGACCTTGGGCCCATATGGTTATGCTCTAATGGGTACATCCAAGGCCAATATTTTTTATCGGTTATGTCTCTAGCGTGATAGATATTATGAGCCCATTGTCATTTTGTCCCAGTCTTTGATTTCTATCATAGCCCATTGCGAGCATCATTATAGACCCTTGCTTCTTTCATCCATTGGTAAATTAGTTGTTGGTATTTCATCTTGATATAGCATATGTGATAGATCTTCCTCAATAACCTCCTAGCCAAGGTCTCCCCAGCTTGTGAATTCAGGATAGTCTTTAGGAGATGTTTGTGATGTGGAAGCTTGGTTTTCTTATGGATGACTTCGTGATCTAGGAGATTGTGGTAACTCTCCTACCAAAAAAGCATTGTTAGGGAGCTTGTAGCTTACACAAATTTCATCCTAGATGATGAGCTTAATGTGAGAAATGGTCGGAATGGCAGGAGTGGTAGGTGTCTTTGTCACATAAGTGGATGCAAGGGTGGCAGGATCAATGTATCATGTGGATGGGCCCTCATCATTTTTTGGTACTTTGGGGATTTTGTAATACTTTTCTTCAAGGATTTTGCAGTAGGAGAATGGTTCAGGATCTCCGTGGATGGTAGCTTCTTGTCCCTCATGTGTGAATTTCACACATTGATGGAATGTTGACACTACTTCCTTCATAGTATGAATCTGTGGATGTCCTAGAAGGATGTTATATGGTAAGTCAAGGTACAGAACCTGACAAGTGGTTTCTATGAGAGCTGACCCTACTTGAATAGGGAGTTTGATCATGCCTTGGGACACTCTTTCTTGATCATCATATGCTCTTATTGTGATACCCTTTCCTTTGTCAATAAAATCCTCTAGGATTTTCAATTGTTTGATGAGGTTGAGAGAACATATATTCAAACCTGCACCTCTGTCCACCAACACCCTTTTGACTTTTCTCTTATGTACTATGAATTCTAAGTGAAGTGCTTGGTTGTGAGATGGTTGAGTGGGGAAATCCTAGTTAGAGAATTTCAGGAGGTTAGGCCTAATGATGTTTTTGACCATAGCTTGGAATTGCTCCACATCAAGATCTGTGGGGATAGTGGATGAGGCCAATGCTTCTTCAAGGATTTTCCTATGGGAAGATGAGATTTTTAGCAACTCCATGATGGATATTTGTGTTGGCATTCTCTTGAGTTGATCTAGGACATTGTATCCATTAGGAACTGATCTAGATTTAGGAACTTTGTCTGGCTGGGATGATCCTACAATGGTGACTTTTCCACCTCTTGTGGTGACTCCACAATCGGCATGGGCGCCTTTGATGGTGATGACTATGTAGTATTCATCTAGGGAGGCAAAAAAAAATTTGTACACATGGTTTACGTTTACATGGTTACCTTTCCCTTTATCATTTTTATTCCCTTTGTTACTATGATTCACCATCGAATTTGTATATATCTTAAGATCCTAATTTCTTGTTGGTTGTTCCACATTTATAATTTTTTATCGATGAGATTTTGAATGATGTTTTTCAATCTCATGCAACTATTTTTGGTATGGCCTTTGATTTTATGGAATTCACAAAGTTGATTCTCATTATACCAAGGAGGCTTCACATCCGGTTCTTGGTAATTCTCAAAGGTAGGTGCCTAGATGATTTTTTCATCTATCAGCTTTTTCATGATGACTTCTAATGGTTCCCCCAAAGCAGTGTACTTTTTCTTGGGATAATTCTTGTTCCATTGAGGTGGCTCGATTTGATCATTGAGATTATTGATTGTTGGATTGTTGTTTGGTTGGTGTGTTATGTGATGATTATTTTGGTGTTGTGTTTGGATTTGTGGTGCGGATGTATTTTGGCGAGGGGAACTAATGAACACCTTGGCATCGATGACACCATCATTAGTAAAAAAAAAATTCCTTGCCCATGTGTGTGGTTTATCATTGTAGTTGGAAGATGGGCAGTTGTTTTGTTGTTCAGGGTATGAGGTTGATCCCACTGGTTGAGTCATGAGGGCTCATTCAATGCTAAGCACCTTGGGGATCAATTGATCATATGTGGTGATGCCTTGAACCTTTAGATGAAATTCCAAGAGGCCATCAAGGTTGACGATGATGGTGCAAAATTTTTGTTCTTCTGGCATGGTCCACTTGATTTGATTGGCCTTGGATCACCATCATTATAGGAATGAAGTGAATGATTCACCCTTTCCTTGTTTCAGAGCTGAGAGTTCTTCTAGACTAACATCCATTGCAATGTTGCATGCATAGTTTTTTATGAATGCATCTATAATTTGTTGAAATGTTCTAATGCCTGAAGGTAAGTGAGAAAACCATTCCATAGTGTGACCTCCCAAACTCCTAGGAAATAGTCGCATCAGATAAATGTTGTCATATGCAACTTCCATGCAATGAACCTAGAATTCCATTATGTGATCTTCGGGGTTTCCCATCCCTCGATATTTGTTAAATTTTTGGATCTCAAATCCCTTGGCGAATAGTTTCATCACTAGGCTCTTGTCGAATGGATATAGAAACAAGTTTCTTGGTGTCTTTGTTGTTCTACCTAATTGAAGATTGAGCACTTGCTGCGAGAGAAACCTGATTTGTTATGTTACATCAATTTATAGATTAGGGGGTGGGGTGAAAGTGTTTTGGGGTGTTTCAATCATGGGTTGGATGGGTGGGTTGGTCGGTGTGTTGTTCAATGGTATCTATATGTTTTGTCGAGTGAGGTAGGCTTCCACCTGCTTTTGTATGAACAACGTTTGTTGTTGATCTTGCTGTTGTTGTGCCAATATGAGAGCACCTTCTAGTGCCAATATGAGAGCACCTAAAATTGGAAAACACTAAAACCTCAAGCATGGGTTAGTAGCTTACAAATTCATCAAAATACTCCTATGAAATAACATGTAAATGCATCAAAATGCAACAAATAGAAAAAAGGATTAAAAGACATCTAAGAGCATAACATGTACCTATTCCATAGTGGATTGGTGTCAAATGTGCCAATGACCCTTTCCAAATCCTTGCTAAAATTTGAAATGATGAAATGCAATGGTCAAGAGAAAAATTAGTTCTCAATTCAAGAGAGTAACTTTGTATAAGAATTGTAGATCCTTTTGTTTTTGATAAAAGGGGATAAACAGGTTTTACAGGGACCCAAAACCACAAAGTAAAATTACAAGCTAAGACCAAAATAGAGGTTCAGAAGACAAAAAGGTTGCCAAAAATATAAAAACTAGTTAAAAGAAACAACCACAAAAAATCGCAAAAAAGCCATTAAACGACCAACAAACAGACAAAGCTAGGCCTAGCCACAACTAATCCATAGACTTCAGAAGCTTGTCAGCAACCTCTTCCTGGTCCACCATATCCTGGACCCCCTCCATGAAGATCTGAGTCATATTTGGGGTGCTTAGGGCTTTTCTTTTCGTACTTGATCTAGTTTTCTTAGAGATCTGTGCTTCCTCATCCTAGTCTTTCTCCTTATGCCAGAAGTGATTGAGCAACATGAAGTGATATCCATAAACCCTAGTGAAGCGGCCATCGAGAGTGATGTACTCCATGATAACCCTTAGCACTTTTCTCCATAAAGCTTTTATAGTGTCTGCTTCATAGTAACTGTTCATCATCTTGACAAGTTTTTGCTTCTGCGTTTCAGACTTAGGGAACCTCATCATAGCTTCATTAGAGAATTTCCTATCTCTAAAAAATTTATGCTCTTTTATCGGAATTCCAGTCACCTCCGCTATCAAAGCTTCATCAATCTGAACTTTCCTCCCAAAGAGGAGAACCTCCTCATTATTCCAAATTTTCTCAAAGAAATCAGTAATCTCCTCCTTAGGGCCATGGAGTTTCTCGATGAATAGAAGTAAGCCAACCCTTCTTATTTTACTCCACGCTTTAGTGTTCTTGGTGTGTGACTCAAAAATGGTAGGTTCAACCCTCTTCCATTCCCCGCCCATTTTTGAGATCTTAGTTCAAATACTATTGCAGATAAAGAACATGTTCCAAATAGTTCCTTTGCTTCGTAGGACCCACAAAGTGTGCCAAAGTAAATAATTTATCTGTCGGATCCTCTCAACCCCATTATTTCTTCTAATTTTGTTATTCATGACTCGTACCTTCCTCATTATTACAAGAAGCTGCCACTTTTCCATTCACCGCATCAAGCACTAATAAAGCTTGAACATAGGAGTGGAGGTCAATCTTTTCGTTCCACGTGAGGATTTTTTTGAATAAGCCCTTTATTTATAGATTTTCAAATTGGAAGAGAGCTCAAAATATAGCAATGTGGGATCAAAATTGGACCAATGAGATGAGGCCACTTGTCAACTTGTCATAGGTTGAGGAATGTGCAAGTTTTGGCCAATGTGCCCAAGAGGGGGAAATTCAAATTTGAATTTGTGAAATAAATGTTGAGTGGGAGACATGAAATAGAGAAGTTATTACCATGTTGGAAGGGACAAGTCAACTTGTCTTCATTTTTAAACTTGAGGGAATATTCCAAAAAGGTGCTTTATTGAGGGAAAATGATGAATTTATAAATGAGTTAAAATAATTTATTTGTGCAAGTGGGAAAAGCTAGAGGAGGTGATGGGTGGTTAGGTTAGGTTAATTAGGATTAGATTAGCTTAGGTGATGATTAGGTGATTTTGACCCCTTTGACTTGAATATTTGGATTTATTTAAATGAAGAGGGAGAAATATGACTTGGATTTTAATTAAATAAAGTCTTGGTTTATTTAATTAAATGGATGATGAAAGATAAAGGTTGATTAATTTAAGGAATATGACTCTAGGGAATTATTTATAAAATATGAAATGTTAGTATTTGATTGACTTATTTAAATGAGGTAATGATGAAGTGGAAATGTTAGATTTGATTAAATGAAGGTTATTTGATTAAATTATTGGATTGAAATTTATGGATTTTTTTGTGTCTACAGTAACAAATTAAGTGCATGAAACCAATATATTAAGTGCATGAAATAAATTCTAACAAAGTACATGAGAAACAAAAAATATAGTCGATGAAATAAACAAATATAACACATAAAGTTACATGTTTCTAGGTCATGTATTGTCTCTATAATCAAGAGACCTCTTCACACCATGTAGATTATGTGGATGACCTGAAATACTCTGTATAAGAGAAAGATGAAATTAGATGTAGATGTAAGACAATAAAAAATGATTTAATGACAATTTAATTTATAATTTATCATATTTTAATTGTACCGTATTCCAAGGTTGTGCACTAGGCTCTTCTCTAGGACCTGTATGTACATGCTCAACTACAAGATGTGTCTCATGCTATAAAATAAAAAGAATATGTAAAAATATCATATTATGTATATATTCAATTTAAAATTTATAATTGAAAGAGAGAAGTTATTGCAATGTTGGAAGGGACAAGTCAACTTGTCTTCATTTTCAAACTTGAGGGAATATTCCAAAAAGGTACTTTGTTGAGGGAAAATGAGGATTTTATAAATGAATTAAAATGATTTATTGGTGTAAGTGGGAAAAGCTAGAGGATGTGATGGGTGGTTAGGTTAGGCTAATTAGGATTAGATTAGCTTAAATGATGTTTAGATGATTTTGACCCATTTGACTTGAATATTTGGATTTATTTAAATAAAAAAGGGATGGAATATGTATTTGGAGACTTAATTAAATAAAGTCTTGGTTTATTTAATTAAATGGATGATGAAAGATAAAGGTTGACTAATTTAAGGAATACGAATCTAGGGAATTATTTATAAAAGATGAAATGTTAGTATTTGATTGATTTATTTAAATGAGGTAATGATGAAGTGGAAATGTTATATTTGATTAAATTAATGGGTTGAAATTTATCCATATTTTGCATGTCTACAATAATTGACTTTAAATATAATAAAATAAATAAATTACCAATTGATCTGGAACCTGCTTTACATGTCCTCCTGGTGGTGTAACTATGTTTTGGTCAGGGTTGAAAGTTGCACTTAAAAATTCCTATGAGATCAAAATTAAAGCATGTAAAATTGAATTAGGTTAATATATATATATATATATATATATATATTCAAGTTTGCACATTTTGTGTAGAAAGTTTTGTAAACAACCTAGAAATCAGTGGCCTCATGAGTAACTACAACATCAAATGTTTTCCCAATGCCCATTCTTATTTTCGTATCAACTAGACATACATGTACATAGACATTTAACACTTATAATATTTACAAGTGTACATGCATGCATTTCATATATCTAGTGAATTCAAAATTCATAAAATTGTAACTATACTAATGTAAAAAATTTTTAAAAATACAATATGAATGTACCTGCCCTTGATCTATGACACCCGATAGTGGAGGAGTGCTTGACAATCCCTTAGGAGGAATCAATGTGGATGCCGATTGACTTGCATAAACCAACATAAATATTTCAAACATATATGTGATTCAATTATAAATTTAAAACACAAGTTAAATAATTTATGATTTCATATATAATTTTAAAAATTGAAATCAAAATACCCCATAAGGGTTCCCAAGTACGACTGATGTCAATGTATGTAATCATGGAATAGATGATTTCCCTTGCATCATTAGTGTCATCTGTACACCAAACAATTTGGTTGTTAAAATGTATTGAAAACTTTTCTTTGATATATACAACCATCAAAATTCTTATAAAATGTACACCTAGATGCATATTATACATATGTCACAATCTCCTTAGCGTGATGGTCTGCTATGAGGAACTCTACAAATGAATTGATGTGACTAGATGAACCACCAAAATCTCCTTCTCCACCTAAAGTAGGTGTGGCTTAATCAGGTCTATAACATACTTGATGAAAACTAATACATCTATGGGGGATGAGCCTTGACACTCCTGGAGTGATACTCAGACCAACTCCATAAAAAACTCCTCCATCATCATTATCTTTATGATCCCCACTTGCTTTCATAGAAGCATGTTGATCAAGGTCTCCTACGAGTGTATTAAGGGAACCTAATGTTGAGACCAAAGCTTGATGATGTACAGGTGCAGGAATGAGAGGACCAGGAGCAACAACAAGGGGTTGTGCATACACAAGGCATCAAGGGTCAACCATTTCCCCTAATCTCTATTGTGGCATGCTACCACCAACACCTTGAAATGATCTAAAATCAAAATAATTAGGATTTTTCCCCAAAACAAACTCTACATATATTTTTCTCAAAAAGTACAATGGGAACTCCCAATTAGCATGTGGGGGACTATCAAAAACCATATACCATTGATCCCAAAAGTGTGCACTCATCTGTGGATGTATGTGCCACCTCATGGATATTCTAGATTTGTTGGGTGGAATGGGTTGTTGAGTAATGGGGTCAAAAAAGTAGGGGCTAGATGGGCTTTCATTATTTTAAGGTCTACTATTTGTTTGTAAGAGAGACCATCAGAATAAATTTGTCTCATTTTGTTCTATGTTTCGTCATTGCCTATTAAGATCAGAATTTATGATCCTAATGGCATCAACAACATTTTGCATCACAGATGCAAAATGTCTCACATGTGGAGGAATCAATGCTTGACTCTACATAGCATTGATTTGATTTTTTAAGGTTGCAACTTGATCATTTATTAGTGCTCTCAAGCAAGCCTTGTTAGATGCAATAGGTGTTGGATGTGGCATATTAGGTGGATGGGGAGGTGGATGTGGTTCTGGCTGAGGTGGTGGATTGATGATATCATCAATGTTAAAATCATCAATGATATGCTCGATATAAATGTGCAGCTACATTAAATCATACAAAATAGTCCATGTGCATACATATATTAAGAACATATATTTAATTGAAATAGGATGAGAAACATATATATTAAGATCATATATTTAATTGAAATGCACATATATATACATTGATTGTTCAACTCAAGAGCATGTCCATACAAAATTAAAAATTAAATGTACATGTACATGTACATTTAAAATAAAAAATATGATGCATAATTTGCATGCGTACAAATCATTAAACTAAACTATGTACATACATACAAATTTAAAAATTTAAGAACTATATATGCAAATTTTTAATACATGCACACACATACTAAACAACAAACTTGGAAAATTCACAAACTTTCATTTTATGTCTAACACACACACACAAACACACACACACACATATATATTACAATTTTTTGAGTAAGAGAAATCATGATGTAGTAGATAGTCATAAAATATATACTATTATATATTATTCATTATATAAGTTCATAAATTCCACCAAATTCATAAATCCATGTCACTAAAAATATCCATTTGTAACCAAATTTATAAATTCATCACACAAAATATCCATCGTTCACCAAATTTATAAATTCATAACTATTTAAGATCATTGTTTTAATTTATAAACTATTGTGGCTCTCTATTGCATAGATCTTCATTTCTATGTGGTTCCCTTTTCAAAATCAGGAGTTCTCCTCTCCTCTAGCCATTGTCCATGCTCATCTATGATCCCATCCATAGCCCTAACCAAATCAACAAGGGTTTGCATCCTAGGTGCAAATATCCTCACATGAGGTACGACACATTCATCATAATCTAATGAAGGTGTTGGAGATGGATGGCGTGGAGTTGGATTGTGAATATTATTGAATGGATCCATGTGATCTTTAAGATATGAGTGAACCTACATTAGATTTGTAATTTCAAGATGTAAGATACATGTTTAGGAAATATACCTTTAAACCATTCAATATAAACGACCTTCAATAATTGGATACAAATGATAAAATTATATGTAAGCATGATTTATATTTCTAAGGCACATGTTACTTGAATGAAAATACAATTAAGTATTAATATTGTATAATATTGGAGGATCTTATTATTGTTAAATTTGGTTGGGTCTTGGGCAACTTTGATCACCAAATTTTAAGAACTTCTTTGATCCCCTTAAGAAATGTCATATTGGGACCCCTTAAGAAATCAAATTACAATAAATAGGGTGACATGATGGCTTAAGGGAATCTACGTCTAGTGAGGTCCTATGAGAAAATGACATGGCTCAAGTGAATAAAATTTGGTGAAGTTTCCCAAGGCAAGCAAATTTCATTAAGAGCCTTTAAATAAAAAATGATGGCTTTATGATTTAGGGTAATAGGATAGCTTAAGGGGATCTACATGTAGTAAGATCCTTGGAAAAAATTACATGGCATAAGGTAATCGAATTTGGTGGAGTTTCCTAAGGCAACCAAAGTTCATTAAGAGCCTAAGAAAACATTATGGGTTTAGGGTTTAGGGTTTATAATTTAGAGTTTAGGGTTTAGGGTAATAGGATAACTTAAGGGGATATATGTAGTAAGATCCTAGGAAAAAATTACATGGCATAAGGGAATGAAATTTGGTGGATTTTCCTAAGACAACCAAATTTCACTTTAAGATCTTGGGTAGGAAAAAATGAATGGTTTACTGTTTAGGATTTACAAAACTTAGGGTAATGTTTTTGTGCCCCTTGGAATATTTAATAAACTTTCAAGTTAGTGAAGAAAATTTTCTTGTGGAATAGTTGATTGAGATCTACTCTTGTTTCAACTGACCAATAGGAGATCATGATATCTCATTCATATTATAATCTTGTGGGATCTTATTATTGTTAAATTTGGTTGCCCTGGGCAACTTTCATCATCAAATTTTAAGAATTTATTTGATCCCCTTAAGAAATTGAATTACAATTTAGGGTGACAAGATCTCTTAAGGGGATCTATGTCTAGTGAGCTTCGAGGAGAAAATTACATGGCTCAAGTGAATAAAATTTGGCAAAGTTTCCCAAGGAAACCAAATTTCATTAAGAGCCTGTAAAGAAAAAATGATGGATTTAGGGTTTAGGGTTTAGACTTTAGAGTTCAGGGTTTATGGTAATAGGATAACTTAAGGGGATGTACATGTAGTAAGATCCTAGGACAAAATTACATGGCATAAGGGAATTAAATATGGTGGATTTTCCTATGACAACCAAATTTCACTTTAAGTTGTTGTGTAGGAAAAAATGAATGGTTTAGATTTTAGGGTTTATATTTTAGAGTTCAGGGTTTAGAGTTTACAAAACATAGGGTAAAGTTTTGGTTCCCCTTGGAATATTTAATGAACTTGTAAGTTAGTGAAGAAAATTTTCATGTGGAATAGTTGATTGAGATCTACTCTTGTTTCAACTGACCAACCTAGATCATGATATCTCATTCATATTATAATCTTGCACGATCTTATTATTGTTAAATTTGGTTGCCTTGAAAAACTTCGCCAAATTTTAAGAACTTCTTTAATCCCCTTTAGAAATTTGTCATATTTGGACCCCTTAAGAAATTGATTTATGATTTAGGGTGATAGGATGGCTTAAGGGGATCTAGATGTCTAGTGAGGTCCAAATTTAGTCATACTATAGCCTCATTGGTTCCATCTAGCTTTGGTTCAAAAGTGTTTACCCCTCTTATAAAAAAAAGTATCATGTTAAAAATGAATCAATCTATACATATCACAAAAATAACAATAATCTTAAATGTAACCCATACTCTAACCATAACAGAATGCTAAATGATCCCCACCCCTAACCATATCCTAATTGAATTATAAACCTAATTGAAACTTAATTAAATTATAACCTTTACCTAATCTTAAATGTATTCCTATATTATATTATATTAAATTATATTATATTTTATACTATATTTAAATTCATTTATATTTGTATTATAATTTTATTAATATTTATTATATATTCCTAATTTTAGCCTAACTATTTACTACAAACCTAATTAAATCTTAAGCCTAATCCTCATTAAAACCCCAAGTAAATTGTAACATTACCTATCCATAATTGTAATCTTATATTATATTTTTTGATATTAAATATTTATATTATTTAATATATTATATTATATTAATATTTATTAAATATAATATATAAAATAATATAAATATTTAATTATTGTAACACCAGATAATCATCAAGTTTTATTTCTATTCCTTGTATATCATTATGAAGTTAGTTAAAAGTATGCAAATCAAAAGGTATTCTTTATGAAATAATTTCTTATGCTCTATGAATATAACAATAAAACAAACTAATTTAAATTGTAATGAGCATAATAAATAATCTATTCCATAGTGGATTGGTGCTTCTATGGAAAGAAGACCTTTCCCAATCCTTGCTAAGATAAGCTAGATGATGAGATGCCTTGATGATGATGGAGTGATGGTGGGAAAAATCAGTTCTCAGTTTAAGAGAATGACCTTGCATAAAGATTGTGGAGTTGTGGAGATTATGGAGGATTTGAACAAGAATGAAGCCTTCATTTATATATTTTCTTGATGAGGGATTGGCCAAATGGATGAATGTGGGACAAAGATTGGACCAATGAAATGAGGACATTTATCATCTTGTGAGTGGTTGAAGAGTGTGCAAGATTTGGGAAATGTGCCCAAGATAGGGAAATTTCAAATTCAAATTCTGAAATAAATACTAAGTTTGACTTGTGCAAGGGACATGTAAGAGCCATGTAAGAGCTCATAAATGACTTGTTGGATGTACATGTCCACTTTTTTTTGAATTCAAACTTGAGGGAATATTCCTAAAAGATGCCATGTTGATGGAAAATGATGATTTTGATAAATCAATAAGTTGATTCATTTGTGCAAGTGGGATTATCTAGAGGATGTGATGGGTGATTAGGTTAGCTTAATGATGATTAGGTGATTTTGACCAATTTGACTCAAATATTTGGATTTATTTAAATCAAAGAGGGGTAGAAGGTGATTTTAGATTTAATTAAATAAAAGGCTTGATTTATTTGATTTAAACTGAGGACTTTAGGAATTTGATAAATAAACTTGATTTATTTGCTGAATGGATGAATATGACCTAGTTGAATGCATTATGCCAATTTTGTGTGTCCACATTTTTCCCCTCTTTGAAGCAATGCACTTGTTGTGTTGGTTCAAAGAATAAACTTTCCGCGATGAAATTTTTTATTTTTTTTTCGGATGCCTGAGCGGAAAGAGGTACACTAGTACATTTCCCCCTCGAGAGACCAAGCGAAAAGATTCGATTTGAGGGTCGATCTCACGATAAAGAGGTTCAAAATGGATGGTATGCATGATGATGCAATGTATGTGAGATAGATGATGCAATAATGCCTATATGATTATGAAAATGTATGATTTATGGAAATTCTTAGACTAACAGATCTATATTATGATGATGATGCAAATGAAATGCATGTGAATTAATGAATGATATGTGGTATGCTAACAGTTTTGTGGATGCGAGATGGATGCATGACGGATGCATTGATGATGATGATTAACTATTCATGACATGATGTTAGTGCAGAAAAGAAGAAATCTAGTGATGACAAGAGGATCCAACAAGTCCATGATCTAATGAGATTTTATTAGAGATAATGATGATGATAGATGATGATGATGATGATGATGATGATGATTATTTGCTTATCAAGGATTGGGACTTTAAAAGGGATACTTATCTTATGTTTGATTACATATGTAGATATGATGCATCAAGGTATAAAGAACCAGGATGGTGTTGTACCTAGTGCGATGGACTTTGACTCAACAAACAAATAGGAATATTCTTGTTCACACTTGACATACACAAACCTTTCTAGGACATACCTAAAAAAGCAAGTATTTTCCAAGTTATTTTACAAGAATGTCCAACAAGCATAGTAGACAAAAGATAATGATTGTTGCCCCATTCCTATCTCTCTAAATATTTTATTTGGATATCATTGAGAGGTCTTTGGAATGAGCACAATAAGATAAATCAAATGAGAAGATCAAGTATGCAAACAAGCCAATGTTCTTCATACCTTCAGCTAGAGGTATGTGTTTTGATAGAATAAAAATCCAAGATGATATCGAAAATGATGCCCATTGTCGGAACGATATATCCTAGGACATGAATTGTATAGGATGATTATGGTTTGATAAGTTGATTCATAGGCTATTGATATAAGGTTGAATGACATGTTTGAAAATGATCAATAGTTTGATTTTTCATTTAACAGTTTGTTGCTTCGATTTTGATTTTGTGATTGAAGCTTGCTTTTGCTGACTACTATGATTGTTTATGTTTGTGTTGCCGAAGGGTGAAGGTGATGATCAATTTATTATGGATGATTGATTATTTCAAGTGAAAGTGACATGAGATTGATGGATTTTTTCAAATATTTGGATGTTTTTGACATTTTTGGAATGTTATGAGGCTATTTTTTTGGGATTTTTTGAGATTTTTACAAATATTTTGAATTTAGATTTTTTGATGTTTTGGGGTTTTCTGAGATTTTATGAATGTTTTTTGGATTTTGGTGTTTTTGAATTTTTTGGATTTTTGATATGTTTTTATGTTTTTGGATTTTTCGATGTTTTGGATGTTTTTGGATTTTTCAATGTTTTGTGGATTTTTTTGGATTTTGATGTTTTGGATGTTTTTGGATTTTGATGTCTTGGGGGCTAATAAGAGATGAGCCTTTCCTACGTTTAAACTCAGAGACAACGTAGTTTGGATTCCAATGTTTTTGATGTTTTTCTAATTTTTCAAGTGTTTTTGGATTTTGATATGTTTTGATGTTTTTTGGATTTTTCGCACGATTTTGACGATTTGGATATGGACATATGTGACGATATCAGTTCTTTGTTTGGGATTTTGTTGAAGACCAAGCTAAGGTTGAATGATCGAATCGATGGATTGATGATGATGATAACATTGTTGAGTATACACAATAATGAAAGGATTGGTTGATCGGAATTGATGATGATAACATTGTTGAGGATGCACAACAATACAAGGATCGATGATGATAACATTGTTGAGGATGCACAACAATGGAAGGATAGTGTTAAACCAGGATATCCTGAGATGATGATTTTTTTATTGGATTGGATTGATCATGATTGTTGAAGCTTGGTTTGGAAAAAAAGATGTTTTGGATGATTTGATGTGATGTTGACGTGCAAATTAGATGCAATTGATAGAGATTGTTTGGATTGATTTTTAATGAAAGATGAAGGATGATAAGGAACATCTTCTTGTCAAAATATGCCATGGACTAGTGATTTGGATTTTTTTGGATCACAACTACTTTAAGCAATTTGATTTCATGTTTTCCAATGTTTGGATCACCACATAAGTTGGAGTATATAGATCAAGATTTATTCCCGAAGCAAGATGTAAATATCCGCCCCTAGTGTATAGCAATATATGGAATGTGATGGGCTGATGCTTGAATAGGCATGTGGATGGATGGATATGGTAAGCATGCAAAGGATGCCAAGGATTATGTTGTTATCAAATAAGGTGTTTAAAAGATGGAATTCTTTATTGGATAATTCTTCATAGCTCAGATAATGTTGTATAGAATAGGATCAATGAAAATAGCCCATGTCAAGATGTTTACCATAAGCAAGTGTAAAGTGTGCATCAAAGTTTGTCAAGATCAAGATAACTCAGACTATAGATGCAGATGGATGAAAATGGATTGGATCAATGGTTCATGGATGAATGGATTTATTATTGATAAGACAGATGGAATGTTAGCTTTATTATGGATGAGATGAGATGCTTTCTCCTGGAGTGGTACACACAGATGCTCGATTCTACACATGACAACTGTTTGCTAGGTTTTTGTCATGGTCTTGCCCAAAGCATCGCCCATGTGGTTTACACTAGAGCATAATTTTTAAAAAATTTAATCCTTTTTTCTAATTTTATTTTATTTTCATATTTTTTTGATCTTTTTGAATTTTTTTTGAAAGATTTTAAGCTGACCCACTTGGTGCTATTGATGTAGACGCTTCTGTCATAATGTACCATCAGTATCCTACTTGAAGAAGTTGCTTTTCCAAGATACGTGCACTTGAATACAACTTTTGAGATTCCTAATCTTCTTTATTGATATTGGGGTTGACTGTGTCTTTGTGTGTACATTGTAATAGACTGCCTTCAAAATCGTTATGATGAAGGGTCATTTCCAATACATGGTCAATTTGGGAATTGAATATCATGCATGGAGGAGTGGATGGAGTGTATTTAGGGATCATATAAGATGGATTGGTTGATAGCTTGGAACCTTTGACTCTCCAAACTTCAGAAGATGAGCAATGATGGGTGGATACAAAAGTGTGTGTGGAATTAGGACCAACTGTTTGATACAATTTGTACATAGCTTGAAAAGACTCCTTTTTCTCTTGTGGACATCTTTGATGGATAATTTTCCCTTTTTTAATTTTTCCCCATAGTTTCTTTGACTAATGGAGTTTGATAGGGATAATCTTTCTTTGTATGTTTTGGTATCCATGTGTATTTTATTTTTCCATTATGCTTTTTAGCTTCTTTTCCTTTGATAATGTTCATTCTTCTTTGATTCAAATCTTTCTTTTGATGTTGGTCCCAATTCGTGGATGGGGTGATGGGTGGATGAAAATTCATGATGTGACTGGTTGTAGTATTGACATCAGTTTCATCATAAGGATTCTTCGTGCTCCCTATGTTGACACTTGCTTAAGAAGAAGTTTCCCCCAGTATGGTTGTGGTAGTACATTCATTCTTTGATTTTGCCTATTCTAAGAGCTCCTGTTTAGAGTTCATTCTTCGATAAATGACCATTGTAGGAGACATTGTTTCAAGTTTTTGCTCCGCTAACTCTATAATATCCTATTCTATTTGTCTTGTTTCCTTGAGTGGATAATGTTGGATATCCTCATCCTTGATGTCTTTTTTCTAGATTTTGGATATATTTGATTCTGATGTTGACAACTCTGTTTGGTTGTAGAAATCAATAACCTGCTCTTTTTGTGTGATAGTGTCAGGAGTAAAGGGATCCTATTCTGAATGAAGATCATCGACGTGTCCATCCAAAGAAAACATCTCATGGGTAGATGGATGAATATGCATTATGTTGATGTGATCATCATTTGTGACATCTTGTATGGATAGGAGAGTGTCCATTAGATCATTATAGTAGCTCGAAGATATAAATTCTTGATCTTGAATGATTTTAGAGTTTCTTTCAACATGCTTTGAATCAAGTTCTTCACATGATTCAGTTTCAAAGGATGGATTGCTTACAAATGGTTCTTGGATATCTTCATTAGGCATGGGAAGTGGCTTAATATCCTCTTGATCTTTGAGTGGACTTGGATCAGGTGTCGTTTTGAAGATTCCTTCAATATTGGCAATCATGAGGTCGAAGGATATCAATATGTCTTGGAAATGACCATTGCTAGACTTTGGTGAAAGACATTGATCATACTTTGGAATAAATTCTTGAGATATTCACTCTAACTCACAATGCAATGTAGAAACATTTTCAACATGATCATTGGTCAATGTCTCATTGGATGAGGTGAAAGCATCTTTATTGATGGATAGATCTTGATCATTGTTTTCAACAATTGTGGTGGAGGGATTTCCAATGCCTTCAACCATAGAGTTAAATGATGTTGGCATTTATTTGATTGGATCATTGTTGGTTATTGTCAATGGATTTTGATCATGATTGAAAGGTGACTCTTGATGTACATTAATTTTATCTTTGAATGAGATAGGAACATCTTCAATGTGCTCTTTGATGGATAGATCTTGATCATTGCTTTCAGCAATTGTTGTGGGGAGATTGTTAATGCTATCACCAATGGTTGGACGTTCATCATTATCCCCCATAGTGATTATCTTTAGGTTATTGAGGTCTTGGATGATATTTTTTAGTTGAATACAACTTGATGTTGTGTGTCCTTTTGTTTTGTGAAAATCACAATGGTGCTCCTCATTATACCCTAGTGGTTTAACTAGGGGTTCTTGATAGTTCCCATAGACGGGGAGCTTGATGAGATTTTCTTGTACCAATTATTGCAGGATTAATTCGATTGGTCTCCCTAGTGGTGTGTATTTTCTTTTGTTCCCTTGTGATATTTTCACTTGACCTTGTGGTGATTGATCTTGTAGATGTGATTGGTCTTTGAGATGTGGTGATTGGTTTTTGAGACATGGTGATTGATATTTGAGACATGGGGGTTAGATATGTTGATGTGGTTGATCTTGATATCTAACTTCTTGAGATTGGAGATAGTGTTCTTGAATTGGTTGTGGAAACAACTCAATTCTTTGATGACATGGTTCAACCCATGGACATGTGTATTGACTTTGGAGTGAAGATATCTCTTGGCTCAATAATTCAATTAGTTTGGCATGCGAAGAAAGTTGTTCAAGTGAAATTTGATCTTGATCTTGATTTTGAATCCCTTGATTTGGATTTTGTTCAAGTGTATTTTGGATGTACACTTGTGGTGTTTTCATGGGATCATAGACAAATTGATTTTGGACAATGTTCTAATTTGGGATGATGTTAAAATTTGGTATGATAGGTTGAAATTGAGCATTGTCTTGATTTAGGTAACTTTTATTTTGCATGGTGTCACCTTATCTTGGAGTCATTAACATCTTGTTTGGAATCTAAACAACATTTGTACAATTTGTAAACATATTTATCCAAAAAAATTCTGGATTCATGTTGGGAAAAATTGTACTTTGTACTTTCTCATTTTGCATGTAGGGATTTGGTGGGATGACATTGTTTGTTTGAAGGCTCATGCATTGATTGTTCAATTGATATATTTGTAGGTTTGGACTTGCATTTAAATCCACCATTGGGAAAGGTGTCCCAAACTTCAATTTGGGCATACTCACATTTTTACTATTGACAGTTGTCGAAGGCAATTATCCCAAGTATGGTTTGTATGGTTGTGAGTGTTGATAATCAATTAGCATTGTAACGATTTGAAAGTTCAATTGATTTGGATTACTCATGATGTATGGATCAAGTTTATATTCCATTTTCCTCTTGTGTTTTGACCTTGCAAAAGTGACCTCTAAGGTTCTTAGGACCAATAATGAGATGAAGGGGAAATGATATGAGTGTTGAATGTTTAGCGACTTTGGATCAATGCTAGACTTAGGGTTTGATTTTGATTGGTTTGATTTGGATAATGAACTTGTAAACCATAAGATGTTAGATGTGATCTTAGGATGAACTTGTTCAAAGGATTTCTAATTCAATTGAATGTATGAGAAAGGATACATTCCCATACACTTGACTAAACAAGGTGATTTTGATTTTGATGATTTACCCAAATCTAGAATGATGTTTCCAAAGCTCTAAAGTTGTTTGGTGGGATGGATTTTGATAGGTGCTTGGGATGGGTGAAATGTTTGATTTGATCCTAAATGAACCTAGGAAGGACTTGTTTACGAGACCAAGATAGTGAAGAACATTCCTTTCTCTAAGAGTAATTCAAAATCAAAAGACCAATGTTTGCATGAAAACCATATGACCAAAAGATTCCAAACACATGTGTGGAGTTCAATTGATTTAATCTTTTCTTAATGGATTATTTTTACCACAAACACTTCTTGATTAGATTTCAAACTAAATGTCAAATTTCACAACTTCATCTCATTTCACAATGTATATTATGTGAAACTTTGATGAAATTAAGGCAAGGGTTACCTACTGTTTAACATTAGTGGGAAAATTGAGATGTAAATTCAAGTGCTTAAAAACCTCTAAGGATGTAATCCCAAGGGCAAGTAATAACACAAGAATTTTATGAATGGTATTTGCCTCCTAAAGGGTTTGAAATTTTGAGGATCATGTTGAATGTTTGTTTTCAAATGTTTTTTATCAAAACACTGTGTTTTCAAACAAGAACAAGTACAACCCCTATGGATGTGTAAGACAATATTTCTTAGATCCCCACTTGGACAAGTCCAGCTATGCTTATCTTTAGCGAATGGTTAGATGCTTGACCCCACTGGCTCCCCTCCATGACACTCACTTATATAGGGCATCCAAGCATCACCACCTATGAAACTCCCATGGCATGTTTTCCATTTCTACTAAAGACTGTAGAAGTGTGGGGCGGCTTCAGAACAACTGTTCTTGCATGAACAAATAGATTAAGGATTTTGATAAATTCTAGCACATGGGTTCTAGTAGGGACTTTCCGTTCATGGAGATTGGCCCATACGACAAGAGTCCCCTTTCAGATCCATCTTGTCAAAATCAATTGCGTGATACTGGCGTTTCTTCGAATACCCACATTTATATCTTAGCTTGAAATACTCTTGGCTTTAGAGTGTTACTAGTTGAGTCGTTCCCTTGGGTGAGTACTTTTTCGCCAAGGCAATCCCTCTAAGATAAACACAAGAAAGCAAAGACAAAATCTATAACTTGATCAATATTTCACAACTCAAAGAAAGAGAATATACGTGATGATGCTCTACTCACACTCACACAAGATGCTCAATTTTAAACCCAAATCAAACTGTGTATGGGAAATTATTTATGCAACTTAATGTCACCAAAAGTCTTTTGATTCTCAAGATCCCCATGAGGCACGAGAATGTTAGGATTTAGGTGTCATCAACCTTGTAAATCCTTTATTTTATTATTCTCCTAAAGTGTTTTGTACATTTACCCATAAGAGGTGAAACTATTTGACCAACAGTGGTGAAAGAGACTATGTAAATGCAGTGTTACCATTACCGTTTATCCTTATGGAAAAGGACAAATTAGCTAGGCGTCCCACCTTGGAATCTTCTAAAATAAGGTTGTGGGTCAAAATAGGGTGTTGTAAGAGCATCTATGACATGCATGCAAGTTGTCATAAGATGCTATGACAGTATGACAGATTCCCTATGACAGAATATGCTATTTTTAGACTTTAGGCGCCCATGCATAAAAGATGACTTATGACAGCTGTAAGAGCATCTATAAGAGGCTATTTATGGTATTTTTTGACCATTTCAAGGAGGTAGGCGTGGGTTTTTCTAGGTGGTATTGCTGCCTATTGTTTGGTGAAACCATGGTGGTTTTCATCCTCACAAATCTCTATAAATTGGGGCCTTGAGCTAGTGTTATGAAGAATTCAGTTTTGCAGGGTAACAGGGTACTGCTGGATTTACAAGGAATGATAAGAGAAGTCTATTGCTGCATGTAATATTGAATATTATCAGTAATATACTTTCCTCTCTTTCGGTGGTGGAGTTTTTTCCCTTCGGGGTTTCTCCACGTAAATCTGTTGTTGCATGTGTTATAATTGTTCTATCTCTCTCTCTCATTATTTCTTCACACTAAGGCTAAGGTTAATCTATATATTTCAGATTGCATTAACACATTTAAGTTCAAATTGCAAGCTTTCTTCACCTTTTTTTTCAACATTTGGTATCAGAGCTAATGGTTCTATTAAGGAAGGGACGTTTTCCTTTTAGACTGTTGAAGGTTTTTTGCTGTAGTGGGAGCTTTTGTGTTGTGGGTTTTGCAGATTTGTGAAAGATTGCATACCATGGCCTCCACCTCTCATCTAGATATTAAGAAGTTCAATGGAACTGGTTATGAGATGTGGAAGTTGAAAGTGGAGGACCTTCTTGAGGAAAGAGATCAGTGGTTACCAGTTTCAGTTGAAAAGAAGCCATCTAATCCAACCTTGTCAGATGAAGATTGGAATAAGTTAGACAAGAAGGCTCGAGGGACTATTCGGTTGTGTCTCATAGATTCTGTCCTCCTGAATGTCTCTTTAGAAGACACAACATACAAGCTTTGGAGGAAGATAGGTGAAATCTACCAAACTAAGAGTTTGTCTAACAAGTTGTATCTCAAAATATGTTTTTATTCATTAAAGATGAAGGACGTTGAATCTATTGCTGAACATTTGAATGCTTTTAATTTGATTATAAGTCAGCTTGCATCTATTGATGTTAAAATAGAAGATGAGGATAAATGCATTTTATTGATTTGCTCTTTGCCAGAATCTTGGGAAAATTTAGTTATTGCTATAACAAGTGGTGGTGCAGAACCTAAGTTGGATACTATTATTCCCATACTTCTTTCAGAGGAGATGAGGAGAAAGACCATGCGCAGTGGCTCCCAAGATGCCTTGCATGTGCGAGGTAGGCCCAAAGAGAAAGAGCCTAAAGGGGATAAGAAGAAGGATAAGTCTAAAGGATGATCTAAGACCCCTGGAAAGAGCAGAGTGAAGTGTTGGAACTGTGGTAAACGGGGACATGTGAAGAAGGAATGTAGAAACAAGAAAAAGAATGCAGATTCCTCCATGGAAAAGTCCTCTGATAATGGTGATTCTGATGCTTTGATTATTTCAGCTAACACAGTTTGTAATGATGCTTGGCTTATTGATTCAGGTGCTTCCTTCCATATGACTCCTCATAAGGAGTGGTTTTCTACATACAAAGAATATGATGGAGGAGAGGTCTTCATGGGTGATAATAGCTCACAAAAGGTTATTGGTAAAGGAAAGGTAAAGTTGTGTTTCAGTGATGGGAGGGTTAAAACCCTTGATGATGTTTTACATATTCCAGGACTTACAAAAAGTTTAATTTCAGTTTCCAAGTTGAATGATTCTGGGATGCATGTGACATTTGACAAGTCTGGTTGCAGGATGGTAAGGGGAAGTTTGGTGGTTGCTAAAGGATCTCAGACAGGGAATTTATTTACGCTACATGCCTCTACTTTTTGTAACTCCTCTTTTGTAACTAGTGCTGAAAATGCATGTATGTTGTGGCACCATAGATTGGGTCACATTGGTGAAAAAGGTCTTAGGACCATACTTGATAAGAAACTAGTAGACGGTATTTCTGATTATTCTGTTGGTAAAAATGATTTTTGTGAGGATTGTGTGTTTGGTAAACAAAACAGGTCATCATTTCCTAAAGGAACTAATAAAGCTAATGGATTGTTAGAACTTATTCATTCGGATGTGTGTGGTCCAGTGGATACAGATTCTTTGGGTAGATCTCGTTATTATGTTTCCTTCATTGATGATTACTCAAGATATACTTGGATTTATTTTATGCATTCAAAATCTGAAGTTTTCACCAAATTTAAGGAATTTAAGGCATTGGTTGAAAAGCAAACAGATTATAAGATAAAAGTATTGAGATCTGACAATGGGGGTGAATATTGTTCTAAGGAATTTGATGATTTTGCAAACATGCAGGAATTGTTAGGCAAAAGACTACACCTTACACACCCCAACAAAATGGGGTAGCAGAAAGAATTAACCGTACATTAATGGAAAGAGCTAGGAGCATGTTAAGTAGTGCTAAGTTAGACAAATGCTTTTGGGCAGAGGCTATTGTTAGTGCTTGTTATTTAATTAATAGATCTCCTTGTAAAGCTCTTGTTGATAAAACTCCTTATGAAATGTGGTTGGGTAAAAAGCCTTTAGTTTCACATTTAAGGGTCTTTGGTTGTGAGGCTTTTGTTCATGTGCCTCAAGAGAAGCGATCTAAATTGGATCCCAAATCTTAGAAATGCATCTTTGTAGGTTATGGTGAAAATGTTAAAGGTTATAAACTTTGGAATCCACTAACACGAAAGATGATATTTTCTAGAGATGTTATTTTTTAGGGAATTTAGAGCTAACTCTGAAGATGTGCAACCAAAGGAAAAGTCAAAGATAGTGCATTTTGAAACTAAGCAAGAAGATGCACATGTGGAAGAACAGAGAGATGGACAAGAAGATGGAGAAGAAGAAGAGAGGTCTGACGAATCCGTTGTAACAGAAGAAGTTGAAAACAATGAGGATGAACATGAGGAGGAACCTCTTACTCCACCTTTGAGAAGATCCACAAGACAACAAAATCCAGTTGAAAGGTATAGCCCACCTAATTTTCATTGTAAATTTGCTTTGTTATGTACTGATGATGAACCTAGATCTTTCAGGGAGGCTCTCTCTTCAGAAGAATGTGAGTCTTGGATGCAGGCCATGCATGATGAGATGATGTCTTTGAAAAATTGTGACACCTGGGATCTTGTTAGTTTTCCCAAAGGAAGAAAGGCCATTGGTTGTAAGTGGATATATAAAAAGAAGTTTGGTGCAGATAGAAAGTTGGAACGGTACAAGGCCAGATTAGTGGCCAAGGGCTACTCCCAGAGAGAGGGAATTGATTTTGGTGAAATATTCTCTCCTGTTGCTAAGTTAACCTCTATTAGATTCATTTTATCCATTGCTGCTACTTATGATTTAGAAATAGAACAAATGGATGTTAAAACCGCTTTTTTGCATGGGGATCTAGAGGAAGAAATTTATATGCAACAGCCTGACGGTTTTGTTGTGAAAGGAAAAGAACACATGGTTTGCAGGTTAAAAAGGTCTCTATATGGTTTGAAACAGTCACCTAGGATGTGGTACCAGAAGTTTGATGCATTTGCATTAAATATGGGTTTTGTTAGAAGTGATGAGGATCACTGTGTTTACTTTAAAGTTATTGATGATCAGATACTAATTATTGTCTTATATGTGGATGATATGTTGTTCATTGGTAACAATAAGGCAATGATTAGGGAACTTAAAACTCAGATTTCTGGCACATTTGATATGAAAGATTTAGGGGCTGCTAAATATATTCTTGGGATGGAAATCATTAGGGATCGGATTCACAGAAAGCTTTGGTTAAGTCAGAGCAAGTATGTTAACACTATTTTGCAAAGGTTTAATATGCAGGACCGTAAACCAGTAAATATTCCATTTCCTATTGGTACTAAGTTGAGTTTAGACATGTGTCCTAAATTGGATGATGATATTGATGAAATGTCTAAAGTTCCTTATGCTAGTGCTGTCGGTAGTTTAATGTATGCAATGGCTTGTACTAGACCAGATATAGCCCAAGCAGTGGGAGTTCTAAGCAGGTTTATGTCTAACCCTGGTAAAGAACATTGGACTTTTGTCAAAAGCGGGTATTCAAAATATTTGCAAAGGCACCTCTTTGACATCGCTTGGCTTTATAAATGGCAATCGCATACCGCTGATGTAAAGTCACCGGGACACGCCAGGTTTTGATAGATCGATTTACTGAGAGCGATGACACCCATGTTTGTTCATCTCATCAGCATGATGACACAACAGCTATATGACGCAATGTATATATTGGTTTGATCGATGATAGTCAGAGTGCCATATGTTTGGCTAAAAATCCTATGTATCATGCTCATATTAAGCATGTTGATGTTCAGTATCACTTTGTGCGAGAAATGGTTGAGAATGGACAAGTCTTGATTGAAAAAGTTGACACTTTGGATAATGTTGCGGATTCTCTTACGGAGCTAATCACCATGGAAAAGTTCTCTTGGTGCAGAAAGGCCATGGGCCTTGATCACTGTACTTACCCTTATGTAATTATATTCTATGGGTGTAATTTACAATGTATGATGTCAAGGGGAGAATGCGTTGCATTTAGGTGTCATCAACTTTGTAAATCCTTTATTTTATTATCCTCCTAAAGTTTTTTGTACATTTACCCATAAGAGGTGAAACTGTTTGACCAACAGTGGTGAAAGAGACTATGTAAATGCAGTGTTACCGTTACCGTTTATCCTTATGGAAAAGGAAAAATTAGCTAGGCATCCCACCTTGGAATCTTCTAAAATAAGGTTGTGGGTCAAAATAGGGTGTTGTAAGAGCATCTATGACATGCATGCAAGTTGTCATAAGATGCTATGATAGTATGACTGATTCCCTATGACAGAATATGCTATTTTTAGACCCCAGGCGCCCATGCATAAAAGATGCCTTATGACAGCTGTAAGAGCATTTGTAAGAGGCTATTTTTGGTATTTTTGACCATTTCAAGGAGGGAGGCATGGGTTTTTCTAGGTGGTATTGCTGCCTATTGTTTGGTGAAACCATGGTGGTTTTCATCCTCACAAATCTCTATAAATTGGGGCCTTGAGCTAGTGTTATTAAGAATTCAGTTTTGCAGGGTAACAGGGTGCTGCTGGATTTACAGGGAATGATAAGAGAAGTCTATTGCTGCATGTAATATTGAAGATTATCAGTAATATACTTGCCTCTCTTTCGGTGGTGGAGTTTTTTCCCTTCGGGGTTTCTCCACGTAAATATGTTGTTGCATGTGTTATATTGTTCTATCTCTCTCTCATATTCTTTCTTCACACTAAGGCTAAGGTTAATCTTCATATTTCATATTTGCATTCACACATTTAAGTTCATATTGCAAGCTTTCTTCACCTTGTTATTCAACATAAAGATACACTTTACAACACCCTAAACAAGGCACACTTAAGTCCATTTTATCATTAATTATTCATTCCAAAATTAAGTGTGAGAAAGGGTTACTTTTTTTTTACACTAGAGGTAAAAGAGGAATAAATTTGATGGTTATGTGGTGTATTTGAGCATTTTTCATAGATCAAAGGCCCATCTGAAGCCATGCCCAACTACTCACAAGTCTCTAAGATTTATTAAAATTGGTGCTTGTCTTAATCTTGTGAATTCCCCTAATAGATCCAAGGGCATAACACCTGGTGCTATTTCACTACCTGGAGCAGCCTTTCATACCACTAACAACTTCAAATTGTGCAAAGATTCCCTATGGTAGTGTCGACATTGATTTTGGCACTTCCAAAATTATAAGAAATTATTGGTTTTTTACACAAAAATGACTAATAGGACTTACATTCAATAATGTTGACCAATTTAATATCATAAATTATCTGTTAACTTCCATTATGGTCATTCACTTGGCAGAATTTCAACTCATGTCAATGCTAATTGCTAGTTGATCAAGGGATTTACTATTTATGAATAAATTGCAGCTTAGTACTTATTGGCAACTTGGCTTATGTCAAAGTGGGACTAAAGCACTTTGTAGTCATTTCAGTATCACTACTAAAGGGAAGATAATTTTAAAAAATCTATGTTGCATGGTTGCATTATACTTCTATGGAAAATTATAGTTACCATCAAGTGGTTATGTTGTTCGTAGGCACCAAAATGATAATTAAATACTTTAAAGTTGTGTTAATATCTCTTTTGATGTGAAATAAATGTGGAAATAAATTCCCCTTGACTAAAGCTTGGGAAAAGGTAGTAGCTTGCTCTATCTAAAATGCCACAGAAATACACTCACAATTATTTTTCCCACAATTGGATGGTATTAGGCTAAGAATGGACACCCCAATATTCGACAGAGGTTTAAGGCACCCGATAGCTTTTGATGGTGCTATCATAGACCAACATTTGAAGGTGATCATGAAACACTACATAGAAAGGGATATAAAAGCAATAAAGATGATACTTGGTGTTGATTTCCTAAGGGAAGAAGAAGGCTACAAGGTAAACATACATATCATGTTAAGGTTTGTGGTTTCCCTCCCGAACTTAGGAGAACAAAAGGAGTTGGTGGGGGTCCTCACGAAAAAATTGTTCAAAAAACACAATCTAGGTGAGCTCGAGGATACTTTGGATGTAGCTTTCTTAGGTTTTGGTATTCCGAGGCTATTAGACATCTAGCATGTGCATGAGGAGGGTGCAATAGTGTAATTGATTCCATTCCTCAATGAATTTTGCACTATGTCAATATTTCAACATCATGCTCTAACACACATCAACTGCTACTTTTGAATAAAGGTGAACAATCTAGAGCCCGCATTAGATCTCTAATGGATCATAGACTTCAATGCTACCCCTCTTGTTGTATAAGCAACTTCAACCTATTCCCTACATAAAAAATTCCTTTCTTTGACTTTTTCATACTCTCTATTCTATGACTTATGTTCTATTTTTGCCTCCTCTTGACATGGTACTATCATTTGGGCCATTGTTTTTGTTCTATCCCCCTATCTCTTATATATATATATATATATATATATATATATATATATATATATATATATATATATATATATATATATATATATATATATATTGTTTTTTTTAAAACATTTATACTTTTTCCCTGTAATTTTGAACTTTTATAATATTGATAATATTCAAACTTTTGTCTTTTACCAAAAAAAAAATAATCTTCTAACATACTCATACAATCCATCAATTCAATTTTGAAGATCAAAGTAACATTTTGGGTGCTAGACTAAGTTTAGAAATGATAGAATTACTTGACCACATAAAAGAAGGATAGTGGTTTGCTTAATTTTTCCAACCATGGAATTACCCTCTTCAAAGAATTAAGTTTTATCCCATCGCTAGATAATGGTTTTCTAAATCTATAATGAAAGATTGTAAAATTAGCTTAAAGCCATCTTAAGTTTCCAAAAGAATCTAATGGGATAATTTGATAAAAAGACAAATAATTAAAATCCATTTCATGTTTTTTCAATACCCATAAAATATCATTGAATTTTATTGATAGTCTTTCTGCAAGTTTGTGATAGGTATCAATAGCTTTGTCTGAAGAGCTTTTTCATCTATCAAAAAAGTTTCCAAGGAAGGACCTAGGAAGAAGAGATTTTTTGGCCTTCCGAAAAATTTGTAGGAGACATAGTGGACTATTAATTGTCTATGACTACCAATATTAATTTAATTTCCATGACTATTAATATTAATATTAGTGGAAGGCATTAATTTTCACTATTAATTAGCTTATAGGCTATATAGTGGGAAGTTTCAGTTTGAAACCTGATAGATGTTGGCAACCCACAACATTTTACCACAAAGCAAGCATTGTTTTCAGTCAACTACAAAGCTTTATTAGCCGATAGGCTATATAGCTGGAGGTTTCAGTCTAAAACCTGACAGACGTTGGCAACCCACAACATTTTACCACAAAACAGGCATTGTTTTCAGTCAACTGCAAAGCTTTACGGCATAAAAGGAAAAGCTTACCTATGCATTGAATGAAATAGTTGGCATTGAAAGATACAGTTATAATAGAGGGCAATCAAATTAGATCTCCAATGCTCAATCAAATCACCAAAAGATTGTTGAGATATTATCTCCATCACAAAGAAACTGATATTGTAAATTTAATTTCTCATTTGTTATAAATAGATTGAAGCAAGAGTTGAATGGATATGTTGCAGTGCTCCCAAAGTAGCACAGGCTGAGAGAATATTGAGTATAGTGACATGGTTAGGTTGTATAGTTGTTTGTTGCCTCTGAAAGAATTGTTAGATTTGGTTGTGAAACCACCCAAGATCAAAGTGACTGAAGGAAAGCAAGATAAGAACTCAAAGATGAACAAAACTCAACACTCTCCTAGCACTGAACTAGACTCATAATTTGAGCTAGTGTTCTCATCAACATAGGGAGAGGTGAGGGCTTGTTTTTATAGGAAAATATAGGCATATAAAACCAAGAGGAAAAATAACTCCCCTTAACCCATAATAGGTGGGAGGTTTTACCTACTTGGTAAATGCCAAATACATGGTTATGCCAACTCAGGTAAAGACAGAAAATAGTTATGGGGAGGTGGCAAATAAATCCAAAAGAGGGTGTGACATTCAACTACCCAAAGTGTGAGTGGGAGCAACACATGTAACTGATGGATTACGCCATGTGTCCTCACATAAACCACATCTCCTATAACCTAAGGTATGCTTAATAATGTGTAGCAAAAATAAATATTCCCTAACATAAGGAAAATAAAAAACCTACACCAACACCCCCCATTAAGCATAGATTAGGTGGGTGAAAAGACATAAAGATGCAAATATGGGTCTTGGCTACTAGGTCATGTTAGGTACCCATGTACAAAATACTCTCACAAATGAAGTAAAGGAGAAAACCCAGTGGGACAAAACTCCTCCCCAAAAGAGAGAAAAGAAAACAAGTTTCCCAACACAAGAAGAATCCCATGCAAGGAAGAAGTCCCCTCCAAAATAGAAAGGATAGGAAAGACCATGTAGCCTTCCCCAAAGTAGTCAACTGTGCCAATGGTTGAAGCTCGAAACTGAATGCAGAACATGGTCCATGATCATTGAACAATGTTCCTCCCCTTAGGAAGAAACAAAACCAAAGGTGTATGAAGAATGTCTTCCCATTACTGCAATGAATATGAGGGAAGGAAGTTCAAAATGTATGAAGTCTCTGAAAACTGCTCATTTGTCTCCATGTTGATGCCGAAAGTTGCCACCACCAAATCATGTGTTCTAGGCCACACTGATGAAGATGACAATCCAAAACCTAGTGGAGATGTATGTAAAACAAAATCTAAAGAAAAATATATCTCATATGAAAACAAAGATGCCTCCTCCAAATGCTGCTCAAAAGTATCCACACTCATGTCAAACTATGATGAATGATCATGTGGAGAATGAACAAGAGGATCCAAATATTCCTCCATAACAACCAGTTGAAGAAGAATCAACTTCATCAAAGAGAAGATGGATGTCATGAATAGTGTCTCCCAAGTCTGAAATATGAGACTCTATGAACAAACCTGCAATGTCTGTCAAGTAGTCATCCCAAGCAACTATATCTGGAAGAAAATGTCGATATTGTTGCACTAAATCACAAGTAGCCATGAATGTAACACAAGTATCCTCAGAAGCAATAGTAGATAGAGGAGAAGGAATGTAAGGCTCAATAACTGGATCTGATGTGAGAATACCAAGATTCAAATAGCCAAAATTCTCCTCAAAATCAAATGTCACACAAGGAGTGTGATCAATAGCCAAAGGACCAGAACCGTCATTAGGTGCAAAGTCTAAAAAGGTATACAACCGAGATTCATTATCAACTATCCCAGTAGCAATTATCTTTGTGCTCTCCAAATCTCTGATGATAATTGAATCAAGTGTGAATTCCACAATCTTGCCTGCTCCACCATGAGTGATCTGATAGATGGAAAGAAGATTGTTTGTCAAGTGAGGTACACACAAAACATCATTGAAGGTGCCATCCCAAATATCAACAGAACCCTTCCCAATTACACTCATGTAAGTGTTGTTGCCCATCATAATAGGTGGCATAGCACACTTGAGGCTCAAAAGAAGAGAACGTAGACTGTGAAGAAGCCATATGATGAGAAGCTCCTGAATCTAGGAGCCATTTCCCTGATTCATGACTTGTAGAAGCACAAAGAGCTTTACCTTTATTTTTCTTAGACTCAAAAGCAAATTCTGCATGACCTTTATCCTTACTAGATCCTGATTGTTTGGAATGTGAAGAAGAAGAAGTAGACTCAGACATTCTAGAAGGTAGATCAATGTTGTTCTTCTTAAGAAGATGTTTTAGTTCATCAATATCCTTCTTATAACAAGAATGTTCTTCATGTCCAATCCTCTTGCAATATGAACAAGTAGACTTCTCCTTCTTAGATGAGTCCTCCCTTGTAGAGGATTTGTGTTGTGCTTGATCTGTGTGTGGATTTTTCTTAGATTTCTTTTGTTTCTTGTTAGATTGTCCTAACTCTTTATGTCCCTTAGGCTGACTAGCCAACAAGGCTTGATTCTATGATGGCTTTATGAGACCCATAGAAAGAAGCTTTGTTGTTCATGCATTAACATCTCAGAAAAAGATGCAAATGAAGGCATAGTGTATGCAGATCCCATAGTCAGTCTATGAGTATGAAAGCTAGAAACAAAAGCTACAAATTCAAGACCAAGTTTATTCAGTGTATTATAGATTAACTAAATTTCCTTTTTATCAATACCACAAGCTTTACATTGTGCTCTCAGATCATTGACCTTAGTAATATAATCCTGGATGTTGCCAAAGTTCTTTGGATCAAGGCTCATCAATTCATTTTCAATCTAATAGCCTTTGACTTCATCTGTTGTACCATACAAAGATTTTAACTTTTCCCAAGCATCATGTGAATTTGTACAAGATTCAATCTGAAACATAAGATCAAGGGAAACAAAGCTACGAAGACATCCAAGAGCTTTTGTATGTTCAAGCATCCATTTTATCTTTTCCTTATCATCTTCAGGTTCAGCTACCTTGTTTTCAACATATGGAGTATACCCAGGTTGAATTAAGGAATTCCATGCATGTTGATGCCATGTTGCATAATTATAAGGTGTTAGCAAAGGAACCTTAGAATGATCCATGTGTGAAGGAAAAGAAAAGCACAAGTGAACAGATCAAAAAACACACACACACAAAGAGAGACCCCCCCTTTTTCACTCAATCAAGAATCCCCCCCAACAAAAAATAATTTGGCACTTTATAAATCAGTGCGTTTACAATGCTGGAGTTGTTTTTCAGAGTTTTACAAATGTCTAAAATAGACCAAAAATATTGAAAGTACAATAAAATCTTAGAATTAGAACCTCAAAATAGCACCAATGTGTAGTGCTCAAAAAAATATTCACTTTCAAAAAAAGAATCACCTCAATATGAGGTCGTATGTGAAAGTTACATCAATTTGAAGTTAAAAAAATGAGAATTGTCCTTCAGATCTGCTGATAAAACTGATTTTCTAGAAAATCCAGATCACTTGAGAAAAAATGGATCACACCACTGCAAATCTTGTGAAATTATACCCCAAATAAATAAAAAAATCTCTGAAAAAAGAGCTTGTATGACTGAATTATGGCCCTCCAAAGATTGACTACAAAATAAAAAATGCAATTGGAGAGGGGGTTTGTAGAAATGTTTTGATTTAGATTCTGCAAAATATGTAACCTGTATGCAGAAACTAGCAACGACCCAGATGGTTTTTTTCTGCTACGAACAAAACCCAAATGGCGGATTTTCTATAAAATATACAAAAAATATGGATGTAGTGTAAAAAAAATGTCTTTAACAACATAAAACGACCCCAACAACCAAAAAACAGCATGAAAAGGTAGAATCACCTACTTAAGACAAGCAAAGGCATGTTGAAACCTGCAATATTGATTAAACACTCACAAATCTCTCAAATTTGAGAAGGGGCTTGCAGATCTGATGCTCTGATACCATGTTAGATTTGGTTGTGAAACCACCCAAGATCAAAGTGACTGAAGGAAAGCAAGATAAGAACTCAAAGATGAACAAAACTCAACAGTCTCCTAGCACTGAACTAGACTCATAATTTGAGCTAGTATCATAATAGGGACTCCCCTTAACCCATAATAGGTGGGAGGTTTTACCTACTTGGTAAATGCCAAATACATGGTTATGCCAACTCAGGTAAAGACAAAAAATGGTTATGAGGAGGTGGCAAATAAATCCAAAAGAGGGTGTGACATTCAACTACCCAAAGTGTGAGTGGGAGCAACACATGTAACCGATGGATTACGCCATGTGTCGTCACATAAACCACATCTCCTATAACCTAAGGTATGCTTAATAATGTGTAGGAAAAATAAATATTCCCTAACATAAGGAAAATAAAAAACCTACACCAACAAGAATAGAGCCAAGGCCTCTCTAAGCTACCCAATTTATGCAAACCCAACAAATCATCGTGCTCTATGACACCACATCTTTTTCATTCTCTGATAGTTCGTCAAACACCTAGAGAGCAATCTATACATATCTATTAGAGCATTTAAGACGGAAACCTTTGTATGAAAACCAAGTTTGATAACATACCCATGAATGAGCTTGCTCTGTTTCAGAAAGCTTGCATCCACAAATGTAGAAAGTAAAGTGATGATGCTGACGGAGGTGGGATTGGGCATGCACCTGACAATACTCAACATCTCATCCACATCCCCATGCTTTCTATATTTTGCAATCATAGCATTCCATGCAATTACATCTCTTTATCTTAAGGGAATTCTGTCAAACACTTGGCATGAATGTCAATAAAGCTATATTTGGCATACATGCCTACAAGAGCAGTAGACACAAAAACATCCCACTGCAACGTTCAATAGCTGAGGATGTGAGAATGGATGCACCTTCCCTTTTGCAGACCACGCCTCGAGAACAAACACAATTTTTTTTTTCGTGGGAATAGCTTGCATTCGCATTTCATGATAAACAACAATGGCTTTATGCCCTTGCCTGCTCCTCGCATATTCTTTAGTCACGACATTCCTTGACCGAACATCCACATTCGGTTGGAGAATTTTGTTAAACAATAGGTGTGAATTTTGGAAGCTTTTGTAGAGCTATGAATAACAATAAAGACATGGCAGTGAAATTTGGTGGTAACAGTGTCAGGGTAGATGTGGGTTACTTGTTTCATGTTGCTATAGCTTTACAATACACAAAAACATACACATGCATTTGAATAAGCCTTGGACTAGAATATACTTGCGCTATAAATTTGTCTAAGAGTTGTTGTCCATTTTAACATTTTCATATTCACTATCACAGGATCAAAGATTTAATAATATTTATTGTGTGGTGTTTTATTAAGATTTAACTGAATAATTTTCATGTGATTAAAAAGAAACTCACCTTTGATAAAAAAAATAGCTAACACTTTGATTGACACCACAGGTACCTCAAGGTCGGTAACCCACTTCAACATTATCAATCGATACATACCCTTTTTTTATCAAATATGCAAAATGATGATCCTGAACAAATTGGAATATGTGTATAGAACAACTAGTTCGTATTGAACTCATAATGAATGTTTATTATGATATGAAGTTTGCAAGTGATTATAGGAGATGACCGAGTCCTATTCTTTAAATCAATTGGGTATGGTTGTCTCATCGGCATACATCAAAATATTACAGTCTCAAAACTTAGTGTCAAGGAAAAAATGCAGGTTGTAATGCTTTAGAAATGAATTGAACTAAACGTGTTATTCCTAGAATACATGCAACTCCAAACGTGAATGCCATGCAGTTTACTTAGGGACGTGGCAATCCTAAGAATTGTTTTCAAATACCAGGAATTCGTTAGAAAGCTTCCCCATGACCTAGAACCCCCTTTCCTTTTCTTTCATCCTCCTGGCTATGAGTTTTCTTTGCATACAAATATGGGCTGGGCTTAACCAGCACACTCCAAGCATTGACCGCTTACGTTTCCTGGTGTGGGGCCCACTTAGGCCATCCCATTTGTGTTCTCCGTTTCCGTTTCCGTTCGTGTTCAAATTGTTCCCGCTTAGTTTTAAACCAGTTCTCCCGCCCACGCATAGCACTACTGAAGTTCCTGCGTTGCAAAAGTTTTGGTCAAGCCGGTAAAGTGTTTGGTTGTCTCTCATGGAAAATAGTTGTTGCAGCGTAAGAAAATATGGGTTTCCTCAGGCGGTTCGGCAATGTTATGGTCATAGCTACTCTGACAACCATGTATGAAAAATGTGAAAGCATAGACAAGGCAGGACAATTGCTTGATAGATTATTTCAAAGAAATATTATAACTGGATCTGCACAAAATACATGGCCTTTGAAGCTTTCATAAAGATGTCGTGGCCTGTGTCAGCTATTTCGCGTGGCTTGTGCAGGAGTTTTTTAAATGTTTCATCCAAATGCATCTGGCAAGTATAAAGACAATTTCCACGCCCTACGCCAGCATCCTCACAGCTCATGTGAGTAAGGGAGCTTCAGATCAGCGTATACCCACTCATCAAAGTGAAAGGGAAGAGGTCTATTTATCAGAAATTATGGTTGGAAATCAATGTATGCAAAATGTTGAATACTAGACAAAGCACATGAACTGTTTGATGGAACATCTCAAAAGATACCATCTCGTGAAAGACATGGTTGTAGAGTATGAATAAAATGGATTTGTTGAACAGATTTAGAAAATTTTAAACAAATTCATCACGTTAAAATTTCACAACCTTCTCCTACATCCATTCTGCCTACAGTTTAGTACAATCTAGAATATTTATTTTTATTTCTACTAATAATGTTCTTAGATAGATTTAAGTTTTTTCTTGGGCATTGACATCAAGTTTGGGATCAATGGAAGAACTAATAGGTTGATCGATAATGGTAGGGAAATAATATTAGACAACACATTATCCTTATGTTCAAGTATTTTGAACATTCTAGCTAGGGGAAATTGGATTTTAATTTGATTTGGAGCTAAATCTATGTCAATAAGAGTGTCATTAGGAAAAGGTGTGGATTGGGGAACTCTGATGGAAAGAACATCAAGGATTAGTTGCACAACTTGACCACCCACCTAGAAACATTTTTTATTTTTATTAGCATAGCTATAACTAATAGCTTCTTTTCCATGACAAGATGTCTCCTTTACCCCACATGATTTTGAGCTCACATTCTTTTCTTTGGGACCTCATTACACTTGTAGGTATTTTAGTTTTCTTGGTTCTTAGAACAATATTCTTTTGTACTATAGGATTTTACATGGGTGCTCATATTTTCTTAGCCATCCTTTGATGAAATATAATGATCTTTGATCTCAATCTCTATCCTACGTTTTCCTTTATCTATATTAGGAACAACAAAATTAGGCATAATTATATAATTAGTAACATTCTTAATACCAACTTTCCTATTTATCAACCAATACCCACTCTATAAGTGCATGATGGTAGTCTCAATTATGGATTTGATGTCATCATTGAAAGGTTCGACCCTTTTGTACCTTTGTTCCATAAGTTCTCTAAAGTGTACTAAATAATGATTTGGTATCTCATATTGACCAAAGGCATTGACATAGACATATTGAAGAAGCTTATCATTAGTGAAATGAGTCTCACATTCAATTTAGTTGCATATATCCACATACTCCATAGTATTCTAGACCAAATTTATCAATCAAGTCATCTAAAGTACATTAGTTTCTTAAAACTACAGACAACTTATCATTACCATATGGACCAACCTCATGCTCATGAGAAGAAAGTTGAGCTAACTTATATTTTTAGCTCTCAAAGTTGTTTGTTGCTTTCTCACATGAAAATTTGGGTCTCCAATGTCTAAAAAATATCATGAAATTATTCCTCCTTCCATATTCAAATTTTTAATTTAGGTATTTAAATTTGTTTGATCAATTAAATTCACTACCTTTTATTTGGGAAGAGAAAATGATCTTTGTTCTAACTAGTAATTCACCATGATATTGATGTGAATATGACCAACATACTCAAATAATGAAAACCCTCAATGCTTCCTTATTAATAGTACCACTTATTAGCTCTCAAAAAAATTTACACCCTAAAGCCTTTAAAGATAAACCACACCTAAGCCCTAGAGGAAGTCAACTCAAGATAATAGGAATTGCAGCTTATGATTAGATAAATGGTAACATGGGAAAATGCATGAGAATAAGTACTTTCTCCTTATTTTTTCTTTACTACACCAAATTGTGTGTTCACTAAGGTTTTATTATCGTATAATTAAAAAGATATGAATGACCATAATGGGTCTTAAAGAAAACCATGCCCAATGCACTAAAAACCTTAATAACATGTTTGAGCTTTGATGTGTTGATTTGTTCTGTAGAAAAGGAAGACATGCATGAGATTGACATAACTAATATTTACCTCCTAATAATTAATTTTAGTGTAAGACTACACTTCATACTTGAAAGAAAACTAGACAACAATGTATAAAGCTCTAAAAAAATGTTATTTGAATGGCTATTTTTAACATATTCTATTACTAAAGAAATGAGCTATGTAGATTTGGAAGAACTACTAACAGTTAGAGATACTACAATGGATTTTGTATATGCAATGGAGTGATGAAGGGTTAAACTCACTACATGTTGGTTCTTTTATCTTGTACATGTAACAAACTTGAATCTACAAACCAAATGAGTAAATGCATGTGTGATTTAAAATTTATAACATGTGAAAGATGACAACTAAAAGGACCTAGTGTGGTTGATTACATATATAATATCAACTCTATACACATAGGGGACACACCATATATTTATTACATCAAGAATAGAACATTCTTGAACAATCCATGAGAAAATACATGAGCTTCTTGTATTGGAGTGAACAAATGAGTTCTCTATGAAAGATTCATAATTTTTTTATAATATTTATGATGATTACCTAATTACTCACAATACACTCATTATAAAATATAATTAGGGGAACATGCATCATTCCCAAAAGCTCATCCAAAACACATGGATATATTCATAGAATTAGAAAACTATACATGGATATATTCATCTTCAATGGGGCAAAAAATGAATTTATATAATGGATTAAGATTCAAAATAACACATTACAAAACCCTAAAACTATTACAAGATACCTTACATTTTTTATGTATTTGTTCTATAGCAAATTTACTAACATATTACATTTTTATTTTTCTCTATATATAAAATTCTAGCTCATTCATTCCAACAAAATGGCATAGGCATGTACGTATAATTTGGTCATTTAACATAGGCCCTTATTCACTCAACACATTAAAATCCAATCCCTTTAAAATTTTGCATAACCATAAGGATAAAATTTATATTAGGACAATCAGTTGTACCAAATGGCAATGAAGGTCATCTCTACATTAATTATAATAAAAAGAATATAAGTATGCAATGACATGGAACACCTCTATAGAAATTGCAAGCCATATCAAACTATGTGTAATTCAAATATATCACCAAGGACACAATACACACCCACACCCACCATATTCACAATATTAATGGCTAGAGGAAGAAAACCCTATATTTAGGGCACATAGGGCATAACTAAGGCATGGACAACAAAAAATTCAAAACACAACCACTAGTGTTTTAGATGTCAATATATTGGTGAGTTCTTGGATAATATAATGATATAGAAATGGTCATACTTACTATTTGTGTTGGCCTCTATAATTATTACACTTGTCACAAAGGAAATACCTAAATAATAGCATATATAGTGCTTGAAGACCATCAAGAGTGAGCCCTACATTATCACATTTTATATATGGTAAATCTATCAATGGTTATTATAATGGTACAAAATAATACTCTAGATCAATGATCTACATAAAGCCACATAATCTCAAGATGCATAATTAGAATCACTTTAGAAGGCTAAGACAATAATTAACAGGGTATATCATAGCTAACACCATCAATAAGAAATGAGAAAAGTTTTAACATGCTATGTAGAAGAAAGGACCCACTGGAGAAGACATGTGGCACCATTGATAAGTCGCCATGTGAGTGACTCAAATATCTCAAAATAATTATGTTTGTAAGAGGGGTCTAGAAGGACCAATAGGAGACTAATGCAATGAGGCCAAACACCACAATGGATGTGCCACATGGGGATATCAAGCATCACAATTAAGAGATGAAGGTTGATTAATTTGATGAAGATTTATGACCATGAAAATGGAATGATATTATATGGCCAACACATAAAACTTGAAGAAAAATGCACATTAATAATTTTAATTGTTGAGGCTAGTTTATGTGTTACTAACTGGAAGATGCCATACATCTTCACCATGTCACCCATGCATACATAATGGAAAAACAAGCCACAAAGGGAGAGTTGAGCTTACTAAATTTGCCACATAGGTGTCATGTATAGTCTGTAGTAACTTCCTACAACTTTACAAATCCAACCACATCAATGCAAGCTTAGGCATACCACCATTGAAGGTGACTTCTAGCAAGAAATCATTCACTATTGAGTCCATATAGCATGTCAAGGAAGACCAAGTGCCTATAATATTAAATGTTTGGGGCCCACTAGTGATGTAAACATTGTGACATGTGGCACCAAGTGAATGCCCATCACAAACTACCACATAGAACTAAGTTGTCACTAACTTGCACATATAGATCAATAAGTATGTACCATGCATAAAAAATGGCATCTCTAAAATGAGATGGAGTGGTCATTGAAAAAGAGGTATACACATTGAGCATGTCCAAGGATAATTAATGTTGCATGCACAAGGAGGGGTAGGTCTGATGGTTCAAACAGACTCCACAAAGTTGAGTTACACAAATAAATTAGCTATATTGTGTGTTATGAATGAGGAGCAAACATTTGGAGCCAGGATGTAGAACTTGATGAGCACTTAGCAATTACTTTACATAAATATTGAAACTTTGAAAAGTATAAGTATATAATAGAGTGGTAGATCTTGGATAAAAATATATGAGGATTATAAAATTAAATGAGACATTTGGACCTCCATAGAGTAAAGTGGGGGACTAAAGGTGTAGATGAAATTTTATAATTTTAAGGGAGGGTAGAAATTCTATGGGAGGAGTGAAAGGCATCATGGTGGACATGAAACAAAAATAAACAATTTCATGAAAGGGAAATAATTAATTCATTAGGAATTTGAGGTTGTGGAGCAATTGATAACATTTACAAATAAGGTACAAAATTCTAAAATTGTATGATGGGAAATTCATACTGTTGGTAAAGTAGGGTAGATTACTACAAATGTAAGCTCTTCAACATTAGATTAAGCATTATGAAATTATGTGGAAGTATATAACAATAAATACAAATAAACAAACCATTAGAATATGGCACATAACACCAGATATGCATGGAGAAACCATTGTAGGAAAAACTTGAATATCAAAGAGAGACTCAAGTATGTAGTAATCGTTTGAAATAAGAGTACATAAACAACACACTCCTCCCTTCAATTTGATAACACCTATGTAACTATAATAACCCAAAATTCATAGAATAATGGGACAAGAAATCTTCATATGCTTTTCCAAAACTCCGGTTTCATTCAAAAACCTATACACCTCTTGGAGAGCATCTTCTAATAATAGCAAATCTCAAAAATGAACATCTTTCAATGATTGAATTCACATGGGAACAACTCCCAAAAATGGCATCCTGATTCCTCCGCTAATAAGCATACCCACCTACTAAATTCAAAGATGTTCCACCTTCTCTCCTAGTGCCTAGGATAGGGAAAGTTGTGTAAATGCCTTTAACTTCTAATCACCATCATCATGATCCACCTCCTTCATGATTGCTATTACAAATTATATTTAGTTCAATTGAAAGAATAATGAAATAACATTAGACACACCACATTAATAGTCCGTAACCCATTTCCATTCACCTAATGTATGAGCAAAAAAACAAATAAAATATGGAAGATCACAAAAACTAAGGAGGAATCAATAAAATATCATGAACAATGATTTAAATGTGTGGTTAGAAATTTAGAAGAAACCTTGACATAAAATAAATGAATTGAGTGTTTTATTTTAGGTTTAACCTCTCACATTATAGTAGAAGTAGAAGAGAAGATTTCCTCTTTGTATAAGAATGCAATAGAATTGATCACCATAATATAATCCTAGTCAAATATAAGGGAGAATGATTTAGTAAGAAAGGATGAAATTGATAATTTTACTTAGATTTGGACAACATAATGTTGAAGTAAGAAATATGATACCTCTGTTGGTAGATGGTCAACTCTCCCCTTGGGATTCGCGACATGGACTTACCACCTCTCGTGGATCCATTAACTCTAGCAGTTGAATCAAGCATTAATAGGTCGATCTTTTGGTGCAACAACAACTATGGGATAACAATTGGTATCAGAGCCAAAGGTGTTGGGTTCGAATCCCCTTGGGTAATGTTGAGGGGGAGTTTTTTGGCAGAAGGTCAATGCTCCTCTTGGGATTCGTGACATGGACTAACTGCCTCTCGTGGATCCATTAACTTTAGTAGTTGTATCAAGCGTTAATAGGTTGATCTTTTGGTGCAACAAAAACTATGGGCCAACAACCTCTCTGCCATCTAGAAGAAGTAAGTTTTGGTTCAAAAATTACACTAGGGAAGAACATCTAAGGAATGAATGTTTGGCAACCAAAGGCACGAAGGCTACCATACTAAGAGGGGAACTTGGGAAATTTCATAGAAAGATAGTAAGTATATATTGTAAAGTATAAAGTGGGACAAACATGACACAAATAGGTGTCCAATGTTACTTCATGAAGAAGATTCATTATTTTTTGGATATGGGTTGGATAGAACATAGGGTTTAGCTATAAAAGCATTGAATGTTTATTTGGCACATGGCTAGTGGGAACTTCAATTGAGAGAAAGTATAAGACCACCTAACAATATATACTATATAGTACCACAAATTCAAGATATATGACCCTCCATGAGTTACCATGATAATTATTGAGATGGAGGTGGTAGGGGAGGCTACCATGATAATAATAGAGGTATTTGAGAAAGAAGGACCAAAAGGCCAAAATATTATAACTATGGTAAACTAAGGCATTATGCTAATGAGTGTAGAAGAAAAAAAGGGAGGAAAATCCACATGTTATTTTTGTGGTGATAAATCACATGAGTTTAATAGTTGTCCCAAATTTAATAGTTCTATAATAATGTGTTGGCACCATTGATTAAAAAGTGAATAATTGTCTAGTCCAAATGTAATCGATGATGCTAAAGTAGTAACAAGTAATTAAATTAGAGGAGCAAACAAATCAAATATAGAAAATAAATAGAATAGGAGAATCCTAGTTGACAAAAGATAAATTGGAAAATAATACAAAGGAGAAAAAAAAGGAAAAAGTCAAGAAAAACTTGCCATGTAGAAACTTAAGAAAAATAGAAAAAGAAAAAGAACTCTAGTAATTACTAGGGTTGGATTAATAGAAGCATATCCTAGGAGAATATTATGAAAGTGAAGATGCAAAATAATATTTAGGTAAAAGGGAACATGATTTGGTGATAAGGAATTCCAAAGAGCTAATTGAGAAAAACAAAAAGGAGAGTATAATAGTAAGGCATATTTCATAGAAAAATAGGTCAATATACTATAAAGAAATGGTAAATTTGGTAAAATAGAAGAGGTTGGGGTTCAAGGGTTGGATAGGATGAAGTTGGATAAGGTTATTCAAAGAAACTCATGAAAGATGGAACTATGATTTTTTCAAGCCTCATCCAATTAGAGTTAGCTTGTGAATGGAGATAGTAAGTTTAGATGACAAAGAGGAGTAAGGAAAATTTGATTATTTTAGTTAATTGTTAGGGTTGGATTAAGGAGAAAATTATAATTTATTGGTGTTCTTCTTTGTAGAATTATTGGTTTCTTGAGAAGAGGACAGGGTTAAAAAATAGAGTCATCAAGGTCAAAGAGATGACCTTAAGGTGATCTATCACCTGTGTATAATCATACAAGGTGGTACAAAGTGTTATAAAAGTTGGATATTTGTGCAAGAGATTTTGATTGTGAAGCTTTGGGAAAATATTCTTAATAAATTCTCTCTTGATATTAGAGTTGAGAAGAAGATAGGAGATCTATGAAAGAAGGCATTAATAATAGAAGATAAAACCAATCACCTTCTCATTTGCTCCTTGATTGCAATGTATAACATTGATGTAACTGACCCACAATCCTATGTTGACTTGAATGTGTTCCATGAAAAGATATGTGAGATAGAGGAAGGAACCCATAGAATAGGTACATAAAGAGTAGAACCATTTTAAGGTTTTTTCCTTAATGAATAGAGAAAAAGCTTAGCTATGAATTGATCATCAAAGTAATAATCAACACACACTAATCGATAAGGGATTGAATGTGTATCTTAGGATTGCTTATCCAATAATACATGTATGTCAATGTTTAACATGGTGAACTATGATTCTTTTGGATGGTTCTTTAACAAGAAGCACATACCATTTTATGGCCTTCAATCCAACTACATTCGGGGAGCTTTTTAATTCCTTATCTTTCATCAATCCCCTTACCATTTGCTCACACAACCTGCCCACTTCTGCATAGATGTTTGAGAGAACATTAGTCGCATCTTTTTTAAGATCCAAATAAAAAACAGCGTTGCTGTAAATGCTCCTAAGTCTATATTCATATGGGATCTGCAGGCAGCAAGAAAACAGATTCACACATCCACCCAAGATTTAACTGGCATCTTGATGATTAAGTTAAAGGTGTCCTCAAGATAGCCAGCATGAGCAAGTAGGTCAAACACACACACATAATGATCTATTGTAGGTGTGATGCAGTAAGGGTTACCCATGTGATTGAAGTATGTAAAACCTGGCTGCATGCACATATAACACAAGCAAAGCTTATAGTGTCCGGACATGTTCCAAAATGCTTAATTAATTCAAATATTTTGAGAACATTCTTGTAAAATCCATTTTGTGGATATCCCACAAACATTGCATTCCGTGAGACTACATTTCTTTGAGGCATTTTTGTCATACAGTTTACGTGCCTTGTTTATGCTTCCACATTTTCCATATATGTCTACTAGAGCAGTCCCAACGATAATATCTGACCAAAATCTTCCTTCCATTAAGCTTTATACATCTGACAAAATCCCTGTCCTTCATCCTTTGATTGATTGAATACCTTGTTCCAAAGCTCCCATTTTGGCACAGGCAGGGAGGATGCTGGCAAAGGTTGCGACGTCTGGCTTTACACCTGCAATTGCATTAGCTTGAAAGTTTCTGAAGCCTTTTCAACAAATCCATTTGGCGTATATGCTGCAATCATGGCATTCCATGAGACCACATTTATTTGGGGTATTCTGTCAAACAGTTCACGTGCCTTGTCTATGCTTCCACATTTTGCATACATGTCTACCAAGGCAGTTGCAGCTACAACATCTGACAAAATTCCTTTCCTTTATCCTCTGGTGGATGTCCATACCCTGTTCCAAAGCTCCCATTTTGGCACAGGCAGGGAGGATGATGGCAAAGATTGCGGAGTCTGAGTTTACACCTGCCCATGACATTCGACTGAAAGTTTCTAAATCCTTTTCAACAAATGCGTTTTGTGCATACGCTGCAATTTTAGCATTCAACGAGACCATGTTTATTTGAGGTATCCTGTCAAACAGTTCGCGTCCCTTGTCTATGCTTCCACACTATGCAGACATGTCTACCAGAGCATTTCCAGCAGTGATGATGGACCTCCACATCCTGTTACAAAGCTCACATTTTGGCACAGGCCGTGAGCAGGCGTTCAGATGAAGTCTGTTCGGCGCGGAAACCTGTTTGTTGCATATGGGGATATATGGGCGGGAGAAAAAAGTTTGAAAAACTTAAAACTTTGCGCGCGATAACAGGGAACGGCAACGGTGATTAGAAACGGGGAACGGGACGGATTAAGGGGCCCACACCAGCCACCTAAGCGGGTCAACGCTTAGAGTGTGCTGGTTAAGCCAGCCCACAAATATGAGGATGTATTGACAACTCACACAGATTGTTTGCAAAACGTGAAATCCCAATCAAGGTATGTGAACAGTTTTAAAAATACACTTAGCATGTTAAGTTACATATAATGTTGTATCTGCGTAACCATTGCATGCCTCCTGGTGCAAGCGTTAGTATTAATAACACCTATTGGAATCTAAACCGATCATCCACCTAATGGTACCTATCAACATCCTCAGCTACAACCTACTACAAATTTCATTTACCACCTACCAACTTTCTCACCTACCACTTACTAGTATTTTCACCTACCACTGACCATTCATCAACTTTATGCCACATAATGATATCTTTGTACGAGAATTAATCAACCTGCTTGTTATGAGCCATTGATTTAGCCTCACGGTTTTATAGATGAGTCCTCACAAGATTATTTTTCCATTAGTTTTCAACTGTCTAAAGTTTCAGAGTCTTTAGAGTTATCAAACAAATGTATGATCTTGGCATACACTCATTTTGATCTAGAAAATAAAAAACCTATTTATAATTTATTTAAGTCCTTATTGGCTTGAATGAATATTTTGTCATATTGGTAATTTTAATTTTGTTTGAAATCAATAAGCATATTTTTTGTTTGTTGCTCCACTATTTATTGGTTGTTATTGAATATAATTGTTCAAAAAATTGGCATCAAAGTTCTAATTTCATTGATAATAATAGAGAAAAATGACATTGACTGAAATGAAATGTAGTATATATAAGCATTAGAAACGAAACATAGAAAAATAGGTGAATCACAATGGGATAATGGAAAATAGAGGTATGATGGAACTATTTCTATAATTTCATTCAAGAAATAAGATACAAAAAATGAAATGTCTAATAACCAAAAGGTGAGCCATATCAAGGTGTGAATCTGCACATTTTCCTTTTTTGTTAGGACAGGGGAATGAGTCAAACAACACTTCGGGGAGAAAGATTAAAAATAGAAAATCAACTCCAAATTGTGATCTACAAAGTGAATCTAAGAGATGAAGCTAATTCTGATGGAACCAACAATCAAATTGCATTATAGTCACATTCTTTGTGGGTACCTACATTATAGTCACATGCTTTGTGCGTATTCCTTTGCTTGTTGGACTTAGTCGACTGTCTCTATCTGAGGGTTTCTACTTATGGTAATTTTGAACATGAGGGATGAGTGTAGTAGAATTGAGCCCCATTCCTGTGCTATTTTGAGGAAGAATCATAAAATTTGGAGGATTCTTGAGCATGATAATTTCATGCCTTTCTTGGAAAGACTCCATGACCATGATCCCAAGGCTTCGATGGAATTTTTTTCCTATTGGCAATCATAAGTTATAGGTTAAGGGTATGGTGTTTGAGATTAATGAGGAGTTTATAGTTGCCATCCAGTTTTTCATTGGTGGGTCACAAATTCTTCAAGGATAAGAAGAGCGATGAGGAAGCCATGTTTCAATTCTTTAAGGATGATGAACAAAAACTGCTTATCAAGATGTCATCTTAAGGCTACGAATAAATGTCTCTAAAGAAAATTTCAGCAGATATTATGGAGATCATCATGCAATATGTTACCCTAGAAGCCAGGTTTACTGCAATTTTAGGCCACCTATTCACTCTGTTGAATCATTTCAGACATGGGCTTTTTATTTCATTTCCTTTCTTCTCTTTTCTTCATTGGAGGTGTCGATGTATACTCATTTGAAAAATAGGAAGGCATCAATTCTGTACGAGGGCCTCATTCTGCTTATAATGGATCATGTGAGAGCCCCCATCCTCACTAAAACGATTAAGGGAAAGGAAAAGGATATCAGTGATGCGTCCCTCTCAACTGGTTCGGATACCAGTGTTGCTAGGGAGGAGGAATATAATGAGGAGGGTGAGGATGGGCTATATTCCCCTACGACTACCTCTTCTAAGAAGAGAAAGAAGGGGAACCCCAAGGGAAATGTGCTGCCAAGAAGATTATTCTTTAGTAGTTAGAGTCCTAGTCTATTGGAAACGATATGGATGTTGTTTCTAGGGGTTCCAAGTCTAAGGAAAATGTAGTGTTTAATGGACAAGATTATGTTGAGGAGGGTGGTAAGGAGGCCTCACAAGATAATGTCATGGTGAAGGATGCCAAGGAAAGCCTAGATGGACTTCCAAAAGTATTGCTAAGTTGAAAAATCAGGGGTTGAATGATGTTTTGAAGGGTACTATGGACCATTGTAAGGAGAAGGATGTTGAGGAGAAGATAGTTGAAATTGATTACTCCCTAGTCTGAAAGACGCCAAGTGTGGAGTTCTCTGGTGGAATGTTTGTGCATGCGGAGGAGGGGGTTAATCTGAGGCCTAGCAAGTTAGAGCCTCTTAATGACTATGCATGAGGATGAGGGGGATTAATGAATGTCCCATACCTATCCCATTTGCAACCCCTTTCAAATAATTCATATTTCCCCAGTCCATCTACTCTCGTATATAACCTACCAGGGAACCCCCAGGATATGGCAATTTTACAAATGTCACATTAGACCACACTTTCCAGTAATTAGAAAAATAATAAGAAGTGTCAAACTAAGTAATATAAAACCATATCCCAGCATTTCAATAAAAAAAATTATAAATTCAAGAGGAAAAGGGTATGTGCAGGATCATCATGGAAAAAACATGCCCTTAAATGGAAACAAATTTAGAAAAATTAGAGTTAGGCAACTTCATGTAAAAATTTGAATAAGTTATCTATATTATTTTAAAAATATGTAAGAATAGAATCTATAACAATTTGAATGTAGTTTCTAAACTACTCAGTTTATTTGAAAAAAAAATCTATTTGGTGAAAATTTAAAATTTCAATGGAGTAGTACTTAAATTTCAACGAAAAAATAAGAAGTAGGTGTCTATTTGACCATCCTAACCATAATAAAATGATAATATTTTTTTATAATATTTTAGATATAAGTAGAGGAATCATGTCCCGATGTGATGCATATTTTTTTGTAATTTTTTTCTAAGTAAATAATTAATTATGATTTTTTTATTACAACTTTTAAAAAATATTAAAACTCATATGTCTGACCACCTTAACTTGGTCAAAACTTCATGAAATTCAATATTTTTTTAATCCTATACTATGTGAAGCATAGAAAGTGACGCATGTTTGATTCAAAAAATGTGATACCATTTGAAAGCTATAAATGTTTATCAATCAGCCTATCAATCATGACTTTAGTCATAATTCAAATAGAAAATGAGTAATGACCATCCTAACCATAATAAAATGATAATATTTTTTTATAATATTTTAGATATAAGTAGAGGAATCATGTCCCGATGTGATGCATATTTTTTTGTAATTTTTTTCTAAGTAAATAATTAATTATGATTTTTTTATTACAACTTTTAAAAAATATAAAACTCATATGTCTGACCACCTTAACTTGGTCAAAACTTCATGAAATTCAATATTTTTTTAATCCTATACTATGTGAAGCATAGAAAGTGACGCATGTTTCAGATTCAAAAAATGTGATACCATTTGAAAGCTATAAATGTTTATCAATCAGCCTATCAATCATGACTTTAGTCATAATTCAAATAGAAAATGAGTAATGACCATCCTAACCATAATAAAATGATAATATTTTTTTATAATATTTTAGATATAAGTAGAGGAATCATGTCCCGATGTGATGCATATTTTTTTGTAATTTTTTTCTAAGTAAATAATTAATTATGATTTTTTTATTACAACTTTTAAAAAATATAAAAACTCATATGTCTGACCACCTTAACTTGGTCAAAACTTCATGAAATTCAATATTTTTTTAATCCTATACTATGTGAAGCATAGAAAGTGACACATGTTTTGGATTCAAAAAATGTGATACCATTTGAAAGCTATAAATGTTTATCAATTAGCCTATCAATCATGACTTTAGTCAAAATTCAAATAGAAAATGAGTAATAATTAGTTATTAAATTCAAAGTAAAAATAATTTATATTGGTGGAAAGCTGAGAATCTCCTTTAAAAACTCTTTTTGTTTCATCAATTTTGGGTTAAAAAAAAGTCGTCAGCCACATACCCATCATATCGTCACTTTTTGGCCCATCATGATCTTGCACATACCCAAAACTAAATAAAGATCAATTGTAGCTGCATTTCAACATTCCAATCTTAATTCAAAAACAAAAATTAAATACATCCTTGAGGAAATGGACTACAACAACTTTCAAATGGCTAAATAGCCCAAATAAAAGAAATGTAAAATTTAACACTACTGGCATAAAATAAAATAAAAAAACAATTAAGAAATTTCCTACAAGAATAAAACTTTCACATTATGAGCACCATGTGACTTTGATAAAGCCACCTAAGGAGAGAAGGGGAATGGTGGTTCTATAACCACATAAGCATAATAACATGCAATAATAGGTGGTCCCTGACCACATAAATATGATAGTTCACAATATCATGGTGGACTCTTCCACATAGTATCAATGCCTTATATTATTGAAATATCAATTTTTTTTAATCAATATGGCCCAAGTAATTCCTTTTTTAACCATGGGTTATAGACATCAAGGAGTGGGTTTGCACTGTGAACCAACAAGTGTGGTTCTCATATGTGGGGGAGTAGGTTAGGAACACGTCTAAGGGAAACCATGGAGTTCTCACTTAGGGTTCTCTCACACCTCAACCCCTATTTACACTAGTAGGCATCTCAATCTCATAGGGAAGCTGTACACTAGGGGTACACATTTTACATACGAACAAGACTTACACAAATAATTAATTCACATTTCATTTAGTAGACACACACATCTACACATATCATGTTTCCACTATTTCACAATTAACTAGATTACACAAAAGGACCATCACAAAGGGTACACATAGGGGGTCATACTTGACATCCCTCACCCTTATCCCAATTCATGTACCCTGTATCTCATACTTGGGGTACAACACATTTACTGGCTTCACATGACATAACAAAATACACTCTACGATATTCACCATATTATATCTTGTACTTGGGGTACAACACAATTATTGATTTCACATGACATAACGCAATACATTTTATGATATTCACCATATTATAGAACCAATACAATGCACTTAAATGCATCATGTTTTCTTTAAACAATATTCACTTTGCTTCTCACCTTTAGAAATATTTACTCAATTTGCATAAGCACAAGAAATCACTAAAAGATGTGCAACTATAGCTTAACAATATATGGTTCACCACATTTCTCATCTTACTAAGTTAGTGTTTTACATCACATAAAATCAAGACTGGTTTTCTATAGTTACCCATATCATTCTTCTTCTTTTATTCAACTATGTTTGTTATATTCACAATATGTCAAAATGGGTAATTCCACTATATTTTTCACAACATATTAAAGAAGCTTTCCTACTTAATAACAAAAGATAGTCAATCCTTTTTGTTTGAATTTCACAATATGGAAAAGAAAAGAACATTCAAAGCATAAAAATATTGTTAAATCATTTAATAGTAATTAGGTCATACCTCATTAATATCTTTTTGCTAAGTTTGAACCATTCAATCACATGTTATAATCATCATTTTATAACCATAATTATTCCTAACTTAATAAGATTCAAAGACATACAAAGAGTATAAATTCCTACCTCTACTTCATCTCTATTGCATCTCACATATATATGTTTTTCTCTTTAAAGTTCTAGACAAAACACACCATTAGTTACTTCTAATTTCTTTCTATTTATTTTGATGCCGCTATTTGTAATTTAATTGGACACAATCACTTAATTTACCTAAAATCGCACATAATTCATTACTTAATAAAGTAATGGTTTTCTCAATTTTAAATCCATCCACATCTTTTAAGAAAAACACCTTGCATAGGTTATTAATTTTTATCTAACAATTATCCTTTCTTATTTTTTCTCTAACAAGTTATTTAGTTCATAACAATGTACAATAAAAGTAGAAATATCATCTCCTGCGTAGATAAAATTTTAACTCCATGCCCATATTTTGACAAGGTATTTTCACAAGGTTCTTAGTTTTTAGTTATTGGCAAGGGAATTATTTAAACACTACATTAGCTAAATTCCAATAATCATAAATTAGTTATAACCTACTACCCATCTTCTCCACCCAACAATAACTAGGTGTGCCGTAGAAAAAGGAACCCTTTTCTTGACATAGGATTAATTCATGATAAATTGGACTTAATGAGGCCTTAATCTGGTGTTGTGATGCATTTTATGCATCCACATTAGGTCTTGGACCCTTGAAAATTAAATAAAATACTTTTAACGACATCTTGTGAAGGCGTTGTGAAGTGTTGTAAGACATTTCTACACTCTTCTAGACTCTATTAATTAAAATTCAGCTAAAAATCACCTTTTTATTCATCAACAAGTCATATTTTGAAGTGTTGTAAAGTCTTGTAACAAGCTTTCATGCTTTTCTAGGCACATCTTCACCATTTATCCCTTTCTTATGCTTTCTTTGATTTCTTTATGCCCTTGTAAGCCTTAATTAAGTGCATTTTTTAATATAAACACAAAAAAATTCTTGACACTTGTTTTTAGGTCCTAGGTGGTACCCATTTGCCATGGGTGGCAAATGAGTCCCCCTTGGCCCCAAATTCAAAATATTTTAAATTTCCTTTCAGGATTTTATTCAAAATCACTTGATGTCGACTTGTGATGAGGTATGAATGGGTAACTAAGGCACAATTGTGTATAAATATGTGATTTTCATCTCATTTCAACTTGAATTCATCAATTTCACTTATCCATCTATTCACTCAAGCATTAAAGCATTTTACAACATCAATTCAAGCACTATTCAAGTACTTTAAAGCAGCCATTGGCATTACTTCAGATTTTACATCATGAAGGGTTTAGTAAGTTAATAGAAATTTCATCCTGTTAGTATATCATTCCTTTGAATTTCATTATTTTATTGAAGGTTTGATTACCAAAATTGGGGTTTGACCAAGGAAAACCCCTATTCACTAACCTTAAACCATTTTTCCCTATTACATGTTTGTTTTCAGACCTAGGTATGTAGATTTGACAAGATTTTTGGTGTTGAAGATTGGTTTACAAGTCAACTAGGTGTTTCAAGTCAACTTCAGTCTATTTCAAGATTGGAGAAGGTTTTCTATTTATTTTGTACAAAATTGACTTTGGCAACCCGACAAGCAATGATTTCTAGATCTGGTGTTGCAGAGTTGTCTCCTGATTTTTTAGAAATTTGGGAGAGGAATTATTTTCCACCCATGGTGAATGAGTCCCACCTTAGGATTGAGAATCTGAATTTGTTAGATTCTAGATCCTAATAGACAGAAACCTGCTCCCGACAGTTTTTCACCAAGAGGAGGACTAATTCACCACTCTGGGCGAATGAGTCCCACTGTAAAAAAATAGTAATTTCAAACAACATTTAGAACATTCCATATTCATCAAATTTCATCCAGGTGCACTCAGATTCATCCTGTTTCTTTCTGTTCTACATAATTTCTTCATTTACTTCATTGTTTGCATATCATAATGTGTTTTCAAACATAGCTTTAATTTCACTTTTGCATTCATTTTCATCCATTCAGATTATTCAATTGCATTTAGTTAACTTGATTTAGGTTAGGCAACATCACACATAATATTATTTGAATGAACCATTAGCATTTTTGCTCCTATCTATCTCCTTTTAGGTGAAAAACCCTAGAAGAGCAAGAGTTGTCCATAGGAGCCAAAAAATATACGTTTCATTTTGGTGAACCTACTATTTGGATCCCCTCTTTTCTAATTTTGGATTCCATTAATCATTCTATAATTGATTGCATTTAATTTTTCATTAGTTAGCTTGCATTCTAGAGTTTCATTTTTGCATGCATAAAAGTGTATAGTAAGTTGCATTTTTGCATCTTTAATCATTCAAAAGTTTTGAATTTCTACATTTTTCATTTAGCTCTACATCATATAACTCAAAAAGTATAACAATCTGTCACAAATTATTGAAACTTTTGAAAAAAGTCCATATTGGGACTCATTCACCACCTTGGGCGAATCAGTCCCTTATGACCCCTGAAACAACATTTTATAAAATTCAGAATTTTTTTTTAGGCTTCTGTTTGCTGCCTTAACTTGTATATATCGGTTATTTGCATTTTTTTAGCATTCATTTCACTAGATTTCACTTCAAATAGCTCATTTCATGCATTATTTCATTTCACCTTTGCATTAACATCACTTCATTTTCAGATTGTTGCTTTACATACTTCAAAACTAAAAATTGCATTGCATTGTACTTTCTTTCATATTACCATGTTTTCTTTTAGAATATGTGCTCTTGATTTGATTAAACATGGATTTTAAAGGATAATATCCCCTTTTATGAATTTTCTTTTGATTACCATCATACAGACTTTAAGAAACAATCCATTAATTCAATCCTTAATCTTATGTTACCCATTGGTGAGAATGGGAATGTAGACAATCATAACTAACATGCTTCTTCTTCTGATACCTCTCCTCTTAGTGACAAAGATATTTTGGTACAAGAAGTCACAAGTCTTGAAATTCTTGATTTTTCATCTCCTTATTCCCCTTTGGATGACCTTACACAACAAGAGCATGAGATCATAGATACATTCCTAAATGTCACCTCACCAAGTCTGCATGGTCATGACAATCAAACTTGTTCATCTTCTAATATCCCTCCTCGATGCAAAGAGGATAGGTTGGTGTTAGAAGATACCCCTATTAAGCATCATGACACCCTTAATCTTGCCTTCCCTAATGTCCCTATCCTATGGGAAGATTTATTTGAAAACCATAGTTGTTCTTCTCTTGACACCTCCTCCACTTTTGTTGAAGCTACTTTACACACCACAAATTTCCATGAATGTATTACACGCTCTCCTTGTCGGGTAGATAATATGGAACAAGAGAATGAGACCTTAATGGTAATGGAAACTCCCCTAACACCCTCTCCTCATAATTCCATCCTTGATCATTCCCCTATTGGCAATTAAGTTACTATGGAAGAACGAAGCCTTCCTTGTCAAGCACATGTGGCTTGTAGTTCCCCTAATAACTCTCATCCTAGGGAGAATATCATGGCATTGGACTATGGAAAACAAGTGGTTCTTGATTTCCCTTTACTTTGAGATACATCAAAACAAGACTATTGAGGTTATGGATGCACAAGTGTCCCTTCATTCCTCTTTGCTCAATGAACCTCATACATATCCTATAGGACATCCTAACAATCCTCTCATTCTTTACCCACCTTCATTGAACCTCAATAACCTTAGATCATCCTTTCAAACTAGTAGTCTTGAATATGATCCTTCCCAACACAATCAAACTGTCATCTTGGAACACACTCATGATTTGAATTCGTTAGATTTTTTATCCTCCTCTATAGAAGAAGATGAAATCTCACAATCTATAGAGTATTGCATAGGTGTGACATCTAAGCAAGATGTATTTTTGACTCCAATCACACATACATTTTCTCCTCTTGATCAAGAGGGTATCTTGTCAAAACTTTTTCACAAAAATTTGATCACCCTCCCTCCTAGAACTCACAAGAAATGTTACAAAAAGACTTCCTATCATAGAATTCATGGTCATTCCACTAATGAATGTCATGCTTTGAGTCATAAAATCCAACACTTTCAGGAGTTTGGTATGATTCCCTATGTGGGGGCATCTATTTCCTCTAATTTCTATTGATTTTCACCCTAGCATGCATTTCATCAATCCTTTTGGCTCACCTTTTTCCAACACTAAGTGGGGGAAAGGGGTTATGTAGCCTTGTCCTCGTATGTCACTTGTTGTTGTCTCTTTTGACTATTTGTTAACCTTTCATGAATGTATAAGAGCAAGCTTGGGATGTGGATGACATGTCTTAATATTAACTCACATATGACATACTTCTCTCTCTTTCATGGAGTAGCTTATCAGAAACATATGACTTGGTGTAGGGCTTTCCAAGTAAGCTCTCATGTCTTCCTCTTTCTCTTCTTCTTTAAAGCAATTGCTCATAGTATGGTTGCTCACAACCAATTTAAAGTGGGGGCATACATCACCACTCACATTTCATTGTGTGATTTTCTTTTTCTTGCGATGTGCTCTCTTGGAAGCATTAGGTACAATGTTGTTCAAGATGATACCCTACACTTGTCCTCTCTTAGAAACAAGATGAGATCATTTTCACTTTACCCTCTCTTGGAGACATTGGGCATGATGTTCCCTAAGGTTAGACATTGCACGAACTAAACAAAATCCCTTTGAATAATTATTTTTAACAATGTCTATAAGTTTCAAAATCAAATCATTTCATTTTTCTTTTGTGGTGCCTTGCTAAAGTTATCAACGAGTATAACTTCGACATGGTTAAGTGGGAAGCCCATCTAGTAGCATGACTTTTCCCCATAGCCACTTTTGTGTTTTTGAGTGCATACCAACTAGCATATGTATCTTACCTTTTGGGCCTTCTCACCCCATGGACAACTAGTTTTGTGGCCCGAGTGAGTATAAAGATTGGGCCTTCTCACCCGGTAGATAGCCTGAAGTTCCATGGCCCTAGAGTGAGTACATCTTTTTCACCTCCTCCTTTTTATCTTTCCTTTGCATTATTTTGTATCTTGGGGCCTTGACCTACATGTGGATCTCTCTTGAATGTCTACTTTAGTGTGAGTTTGAAGCAAGTTCATCCTCTCACTAAAGTGGGGGCTAAATGTGTCATAGAGAAAAGGGCCCTTTGCTTGACATGGGATTAATTCATGGTAAATTAGACTTAATGAGGCCTTAATCTAGTGTTGTGAGGCATTTTATGCATCCACATTAGGTCTTGGACCATTGAAACTTAAATAAAATGCTTTTAATGACATCTTGTAAAGGTATTGTGAAGTGTTGTAAGACATTTCTACACTCTTCTAGACTCTATTAATTACAATTCACTTACAAATCACCTTTTTATTCATCAACAAGTCCTATTTTGAAGTGTTGTAAAGTATTGTAACAAGCTTTCATGCTTTACCACACACATCTTCACTATTTATCCATTTCTTATGCTTTATTTTACCTCTTTATTCTCTTGTAAGCCTTAATTAGGTGCATTTTTGAATGTAAACCCGACAAACAATATTAAACACAACATATTTCCTGATAGTTGTTTTTAGCTCATAAGTGGGACCCATTCACCATGGGTGGTGAATGAGTCTCCCTTGGCCCCAAATTCAAAATATTTTAAATTCTCTTTCAAGATTTTATTCAATATTACTTGATGTCGGCCTGTGATGAGGTATCAATGGGTTACTAAGGCACAACTGTGTATAAATAGGTGTTTTTCTCCTCATTTTACATCTTACATCTCACACATACATTCTTCACATCATTCATCATCTATGTTCTATCTCAAGTCAAGCAAATTAGGGCTTTCCATTGCAAGTCATTAGTTGAGCTTCCTAAGACATCCAAGGGTTGATTCTACATGTGTTTTTGTAGAATTTCAAGATCATCCATCATGGTAAGGTAATTTATTCCATTGCTACATGTTTCATTCCTTTCTTTCATCATTTTGGTTTAATTACCTAAATGAGGTTTGACCAAGGCAAACCCCCATGCCCTAACAATCAACATTTCTTCTTTTCTTCTTGTATGTTTGCAGTTTTAGATCTCTCAAAAGATTGGAAATCATTTAAGATCAAGTTGTAAATTCATTCAAGTCAAAGAATCAACAAAAGGTCATTTTCAGACCCAAATCTGACAATTTCAGAAGCAAACACCTCTAGGAAGCATAAATATAGATCTAGCTCCACAAAATCAACTCCTAAATTTGTTGATTCCTATAGGTGGAGTAATTCTCCAGCCATGGCAAATGAGTCCCATCTATAGGCCTGAAAAGTGGTTTCGTCATAATTTAGATCCTGGCAGTCAGAAACCTGTTTCTAGATCTTTTCACAAGAAGCAAGACTAATTCACCATGCATGGTGAATCGGTCCCAGTGGCCATTAATAGTGACTTTTGGAACATTCCGAAAACTTCTAGCAATATTAATCTGCCTCTAGGTACACTCTATTTAGTCTCATTCATTTTTGTCTTCATTAGTTTAGGTTTCTTATTCATATTTGCAATCAACATTGTGTTTTCCAGCATCTTGCATTAGGTTAGTTTACATTCATTCATTTGCATTTATAATAATTCAAACAAATCTACACACACTTCACATCAATATCCCATCCATCCTCACATTAATCTTGAATGAAACATTAAGCATTCTTGGACCCATCTTTCTCCTTTTAGGTGAAAAACCCTAGAGTGCTAGAAAGAAAGTAGGTCCCAAATTCTATGTTTCACTAGGATTACCATGTTTTCACTATTTCTAGTTGTATCCTATGTAGGAATCTAGTTAAATATCTAATAGTTTGATTGTATAGATGAGAATTTAATTGGCCACGAAATATTGACATCTTAAACACATAGAAAGGCCCATACCTTGGGTCTATTCAATTTCATACAAAATAATTGGTTTACTCCTTCAAGGTTAATTGAATTCTCAGCTAGATCTAATGAAAATTTTTCTCTTAATGAAAGTTGGACATCATTAGACTTATAAATTTCTCAAGATTAATAGTTTTAAGTATTTACTCTTAATTATGTTCTTCCAAATTTTCAATTTCTCAATTCTTTAAGAAATTTTTTTACCATTTCTTTACTACTAAGTTGCACACTTTTTTTTCATTACCCTTTGGATTCTAATCTTTCACTTACCTATTGATTAATATTAATAATGATATAAATTAGGTTGGCTTAGTTGTGTAATATTTAGCTATGCTACCACTCGAGGGTTTTATTAGTCCAAAGTACCCTTAAATCCTATTTGTATGCTTGTTGCTTAACCTTGATTTATATTTTGGGATGGGTGTTTATTTCTTTCTTAATATTTCCTATGTAGGACAAAAGTATAGTAATCACAAATTTAAGCAAAAGATCACTACAAGGATTATTATGTTACATGGTTATCATTACTTAGTCCTTGTTATGTTTTAAGCAACTCCATAGGATTATTGGTTTAGTCATGGTTGTTGATGTGTTTTTTATGCACTTTTCAACACAAGCAGTGCGTAGGTGCACTACCTCTCTTGAAAGACAATATTCCACAATTAGATTGCAGAACACTATCCTAAGGTCTCTCGGATGTCAGGTCATGACAGTGCTTAGATACCTCAGTAGTTTGATGTGATTTGCTGGAATCACAAGGCAGACTTACGGATGAGTTACAAAGTAGAGAAGTTGGATTTGCAAATGCAGTTTCAAAGTGCTGGAAGTGAATGAACAGTGGCTATCCACTCAAAATAGCAAGTTGAAACTCATCAAGTTCATCTGATTTAGCTTCATGGTGATGCTTTGGATCCTACTCTAACCAAGGATTAAAAGAAACAGCAAAAGGAGAAGGGTTAAAAAAGCTATTCTAATCCTAAGCTACAAATGAACAATAACAATGGTGGCTGCTAAAGTAGACAGGCTTCCTAAACTGGGTTTTGCTTGGCCAAGAGAAACCTACAGTTGCACAAAACCAGTGCAATCTTCTAAGGACTACTGATTTTCAGATTGCACATGCACATCATGAACATGCAATTGAACTAAGTTGTAGCATTGGAATAAAGAAGCCCAGGCTAACTTTGCACAGCAACTTGTCATCAACAATTGCTAAAAGTATGGGCTGAAAGCTCATCAAATACCAAAACAACAATTTCTATTATCACTTCCATTCAAGAAACTAATATTAAAACTAACATGGAAGGAAAAACCATGCATGCAAAATAAGAAAAATCAAAGAAAACATCCATAAAATCATGCAATGTTGTCTTCTATTGCTGCAAATGCTTTTTACAACAGCTCTCCAACTCTTACAAATGAGGGGAAAGCCCCAATTTATAGTTTTCCAAAGCCAAAATGAATGGCTAGGATTCAATTACAATGAGTGGATCAGATTCAATTACATTATTGTTTCACCTACCCCACAATATTCAACAATTAAAATAAATTCCTTGTCTTTTCCCTGTTTTGTCATCTAGTGACAGTCACTATAGCAATTTTATCATTTAGCTAATTTCCCTTTTCACTGTAGCAGAGACTGCCTGAAAGTCGTCTTTTGCTTGATGTGCTTGTAGTGTTCTTCCTTTGATCAAATGAGCCCATTGATGATTGACATCAATGGATTGGTGGCCCCTAATTCGGGCAGAAAGCTCCTTAGAAATCATCATCATCTGGAAAAAGGTAGGACAACTCCCTCAATGGGCCTCTTCGATAGACCTACAGAAGGCTTCTTGACTCCTGAAAACACAAAGTGTTGTAAGTGCATTTATACATGAGTCAAGGAAAACGTTAGTCAAATCTTGCAAAAACCTTGTTAGATTCATCCATGCATCATCAAACTGTCTTGATATTCATATTTGGAGCTCATTTGGACCATAAACATTAATGCGTGCTTCAAAGGTGTGAGTGCCAGAGGGCAGAAAGATGGCGGAAGAAAGCCAAAAGGAAGACAGCGGACGAAAGCCAAAACAGCCAGGAAGAAGGGAGGCTCCCAGATGTTCAAAATAGCCAGGAAGAAGGGAGGCTCCCGGATGTTCAAAACAGCTAGGAAGGAGGTAGGCTCCCGGATGTTCAAAACAGCCGGGAAGAAGGCGAGCTCCCGGATGTTCAAAATAGCCAAGAAGGAGGCCGGCTCCTGGATATTCAAAATAGCCAAGGAGGGACAGACTCCCAGAAATGGCCACGGAGGGCCCGGGATCCGGAGGGTAGGAAGGAGACAGCCATCAGATGTTCCAAAACGGCGACGGAGAGGCGGAACCCCAGAAATGGCCACGGAGGGGCCGGGCTCCGGAGGCTGGGAAGGAGGCAACCGTTGGATGTTCCAAAACAGCAACGGAGAGGCGGAACCCCGAAAACGGCCACAGAGGGGCCAGGCTCCGGAGGCTGGGAAGGAGGCAGCCGTCGGATGTTCCAAAACGGCGATGGAGAGGCGGAACCCCGGAAACGGCCATGGAGGGGCCGGGCTCCGGAGGCCGGGAAGGAGGTAGCCGCCGGAAGTTCAAAAATGGCGACGGAGAGGCAGAACCCCAGAGATGGCCATAGAGGGGCCGGGCTCTGGAGGCCAGGAAGGAGGCAGTAGCCAGAAGTTCCAAAATGACGATAGAGAGGTGGAACCCCGGAAACGGCCACAGAGGGGCCGGGCTTCGGAGGCCGGGAAGGAGGCAGCCGCCGGAAGTTCCAAAACAACAAAAGGGGGACGAAGCTTCGAAACCACCAAAACTTAACCAAACTTTGACGAAACCTTGGCAGTTCATTTAAGCACATCAAACACACCCCAGATCCAAAAAAGGGTGATCCCAAAGTCTAAAATGAGGAAACAGGAGCGACGGGGGTCCACGGATGTTTCCAAACAGCCGAGGAAGGGAATTCTAGAGGGAAAGTTCTGAAACCATCGAAACTTAATGGAACATTGACAAAACCTTGGCAGTTCATTTACGCACTTCAAACACATCCTAGATACAAAAATGGTTGCTCCCAAAGTCAAAAATGCAGAAACGGGAGCGACGGGGGTCCACAGATGTTTCTGAAATAGCCAAAGCAAGACAAAAGGCAGAAAGGGGATGGGGGACTTTATTTCTCCGTGGATTTGAATACCCCAAGCAGGTGAATTTGGGTAGGGGATTTGATCGTTTGAAGGCACATGACCATTTTTGGGCTTAGAAATGGGGCACGCATAACAAGACATGAGCAAAGTAGCCTGTCGGGAGCAAAAAAATGGGATCCCTGCCTACGGCAGGGCGTGTGTGCAAAACATGCACAACAATGGTCCCACATGGAGAGAGGTGAAAAGGGTCCAAAAATCAATATTTACATAGAGCAAAAAAGAGCATTTCTAACTCAATGCTAAAATTAGTAGAGAATAATATTCACATATGAGGATGTCAATTAACTAATATTTTGTAGGTGACTCCTGCATTCCCAACAAGGCTCCAAAAGAGAGGGAAAGATGAATGCATTACACAAGTGTACAATAAGGGTTTCTAATGATTTAGAGTTTGCCAAGCATGATATTTAATCATATTATTGAAAACAAAGGTATCAACTTAAACTCAAGCATGATTCCCCCAAGTTATTTTTATTTCATAAGCTGACATTTACCTTTCTATAAGGCCTTGAATTATGAAAGGATGCGAGGGGGATATTGAATAGTTTAGCATTTATTAAGATGTCACCCTTCAATTGGCCAAATCACCATGTTTAATCTATCACATAAATATCGTGATTAAAGCACTTTCTTTAAGAATCCTAATAGGGTCAATTTGATCCTCTCCACCAAATTTGTAAACTAGTTTAGCACAAATTAGTTTTGCTCCCAATCATTCATTAATATTGCTTTCACAAGTTTACCTAGCTATCATGAAGCATCTCATACATCTTCACCAATCACACAATTAAGGCCCATATCACTTCCAGAGTCCCCAGAGTAGCAACCTGAGGCTCTGATACCAAGTGTCATGCCTATAATTTTTCACTAGAAAAACTCAACAACTTTTTTTTTTTAAATATATGTTCAAAACCTATCACAAACACAACCAACCACCTTTGTGTAATACATCTTCTAAATCCTAACACTATTTGATAATATTATAATGAATAGGGAACTTCACCAGGTTTAATTAGCTATAAGGTCACATTAACTGTTATTTATTTTAGATATTTAACTTTTACATTTCCTTAAGTGTGATGGATTCATCACTAGATCAAATTCTAATTGTAGAGTTGATGATGCTAATACAGTTATATCAAAATTTATGATATTGTTCACACCTAGAAATTCAACTAAAAAACACAAGTATTATTATTATTATTTATTTTTTTAAGTACAAATGTTAATGCTTGGGGACAACCTACCATGAACAAAAAGGTAAATAATTATCCACACATTTGGAGACATTGTTAAAGCAATACCCTCATCACATTGCCCAAGGGGGATAAGGAGAGGGAAGGACATGTGCATGCTACTACTACTACTACTACTACTACTACTACTACTACTACTACTACTACTACTACTACTACTACTCCTACTACTGCGGCTGCTACTACTGCTATTGCTGCTGCTACTGCTACTACTACTATGGTTATGGTTATGGTTATGGTTATGGTAATTATTATTATTATTATTATTATTATTATTATTATTATGATTATTATGATTATGATTATTATGATTATGATTATTATGATTATGATTATTATTATGATTATGATTATGATTATGATTATGATTATGATTATGGTTATTATTAATATTATTATTATTATTATTATTATTATTATTATTATTATTATTATTATTATTATTATTATTATTATTATTATTATTATTATTATTATTATTATTTTCTTTTTTTTTTATTGGTAATAGATATATTTTATTAATAATAAAGAGGAAATACATTTCAAACTACAAACTACTCAAGCCATACTGTAACTTGGCCAAAGATAAATCTTGCCATACTATCAATTTGCCCTATGATTTTACAAAAAACCAATTTTCTGGGGCCACCAAAAAACTAACTTTTTCCATTTCTTGGTTACAGATACCACTGTCAAGTAAATTAACCCATTATATTTTGCTCTTTGTTTTGGGTATCAAAAGGAATCAGATTAAACAACCAGTCCATAAAACATCACCAACCAAGCTTCATCATTTGATAGTCGACACTTTACTATCCATCAAAATCACACTATTTCGGCACTTACCACTACACCAAAAAACTTACACCCTTCTTCTGAAAATTTGAGCTTCAAGAGCTTTGCCTCCCTCGATGCCTTCACCCGCATCTTGCCATGCGTTTCTCATGAGAATTGGATTGGTTTTCACTTGAATCTCCTTCTTCAGTGTGAACTTCTAGGCAACAAAGCACCAACTTTAGGTTCTCCCAAGCTATCATAATTTCCATCTTGTAGGCCTCTCTGTCTGTCCTTCTTCGTCACCACACAAAAGGGACCAACCCCTCCTCTGTAGCTCCATCCATTTCATCAATACCTTTAGAAATATCATACCCAACCCCCGATACATCCCACTCTAGCATCGAATCCATTCCTTGTAGCAAGTCCTTTGCAAACAAAGAGAACATCACCCACTTCACAATCTCGGTGTCTTCTTTTAACTCCATTGCCCAAGCAAATACTATTGAAGCAATATCAACATTTAGTCATCCTCTATTCCTTTCCTCCATGAATTGCGGACCCAACAACTCTAACACAGCTTCCACCACCTCATCATGCAGACAGAGCAACATCATTTTTAGTCTAAGGATAGATACTGGTCCAAAGAATCCTTGTTGTTGCTTCTTAGTTGAAAAACTCTGCATTGCCTCCACCTTGTAAACAAATGACTCCCTTCATGACAACAACTATTAGAATTGACACTACATTTAGGTCGACCTACTTCTATTTAAAGACTCAACGTCTTAAAAATTTAATACATTTTTCTCATGTCATCCTTTCGCCTCATGTAACAAACTCTTTCACCACCAAAAATAAGCTTGTGCCTCTCCTTTGTACCCACTAGCTTCATTACCAAGAAAAAATGAGGTCATTTCTTTTCATTCATCTTGATCTCTTAGCTGGTGCTGTCCTCCCACGCATCACACCAAAAATTCCAAATAAATATTCACACTTAAGCAATCCAGTCGTTTGTCCTTCCTCTAGACCAAATGTCCACCTTTCCCAACAAAAGGCTCAATTAACACACCACTTAATACATTGAATCCTTTCCTATTATCTACTTCCAAATATTTTTGAGCCACCACCTAGACCAAATTTGTACAACTAATGTTGCTCAAATCTTCCACATGGCATTCTCCTATCTGTTGAAAAGACACAACCCAATTCGACAGCCAGTCAGCTTTAGTATTGCCTGCCGGTCTGATGTGGCTAACCTGAACGTCCTCAAAGCCAATCATCTTCACAACAATAGCTTTTATTAATTCTTTAAGGTGCCACGCCTGCACTTATTCATTAATAATTGCTTGTGTTATCACCATCGAGTCACCTTCCAAATGCAATTTCCTCACACCAAAAATATGAGCCAAGTTTACAGCTAATAACGCTGTGTGTGCTTCAGCAACATTTTTCATTCCATCCTCTAATTTCTTTTCTCCCAATCCAATTGTGTTTCCCAAGCAATCCCTCAAAATTGCACCAACACCTGAAGGTCCTGGATTTCCTTTGGCCACTCCATCAAAGTTCACTTTATACCATCCTACTTCAGGTTTTTCCCAACACACCTCACTGACTTTATCCTGGATTCCACCAACACTCACACCAGCTTAGATGGGGCGAATTTTTATACCTTACCACACACTATGTATCCTTCTATCTTCTAAACAGTAGGGTAAATTTGAATGAAAATATTGTGAAGCCACTGCACCAACTACTTCTTCAATTGAATGATTAATTCTGTTACAAAATTTCATAAGAGGTTCTTTCCAATCTAAGAAAATCCTCCGATTCTGCTCTTTCCTCACTTCCCAAACTAGAATTGAGGGACTAACAGTCCAGAAACTTGAAAGGAGAGAATTCCTCATCTACAAAAAAGACCAACCTTCAAAAACCTATTTCAAAGTCTTTTGTAAAGGACCTTGCCACCCTAGATTCAACCTTAGATTCTCCCAACACTTTGGTATAGAATCGCATTGGAGAAGCAAATGATCAACTGATTCCTCTGCCTCATCATACAAAACACACTTCATAGGTCCAAAAAACCCTAGCCTCTTCCTTCTTTCACCTGATAAGATTCAGCCTCTCGTAGATAACCAAGCAAAGGTACCAGCTTTTGGTAAGCAATCTTTCTCCCAACAAAGATTCTTTGCCCAAAAAGACTCACCTCCCTCCAAGTCCAAAAATTGGTAACTTAGTTTAACTGAATAAGATCCATTTACTGAGCCACACCAAACTACCCTATCCACTTCATGTGTGAGCAGAATTTTCCTTGAATTAAAGATTTCTTCCATATTTTTTTTTGCTGATTGGATAAGCCTTCACAAGGAATATCTTTCCAAGTCCATTCCAAACCAAAAGGCCCTATTTTTTGTACAAGATAATATCTTACATTTTCACCCCAAAGCTGATTAAGAAAGATGTGTACATGTTGGGTCCCCTCCACTTCTCTCAAAGGAGGTAACCCCTTCCAAGAGTCATCCCAAAACTTATCTTTTCTCCCATCAATTTTCCAAGATAAATGATTCAAAATAATATGCTTGCAAGACACAATAAAGTTCCAAATTGCCAACCCTTTGGGAGGGTCCCAAATTGTGAAAATTTTGTGGTTCTCAGTATTGTCTAGATATTTTTCTTTTAATATCTTGACCCAAAGCATATTAGGGTTTGCATAGATCCACCAGACCAACTAGGCACCAAGGGCTTCATTCATAATCTTCCAATTTCACAAACTAGCCCCTCCTTTCACTTTGGCTTTGAAAATTTTATCCCAAGCCAATAGAGGAATTTTATCTTGATCAGATGGACCATTCCAAAAGAAATTTTGCATCTGATGGAAAATCACCTAAATTACCTTTTTAGGAATCTTCAAACACATTAGTGAGAAAACTAGCATAGCCAAAATCACTGTCTTTAGCATTAGAATTATGCCTGTAGCAGTGAGCCACCTACTCTTCCAATCATCCATTATGTTAAGGCATACATCCACCAAATCTTTCCAAATACCTAATTTTCTTGCACCCCAAAAAAGAGGAATCCCAAGATATTTACTAGGAAGGGATCTTGATCTCATACCCAGAATTCTGCATATTTCCAATTGCTTAGCTAAAGGAGAGTTGAAGAAAAAAACCTCAGATTTCCTCCAATTTATACATTGTCCCGAAGCCAAACCATACTCATCCAGTGTAGCTTTCATGATTCGTGCCTCCCTGAGGGAAGCCTCACCCATTAACAAGGTATCATCAACAAACTGTAAATGAGTCATAGGGTCTAACCCCTCCGCAATTTTAATGCCTTTCCACCTTCTAGTAACCCATTTTTTAGCAATCAACCTACCTAGAGATTCTGCTAGAATTATAAAGAGAAAAGGAGATATTGGATCTCCCTATCTGATCCCTTTATTGGTTTCAAAAAAACCCAGAGGACTTCCATTTACTAGTACAAAAAAATGGGGAGAGCTTATGCAAATTTTTATCCAAGAAATCCAATCCTCACAAAAGCCAAATTTTCTTAGGACTTTTAGGAGGAAATCACTATTTACTTCATCATAAGCACGTCTTATATCCAACTTCACCATAATATTTTCTAATTTTTCCATTCTCATTGAATGAATAGCTTCATGGGATACAATTACACCTTCAAATATGGATCTATTCAGAGCAAAACTGCTCTGCTCCATTGAAATGACTGAACCCAAAACCTTTTTCAATCTATTAGCCACCACTTTAGATATGATTTTGTAAACTGTATTACATAAAGAAATAGGCCGGAAGTCTTCAAAAGAATTAAGCACTGACCTTTTTGGGACCAAAGATGAAAAGGTGTTGTTGAAGTCCTTAAGCATAAAACCACCACTTCTTGATTCCTCCACTACTTCCAACATATCCTGCACAAAAAAGTCCCAAAAAATTGAAAGAAAGATGCCGGAAAACCATTTGGTCCCAGAGCCTTATCTCCCCCTAGATTGAACAATGCCTATTTGACTTCTTTGAAAGTGACTTTTTCCATCAACATTGCATTTTGAGAATTTGAAACAGCTCTCGGAATCACCTCCAAAATATAACTATTAGACTCTTCTGCATCCACACTCTCCCTAAAAAGCTCTGAGTAAAACCTTATTGCTTCTATATTAATCTACTCTGGTTTTGAAAGTAAGTTCCCCTGATCTTTAATAGAGAAAATCTTATTTCTTGACCTACGAACCTTTACTGAAGTATGAAAGAACTTTGTGTTCCTGTCTCCCTCCTTAAGCCAACATTCATGAGATTTTTGGTGCCCTAAAACTTCCCCTCTAGCCAAGATTTTAGAGTATTCTTTGTTCAAACATTTTTCCAACACAAAATCCTTTTCCACCATCCCCCGCCTTATAACACTGGAATGCAAATTCTTCAATTGTTCCTCAAGCTTGAATTTCTTAGCAAAGATATTTTTGAAAGATTCTCTATTCCATCTTTTTATTTGTTCTTTTAGGAACTAGAGATTCTTAAAGAAGGTGAAAGCTTTGTTTCCCAAAAGCCTTGGAGCTTCATTCCACCATTTGGAAATTAACTCCTTAAAACCATCCGCCCTCAACCACATTTTTTTGAATTTGAAAGGACTTCTCTCTAGAGTCTCCTCCTCTTGAATAATCAAACTTACAGGATGATGATCAGACCTAGTTATTGGGACAATCTTAGCAACACACATCTAGAGATATCTTACCCAATCACCAACAATAAAGAAACGATCTAGTTTCTTAGCAATATTGAAAAGACCCCTTCTCTGGTTTGTCCAAGTAAAGTCACCATTTTTGAATGGGAGTTCAATAAGACCATTATTCACCATAAAATCACTAAAATATTGTTGGATTTGACTCACCCAGCAGACTCCCCCCATTTTATCTACTAGTTTTAAAATTGTATTAAAGTCACCTGAAAGAAGGAACAACTTTCCAACTTTTGAGCTTAAAGTGTTGGAGATTTCAAGCCATAGCAACCGTTTTTGAACTATTTCCACTGGACCATATATGTTTAAAACAAAAAGGCTAATACCCAATTGATTAGAGACCACGTTCAACCACATCCAATTTCGCTCCTTATGTAACACTTGAACATCCACTAAAGCAACATTCCATAGAACTCCCAAACCCCCAATGGCACCTAAAGCACCTGAGAGAGAGCATTTCCACCAACTGAAGCACTTTGAGAAATTTTCAAAGCCTTGGTCCTTAATTTTAGTTTCTTGTAGTAAAACTAAAGTTGGTCTCATTTGATCAAGGAATCTTTTGATCAAATGTATTTTGTTAGGGGCATTGCAGCCCCTGACATTCCACGATAATATTTTCATGGCTACCGGGAAAAGGCATAGCCTTTTCTTGATCTCAAATTTCTTTGTCCAACAACATTTCCAGCTATTTCTAGCTTCATCCTGTTAGATTTTGGGTCTCTCTTATTCTTTTCTCCAAACTTTGCTTTCTTTATTTGTGTCGAAGATTGGTCTAAAGTTCTTTTTTCCAATATCTCAACATTTGCTTGCAAACCCAAAATATCTTCCTCACCAGATTCCTCATCTGACTCCAAGTTTGAATCTGACTCTTCCAAAGATCCACCACTATCTCTTACCCCTTCAAAGGCACTATCCAGATTCCTAATAGGGGATATTGGGATGTCTTTGAATACAACCTCAGAATCATCCACACTCAAAGGTTTTGAATCTGATTGCATTTCCTACATGTTCCCATGGGAGGAATCTAGAGTTTCAACAATCCACTAGATTTTTTCCCCTATCCTGGGTATATCTGGTACTTTCCAATAGGCTTGATGGGAACTGCGGTTCATGCACAGAAAAAATCCATGAGCATCTACCTTTTTTGCCTCTGAAACCACCAAAGCCTCAGCATGAATATCATTAGGATTTTCCATCACCATATGATTCAATACTTTTGGTACATGTTCTTCCCTAATAAGCTGCGGAATAGTGTTTTTCCATTCCTGATTTTCATTCCTAAATTCATTTTCACAAATGATATCTATTTCTGCTTTCTAACAACCTTCCTAGATCAGGTTCTCTTTTTATGAATCATAAGTGTCTCATTCATCGGGTTGAAAAGAAACCCCCACTCCTACGAACACCAGCGTACCTCCCCACCATCCAATTCAGATAAAGCCACCAATTTTTCTACAAGGGAGTTCTGTTCTAAATTCTTTCCCTTTTGCAGCTATTGATTATCCTTGGAACTCAAGCCTTTCTCAAAACAAAGATCCTTCTCCAATCCCTATAACTCAAAATCAATATTTTGATGCCAATTCCTTCACCAGTATGGATTTCTATCATTTTTGGAAGAGGATGAGTGACCAGCCGCATTATATAGATCCTTGGAAACATGCTTAAATCAGATTTTTCCAAAGTTACTTCTGATTTAATAAAAAGACCCAGTTTATTTCCAATGATTTTAAGAGTTTCTTGGTCCCAATATTCATGCGGTAGATTTTTTAGGTTTAACCATATGGGTACATCCTCAATCTAAAAATGTTAATTTTTATTTATTTTTCTTTTTTAATGTATATGTGAGGTAGGGAAAGTAGGGACACAGAGCATACTAATGTTAAGTTTTTTTTTTACATAAATAAATAAAAGAGTAAAAGCTTAATTTGTTCCTATCCTTCTTACCTTTCTCCATGCTAACTTTTCGACCTTTTTTTAAATAATATTTTGGAACCATGAGTTAAGAGTTGTGAAGAATGAGTTCAATAAAGAAAGGTTAATGTGGAAAAACTAAAATTACATAGCATTTACTTATATTGCATCCATTTAACAAGTATTTGATGATAATTTTGTTTTCAATCTGTATTAACTAAGGTGCTTTTCTCAAATTATAAAGGAGATATTACTTTAGTTATTTTATTTACATGCAATAATGCACATTAAATTTATTTATTTAGTTATTTTTTCTTTACTGTCATATTAACTAAGTCACATAAAAATTATATATTCAACTCAATATAATTTTCATGCTCAAATTTTTTTTTTACTAACCCTAGTTTTATTTTATTTTTATTTTAAAGTTCATGCATGTAGGAGATATGAAGGTTTAATTAATTTTGAAATTTCAAATAGTAAGATTAGGTTCTCCTTCTGAATAATTACTTTCTATTGAAAGGACAATAAATAGGATGGTGTCTTCTACATCTAACCAACTATGATAATAATGGTTTTGTACATAAAGGCTTTTGGAGTAACTTAGGTTTTATTTGCTTTCAAATATTGTGTAAGGATCACACTTACCATTAAATTTTTGTCAGTTTTGAAGTGAATAACATAATGAGATGGTCAATTAACTATTTCATGTGCCTTCAAGCCATACACCCAAGTCATATATCCTCATCATCCCTTAATTAATGCACAGACATGGCGTCTGAATATAAGAGCTCATAATTTACTTTATTTTCTTACTGGAGCATGCAATGTACTCCTCCAGATTTAAAATTGAATTGATTGTATGATCCTCTAGAGTAGAAAATTTGCTAGGTGATGGAGAAAATCTTAATCTTCTGGAAATTGCATTAAATTGCATGTTTTTTTAAAGATACTTTGATTTCTACCAATCGACATAGAAAATATGTATTAATTATTATCATGATTATTATTTTTATACACCAAGAATTCCAATCTATAGTTTATTTATTGTACACAAGAATATTTGTAGCCATTCCATTGAAGAAGTAGCCAATAAATTGTTTTTATTTCATTTTAAATCTTCTCATTTTATTTAACACTTGATTTGATTTGCAGTTGCAACATATATTTGAAGAGATATTTATGCATATTCCTACATGGTTTTTCTATTTAAAAATCCTCCATGCATTCTTATCACTGCAGAAGAGGGATTTGCTAAGATTTACTTAGGCTATGTTATTTTCCTCTTTTCATTTATTTAATTACATTTAATCCACTTTTTTTGGACATTTCAAGAAAACAGACTGTGATAGAAAATTTTGATCACACTATGCAGATTCTTTGTATCTATAGTGTGTTTGGTATGGTGAATAGATCTTGCATATTTTATGCTGAAGTTATTGTATTTTATAAGTTTTGAAAATACACTTTTATAATTATTAGAATTAGGAAGATCTAGGAGATTAGAAACAAGCACATGAACAATTGAAAATATTGTATTTAGTTGAGTGATTAATAATGAGCTCAAACCATCATTATAAAGAATGAGGATGAGGAAACTCATGCCACAAGAATAGGCAATCACATTCCATGGATTGAGGAGAGGACTCCTCATTCTACAGTGGTGGTGTGTTACTCTCCTCTATGCAAGGGAGAGGTGTTGAGTGGGATTGGACACCTCTCAAGTCACCTTAACAACCTTGACATCTCATGGGGAATGAGTCAAGGATCAACTCACACACCTAACTAGGCTTAAGTTAGCCTAATTAGAGTAGAATACACTATCACCCTTGCTTTAGCATAGCTTAGGTGGGTATGTAGAAATGGATCCCAACTACTAGCTAGATGAGGTACCCATGTACAATGGAAAACTCTCAAAAAATGGAGAAAGATAGAAAACCCAATGGGAAAAAACTATCCTCCAAAAAGAGAGAAAACAAAAGAAAATGTACAAGTGAAAGAAGAAGAAAGATAGGACTCAAGACCCCCCAAGAACTACTTCTATCACAAAAGTACAAGAGATATTCCCCCCATAGTAGAGAAAGAGAGAGACTTGGAATCCCCCCATAAGATAAGTTGTAGTGTGTATAGATGCTCAATGAAGTATGTCGAAGAGAATCCATGAACGTTGAACCACATTTCTCCCCTTAAGAAGAAGGTGAACTACAAAATTGTGCAAATAATCTTCCCATTCCTAATAGAAACATGTAGAAAGAAGTATAAAGGTCATTGAATTATGCACAAGATCCAAAGAGGTAGATGGTGCCCATAATGTCTTCGTAGAATTCTCAATGATCTCCAAACCAAAGCTAATGTGTGATGAAGATTCGGGAATAGGGACCACATGGATCATAGATGTATGATGATAACTAGAACCATAAGAATCTGATACTCTCACTATAGAAGCTAAAGTAGGCAAGGCATGAGCAAGAATATGTGAAGAAGATAAGGTTGATGCAACTTCAATGAAGCTGACATCAAAAAGAAGATGAATGTCCTCAATGGTGTCATCATGGTCAAGAAGGAGAGAATCTGCACACAAATGATGAATGTTTGAAAGGATGACATTTCATTGATCAAGAGGAGAAGAGTGAAATTGCAGATGAGAATCTAAAGTAGCCTTTGGAGAAGCCAAAGTCTCTGTTGAAATAGGAGGTGGAGGAGACTAAATAGTTTCCAATATAGGAGGTGTAGAAAGAGGAGAAACAAAAAGAGATGTCTCTATATCATCAGGACAATCAAGAATATTCCAATAATCAGGTTCCTCTTTAGTATAATCATCATACAAAGGATCATCCTCATTATCATGGGAGAGAAGAATGTTTATACTGGGATTATCTGGGAATGGAGGTTCAATGGGATCTTCATATATTTCCCATAGAGTGGTCTAGAGAGTGCGAGGGAACTCAATGTGTGACAAAACCCATGATGTGTGGTTCCCAACACTTAAATTGATTAATCAGATAAGACACGATCATTTCTACTTTCCCTTACATATTTTTTCCAATATGTAGTTAGTTCAGGAATAAGTTCAAACAAATGTTGCAATAAATTAATCCATTGGTAGTGCTTTAGGATTCCATCTCGCCAGGGATTATAGTTCATTCTCCCAAACTGATGATAGATGGATGACTTTTAATTCCCATTTTCATACCAGATAATTACCCCCTTTGGAACTTTATTTTAGTTCATTAATTATAAAATTTCCTTCATAATCCCCCCAAAGAAAAATATACTAGAGTGACACTTTATAAGTTGAGTGCATGAATTTCTAATAAATCCCTCTTGATTTTTGGAACTTAATCATTGTGCATAAACAAATATTGTACAGTTTCACATAGTTTTAGAAAATTCCTATAAAAGAGGATAAAATAATTAGATTCAAAAGCCAAATTGGCAGTGAAGAATTGTGGCCTATAATCATGAAATGGTGCATAGAGAAGAAATCACTAAAGGTGAAGAATCTATGCCCTCCAAACTATAAGTCACGACAATTAAAACAAGCAATCACCTTTTCAAACTCCACAATCAATGCAAAGAGATTAACTCAGGTCACATCCATGGGCTAAAATAGGACCTGATTTGTAGTCATTTTCCTTCCCCTCGCCTCTCAGCTAAGCAGAGAAAAAATCCACACCAAACATATAGTAAAAGGTGGGGTCTTCCCTAATGGTAGGATTAGATAAAGGGCGGAATGAAGGTGCAAATCATGCCTTGCATAGCAACAAATTGCACCGCCTTTTTCCAATCCAACACTAAATTGTGGCTCAAATAGAGGAAATTCTTCCTACACCAGCGATTTAACAACAAATCCATAGTAGCAAAGGATCGATCCAATTATTCAATGCAAATTGACTCAATCAATTAGTGTATGGCTAGAGTGGACATGTCTTCAAATGGAGCTAGTCATTCTTGCAAAATATTTCTTCATGCCACATAGAGCAATGAATTTTGCATTGTTGAAATGAGTAGAAGGCTATGTGGGGTAGTGTCCAAATGAGAGAATGGGTTGTGACTTGCTTGATCATCCCATGGTCAAAGCATGATGAGTAAAGAGGATACTCTAGGAGCTATTCTCGCTAACCCCACATTTATGCTTAGATTTGGGATTTTTCACTAATCATTTGAACATAGACTGGGATTTTTTGCTAAGAAAACTAACTTGGATCTATTCCAACTACCTATGAATTACTCATGAAAAAACAATAACTAGCAACAAGCTTAGAATTTCCAACTGTGTGCCTTTAAAAAAAAAATTCCCTCTGAATCATGCCTCCTAAGGAAAGTGCAAGCTACAATCAAATTGCAGAGGTAGCAATAACTATTTGTGCTTCAAGAATGTCAGTATGTAGTGGGCACAAGATATTTTGTAAGGATCCAGAAATAACTCACTTACTATTTATAATCCTTAATTCCAAAATAATTTAATAGTCATCTAGAAATTTGATAATGAGATTTAAGAATTTGATAATGAGATTTAAGAATGGAAATTATTTAATTCACATCTCTTATAAGAATGGAATAGCATGCACATTAATGAATCAAGGTCTATCAAGTAAAATAAATAATTTTTTCGTATAAATAAGTATCATCTTTACTCAAAGTAAATAACTTACAATTATATCATACTTGACCAACCTAATGTTGCAAAAACAAGAAAGGATTGCTCATCCTTGTGTCAGCAACCTAAACCTGCAATAAAATGTTAGTGAATAGGGGTTTTCCTTAGTCAAACCCCATTTTGGTATCCAAACCTTGAATTGTAATGAAATAAAATAAATGAATGAAGGATGAACACATTATGATGCATACCTTCATATTATTCATCAACATGTTCTTGAGGCTATCTCACAAGTTCATGAATATTATTGGTAAGTCCAACATTAGACGGATGGGTAAAGAAATACAAAACAGTAATATGAGATAGAGAGAGAGAAAGAGAGATAAATTATTCATATCGTAAAATCTTCCATAAGATAAATCAACATACAATGAAATGTGTGAGGGAATTACTCACTATTGCCTTAATAATGATGTTTCAATAAATTAAAGTTCCAGTGAGAACAATTAGATGTAATAACAGAACTAATTTACTAAGTTCAAACAACTACTACCCATATATATATTAAACTACTCAATTCATCACCAAACAATAATATTCTACACTTAAATGATATATCCATATCACTTAATTCCCTTCTTACAATTCAATTCTTAATAAATTAAATAATTATTCTATCTACTCTTTTAATTATATAGATATATTTCTTGAGTCCGCTACAAAAGGTCAGCACTGAATGAACTAAACATATACATTTCTTAAATCCTCTATATGCAATCAACCCTTAGTGGATTAAATAATCTTCTGATATGCTTTAGAATGTTTTACACATAACAAATTAAACTTGATATTAAATTCAATAAAACTTCAAATTCATATTTCATCGATTATATTAATGGATAACAAGGAATAGACTTCCAAGATGGAAGCACAAATGTAGTGGAAGATATGCTATCTAAGCTATCAACTACAAAGCAAAACTCAATATTGGCAACAGTTTACAACTTGATCATTTAACCAAGGAGGCTTATAATGAAGCATATGCTCAAGATGAAACTGGGAAACACATAAATGTTGAAGACAATAGAAGTAAATATTGAAGACAAAAATTGATTTCTACCTCAAATTTGGGCTACCCTAAAAGTAAGGAAGAAGGATTTCGAAGCATGCGAGAGGAATATAATTGAAAAGTTTCTAATTTTTTGTGTTAGAAACACCATTTCCCATTTCCAAAGGTATGTCTATTGGCCCAAAATACAAGAATAAGCCCCAAAGTTCATTATAGGATAAGAATTATGTTGCACAAGTAAACATAAAAGGGTTGTACATTCCTCCACTTACAACTACCAGATCAAGGGAGAGAATCTCTATGGATTTCCTAGGAGGTTTGTCTAAGACAAAGCATATAGATTATTACTCCCATATTGTTGTATATTTAGAAGGATGTATGTTTTACTTCCATAAATAAGACAAGAAAAGAGCATCAAGTGGATAAGTTATTCATCACTATAATGTTTGGGTGCATCTTCATTTTCCTAAATCTACACATGTACTAGCACTACCATACAGAGGACTTGACTTGTTAGCTTGCCTCTGTTACTAACTTTCAAACCTTAATACCTCCCTTGTTGCTTCCTCACAATTAAGGTCTTATGGCAGTCTCTAATAATTTCCGTTGGTTGTTTTCCTGACCTTGTAAAATAGATATGCATATGATGAGTATGTTGCTTGGTTTAATCAAATTATGCAATAAGTTTATCATGGAAATACTTTGGATGATATCTAACTATGCTCATATATTTAAATGTTTTGCTACATCTTTAGATTTCTTTCCCTTATGAAACTAATAGTCAATCAAATCTACAATATTCAAAGATTCCTATCGGGATTTCTTTCAAGTTCCAATGAGTACAATTAAATTCAGAAGACATGAATAAGTTGTTGCAGGAGACTATGATATTTGCGTCTATGCTAAATAATGAAAGTAATGTAATAATCAGGTTCCAAGAAATCCATAGTACAAGTACCATCAAAGAAGAAAGTCCAAATCTTAACCAACAAGTATTCCTCATAGTATGAATCCTTTTAAAGTTTTATGTTTTTGAAAAGTAAGCATGTGGTATGTATATAACTATAAATTGATCTTCTTTTTATAAATATTTTTCCTTTTGACTATTTCCTATTTTAAGTTATGGTTGGATATCATGTAATTATTTATTTATCAATTCTAAATTCCATATAAAGTAAAACAAACATGATTATGTTTTGTCCCTAAAACGTATATTGCATCCTACTTCTGGACCCTTTTCTTCTAAAGTTTCCCTTATATTATGAACAACTGAAAAATATACATAAACTAAATGCATGAAGATTATCTATCATTCATTTAGTCCATAGGCTCTTTGATAACTAGAATATAAATCTTGAAAATGGAATAGCTCATATTCAAATGGGCACCTGAATCTCCTATGCATTACTAGGATTTTGGTGTTTCCTTATTCCTCAGTTTTCCCCTTGCAGATTACTGGTTTGTCACAGGCTTCTCAACGTAGTTTTTTGAACACATTGTACTCATCCTTCCCTTTTGTATTTTATTCTCCATACCATGCTCTTTCCAATAGTTTTTGAAAGGGATTCCTATAACGCCCTAATTCAACAGGGGACTCACCGTCTTGGAAGAGAACCAATTTTCTCTTCAACTATGGAAGATCAAGAACATATCGTATTCCTCGGCCCTCATGCCAGAGGTACTAATATACTACTAAAGGTGTCGTTCTGATTCCTAATTGAATGCCCTCCATCCATTCCATAACTTCTTTTTACATCTATTCCGTTGAGATCTCTTATGTGCTTCCTCTTCCTTTCTCCTTCCCAATAACTGAATCTTGAAAAAAAAAAAAAATAACGTTTCTTTTTCATTCACGGTATCTATCATTCAATACTAATAATAAAATTCCATTTTAATTGCAAACTAAATACTTATTCTTAATAAGAGATAAAAAAAAATTATTTAATTGCAAATTAAATATTTACTCTAAATAAATAATTAAGAAATTTCATTCAATTGGAATAAAATAGTTATTCTAAATAATCGTACATTACCATTTACTTGGAATAAATAAGATCTATAATTAAATTATAATTAATTCCTATTTGTTTCATTGCACTTTTTATTTCCTTGCTAATTAATTTAATCAAACATTGTAAAATTTTGAACCATAAAATAGGGGTTGTGACATATTTATGTAGGCCCCTCTCAAACCCATCCTATATTAATAGCAAGATAGTAATGGAATCAAACTAAATACACAAATTTGTTCAACTACGGCTTTCTAGTATCCCCACCTATAGCTATGATACCATAGTAGAATTAGGAAGATTTATGAGATGAAATGACAAGCAAAAGTGAACAATGAATAAGATTGTATTAAGTTGAGTATTAATAATGAGCTCAAACCCTTATTATAAAGGATGAGGATGAGTAAACTCATTTCACAAGAATAGGCAATCACATGCCATGGATTGAGGAGAGGAATCCTCATCCTACAGTGGTGGTGAGTTGCTCTCGTCTATGCAAGGGAGAGGTGTTGAGAGGGATTGGGCACCTCTCAAGTCACTTGAACAACCTTGAAACCTCATGGGGAATGAGTCAAGGATCAACTCCAAAACCTAACTAGGCTTAAGTTAGCCTAACTAGAGTAGAATACACTAACAATACTTAACAATTTATTTTATTTTTCCCAGGTGTTTTTTCGTATGTTTCCACAGTGCTAATGCTTCTTTATTTTGTACACTTATTTCTCCACAAAACATTATGAAGTTGCCTTTTGTTAAGGGATTCATACTATTTTATTAGGGTACTCTCTACATTATTGATTTTGGATTTCAATTTTAAAGTTACTACAGAAATCAAAATAATTAGAAAGCATTCTTTTTCTTGTTCTTTACCTTTTATTTCTCTTCCAGTCAGAAAGAGGGACACACTACAGGCTTTAGCCATTGGCCGCCTTGCGTAGATATTGGCGTACACAAGCTGCGATCATGGTTGAGCTTTAATATATATATATATTCATTTTATGGTTGGGAATTAATATATTACAATATTTCTCCTATCTAACAATTTATGACATTGAACCACCATTGCACTAGGATTGGGAAAACATCAACAGATTCTTTTTGTACTAGTTTTAAAATGAAATATTGTACAACCTTATCTTTATAATGTTTGTAATGATTCAATGGGTAAGGAAAGTATTTAAATGGGATGATTTGAACACCATATAAACTATGATAAAAAGGTTTTTTTATCTATATTATTAGTCATTGGTGTAGATGTGAACCTCCCACCTAATTTATTATGCAATAAACTAAGAATGATTTAATTCCAAAGATGGATGGAAAAAAAATTATATTTACCTTTCTATGTTGTAGAAAAATGGCCCCTTGTCATTTTCATGGCCTTTTAGGTCTTGTTTCATGGTGTTGGAACTATGTTGCTTATATTTTATGTTGTAACACTACTTGAACATGCTTATTTAGGTACTAAAATTCAAAGAATGATGTCTTGTGAAGGTGTTGTGAAGTGTTGTAAGACATTTCTACATTCTTCTAGAATCTATTTAATACATTTCACCTAAAAATCACCTTTTTACTCATCAACAAGTCCTATTGTGAAGTGTTGTAAAGTCTTGTAACAAGCTTTCACACCATTCTAGGCATATTTTCACTATTTACACCCTTCTCATCCTTTATTTGGTCTCTTTATGCCCTCAGAAGTTGTAATTAATTGTATTTTTGTATATTATCCCAATAAATAACATTAAATACAACATTTTTCCCAACACATTTTTTTAGTTCCTAGGTGGGACTCATTCGCCATGGGTGGCGAATGAGTCCCTCTTGGCCCCAAATTCAAAATATTTCAAATTTCCTTTCAATATTTTATTTAAAATCACTTGACGTCGGACTATGATGAGGTGTGAATGGATACTAAGGCACAAGAATTGTATAAATAAGTGATTTTCACCTCATTTTACATCTGCTCATTCATTCAAGCATTCGATGTCACATTTCAAGCAATCTCAAGAATTTTACATCATCAATTCAAACACTATTCAAGCACTTTGAAGCAGCCATTGAAATTACTTCAAATTTGCATCATCAAGGGTTAGGTAAGTTGATAACACTTGCATGTTATTAGTTTATCTTTCTCTTTCATTTCATTATCTTTTCAAGGGTTCAATTACCAAAAGTCGGCCTTGACCAAGTAAAACCACTATTCACTAACCCTTAATCATTTTTCCCCTATTTCATGTTTATTTGTAGATCTTTCTATACATATTTGATAGGTTATTAGGTGTTGAAGATTGATTTTCAAGTCAACTAGGTGCTTGGGGAGAGTTATTTGTCCATTTTCTGCAGAACTAACTTTGGTAACCCGACAAATAGATATTCCTACATTTGGTGTTGCAGAGTTGTATCTTGAGTTTTCAAAAATTTGGGAGAGGACTGATTTGCCACTTGCAGAAAATGAGTCCCACCTTAGGACTAGACAATAGAGTTTTTTCAGATTTCGGATCCTAACAGATAGAAACTAGCTCCCCGTAGTTTTTAACCAATAGGTGGATTAATTTGCAACCCTCAGCGAATGAGTCCCACTGTGAAAAATTAGTAATTTCCATCAGCATTCCAAACATTCTAGAATCATCACAATTGGTCTAGGTGCACTCAGATTCATCCCTGTACTTTTTATTTTGCATTATTTCTTCATTTTTATAGTTGTTTGCATATCACAATGTGTTTTCAAACATAGTTGTAATTGCATTTTTCCATTCATTTTCAGTCATTCATATTAGTTCATTGCATTTAATTAAGTTCATTTACATTAAGCAAAATTGCATAAATTCTGACTTGAGTGTTGCATAATCATTTTTGGCCCTATGTCTCTCCTTTTAGGTGAAAAACCCTAGAAGTGGAAGAGTTGTCCATAGGGTCCAAAAAATCTATGTTTCATTTTGGTGAGCCCAACTTTTGATCACTTTACACATCTGATTTCATTTACATAGTGCATCCTAGTTTCCATTTGCATTAGCATTCAATTAAGACATTGATTTGTTATTGCATTCTAGGACTTTTCATTTTGCATTAGTGAAAACTTCATTTAGATTTCATTTTTGCATTCAATCTCGTTTAAAAAATTAACTATTTTTATTTTGCATCTGGGTATGTGTAGGATCATGATGGGACAAAAAGTGGCGATATGATGGGTATTTATAGGGTATGTGGCTGACGACTTTTATTTTACCCAAAATTTGATGAAACGAAAAGGGTTTTTAAAGGAGATTCTCAACTTTCCACCAATATAAATTATGCTTTACTTTGAATTTAATAAATAATTATTGTTCATTTTCTATTTGAATTACGAGTAAACTCTTGATTGATAGGCTGATTGAAAAACATCTATAGCTTTCAAATGGTATCACATTTTTTGAATCTGAAATGTGCATCACATTCTATGCTTCACATACTATAGGATTAAAAAAAAATGAATTTCATGAAGTTTTCACCAAGTTAAGGTGGTCAGGCATTTAAGTTTTTATATTTTTTAAAAGTTGTAATAAAAAATTCATAATTAATTATTTACTTGGAAAAAAATTACAATAAAATATGCATGATATGAGGACATCAGTCTTCTACTTATATCTAAAATCTTATAAAAAAATATTATCATTTTATTGTGGTTAGGGTGGTTAGACAGACACCTACTTATTTTTTCCCTAAAATTTAAGTACTATTAGAGTGAAATTTCAAATTTTCACCAAATAGATTTTTTTTTTTTGAAATAAACCTAGTAGTTTAGAAACTACATTCAATTTGTTATAGATTCTATATTCTTACATATTTTTGAAATAATATAGATAACTTATTCAAATTTTTATATCAAGTTGCCTAACTCTAATTTTTCTAAATTTTTTGCCACTTAAGGGCCTATTTTTTCCATGATGATCCTGCTCATACCCTTTTGTCATTGCATTTTGTAGAGCATTTAAACTATCTTAAAATTTCTAAAAAACATTAAAAAACATCATACTGGGACTCATTCACCACCCAGGGCAAATTAGTCCCTCTGCACTTTTTAGACAACATTTATGGCATTTGTTTATACTTTTGTTTTCTGTAGTTAGATCTCTATTATAGTTAGCATATTTCCTATTATTTGCATTTTAGAGCTCTAAGATTAGCTTGCATTTCCATTCACCCATCCTTTGTGATACTTGTATGAGTGTTTGGTGCCCTGATGATAATACTTTAGTGAGAAGAAGTTCTAGACTCATGGCATCCCGAGATAGCTCTTTCGTTGTGGACCTTGGGATCTCACGAGCTCCTACTCCTAGTATGGATAATGGTACATTAGGCCCTAACCATACCACTTTCATTCCTTACCCTTTCCATCCAATGAATGTTGGCCCAAAATAATTCCCTCCCGCGAGAAAAAGTCATTAATATTCATGGACTTTGCACATGTATTTACAACACAACTTGCCACTTGAAAAAAATTTTGCAACTACCATACCTGCCATTGAAAACCTTCATCACCTAATTGAAAGTGATGATGACTTACAAGTGATGAAGAGAATTTATGAGATTTATAATAAAAATGCCTCTTCCAATAACCCAACAACAAGCATTCACGTAAGTCAAGGAGGACCTCAAGTTCCTCCACCTTTCACCATTACATCCATACCAACCTATACCAATCTGCAAGTCCACACAACTATGCATCCAGCTAATTATGCAGCTACTTCTCTCCTAATTCCACCTAGAATTCTTACTTCTTTTGTGCCATCACAAGTCCCTTCAACTAACTTCACACCCCTCAACATTCCTTTCACTTCCCTTAACATCACTTACACTCCATCACCATTCTCCTTTCCAGCTCAACCCACTTATCCCTATCCCCTTCTTACCCAACTCCTTAACACTGTTTCATCCATGCAACACCAAATTTCCACAATTATTCAGGGAAAAACCACTCCACCCACATATCATGTCCACAACAACCCCTTACCCTTAGAAATCTTATGTACCCCAATGCCACAAGGAATAGAAATGCCTCGGTTTGAGAAATACGAAGGAAAACAAGACCTTATCAACCATGTTAATGCTTATACAACTTTGTGTAATGACTTTTTCCTTGATGATAAACTTCTAGAATTTTTTTTTTAAAGGACCTTGAAAGATACCGCATTAGAATGGTTTTCCAACTTTCCCAATCATCCCATCTATTCATTCAATGACTTGGTGGAAGCTTTCATTAGTAACTTTCAAGTTCACATGAAACCTAAATAGACCACGGCCGACCTTATGAAATGTAGACAGAACACAGATAAAAAAGTGATGGATTTCATTTCATGCTACCAATCCTTATATGCTCAAATTGATGTCAAAATTCTAGATGCACATCTGCAAAAGATGTTTATCAAAAACTTGGACACCAACCTTTAGGATAAAATTACCATGATGAAATTCCCTTCATTCATCCATTTATGTACAACCTTATGTGATTACCAAATTTGGTTTCAAGTCATGATTCAAAATTCACTTCTACCTGAGTTGAAAAACCAGAACACACCAATCAAAATAACACACAAAACTTCCACAAACCTAACAGAGGCTTTTTACAGTTTACTCTGCTTCCTCAACCATAATCGCCACCAACTCAACAAGTTCAAAATTTAATGGACGATATTCAGGAATTTGTGCCTTATTATTATGGGGATCCAAACAGACAATTCACTCCTTTACCTAATACCCTTCATCACACAATGTTCAAACCAATTAATTCGAAAACACGTGCTTACTTTGCCACCTGTTCGACCACTTGATCCAAATCAGCCATTACCACCTACCTTCAAACCTAATGCTTATTGTCACTTTCATTTCCAAAATGGCCACAACACCAAACATTGTAAGTGTCTTAAACATTTATTTCAAGACCTCATTGATTCAGGTGAATTGACCATTGCAGGTGTTAATGATCAAGGCAATAAGTCCATTGCACCCCCTAACCAAAATTTGCAAATTTTCACCAATCCTATGCCTAAACACACTACCTCGTTTGTGAAGGCTATTGAACCTTCAAAGACTAATGTAATGACTATTGATACAAACAACGAACAACATGATACAACTCCTATTGTTACCCTAAATCATTTGATATTACTTTTTCTGCTAAAGACATACTACAAAAGCTTCTTGATGGTCCTCTCTACATAGCTGATAGAATCTATGATAAGCCCACTAATGGGTTATCAATAGATCCCACTTGTGGTGAGAATGTGATCACAAAAGAGTTTTTAGTATTACATGACTTATATCAAGATGATTATAATAAAACCATTGCATGGATTAAAACACATACTGGTTTTGCATGCCCTACAATTGCATTGACAGTGCTACCTCTATAAATAGGACCTATGGTCCTTTGGATGTGACATTTTCAATTATTCCACAATTTGACCAATTTTTTTATGGCTAGGCCTCTCTTGGCCTCACTCAATGAAAGCGGTCCCATCAGTTGTTCATAAGTGCTTGAAGTTTCCACAGGACAATGAGATAGTCACCATACACCATAGTAGCTTTAATCCTTTATCTTCCAAAGGTAAATTCTCATTAGAATCCTTTTTTCCTAAACACATGGAACCTATCACCCCTCACAAGGACTTCTTTTTCATAGCTTATCAAAAAATTTAATCCAAAAAGATAGCCAAATTATCTCTTCAAAACTCATCACTGTCCACTTCCGCACCTCCTATCATATACAAAATCATGCTTCACCATGAGTTTGACATTGAGCAAACCATCAAACCTCCTGAACAACCACCCCTCAAAATTTCCCCACCATCGTTTAAATGACCAAGGGAGTATGAAACAAACCTTACTCAACCTCCTCACCTTAAACAAGTGTATAAAGCTAAAGAGAAAGTGGTTGATCTATCCTCTTCGATTTCTTTTGCTCTTCCCTCTTCCAAAGTAGAAGAACCTATGATGACTCAATCCGCTCTTACACCTCAACAAATCCAAAAGAAAATTAAACGAAACCACGGTGCTAGGGAACATAGGCATCACTGTCGTCTCCTTGCCCGTCAATCTTGAACAGAAGATAAATAAAATCAACCTTTACCTTTGATAGAAGTAATTGATGACCACCCTCCTTCTCCTCACTTACCATAAGATCATCTAGTTTAACAATCACAAAAAAATGAACCAATCCAACAACCTCAACTTTTGATACATCCATCTTTAGAAATCACTATTCATCCTCCTATTGTCATTAATCTTGATGATGATGATGATGATGATGATGCGACAATAGAAAAAATAGATGAAGTGCATAACGACCTAAACTCTATATTTTCATCTACAATGAGCTTAAATGATACATCCTCTCCACCAGGAGAAGAACCTAGTATGACTCCTGGTTTGAAACTCACAATTATTCCTCTAGAAAGTCAACCGCCCTCCCATCACACTGAACATGATTGGGCGGTAGATGACCTATTAGATGATTGACATGCATTCGCATAACTTGGTTTTCTCTTTTTATTTTTCATTTTCATATGTGTATCATGTTCCCCCATATCATGTGTTTGATGTTTTAACTCTCTTTGTACACTTCTATTTTTATCTCTATTCTTCTTTTTGTCATGCATTGTATTTTTGTTTTTTGTTTTCCCTTTGGGGATGATGCAAAGCACTGAGATTTCCTATGTCTCTTCCATGTTGACCCACAAGGTCCTTGTCTTTTGGTATGTGCAGGATCATCATGGAAAAAATAGGCCCTTAAATGGCAAAAAATTTAGAAAATTCAGAGTTAGGCAACTTGTCATAAAAATTTGAATAAGTTATCTATATTATTTCAAAAATATGTAAGAATATAATCTATAGAAAATTGAATGTAGTTTCTAAACTAATAGTTTATTTGAAAAAAAATTCTATTTGGTGAAAATTTAAAATTTCAATGTAGTAGTACTTAAATTTCAAGGAAATATAAGAAGTAGGTGTCTGTTTAACCACCCTAACCACAATAAAATGATAATATTTTTTTTATAATATTTTAGATATAAGTAGAGGACTCATGTTCAGATGTGATGCATATTTTTTTGTAATTTTTTTTCTAAGTAAATAATTAATTATGAATTTTTTATTATAACTTTTTTAAAATATCAAAGCTTGTATGTCTATTCACCTTAACTTGGTAAAAACTTCATGAAATTATTATTTTATTTTTAATCCTAGTAGAGTATGCGAAGCATATAATGTGATGCATCTTTTAGATTCATAAAATGTGATATTGTTTGAAATCTATAGATGCTTTTCAATCAACCTATCAATCAAGACTTTAGTCGTAATTCAATTAGAAAATGAATAATAATTATTAATAAAATTCAATGTAAATCATAATTTATATTAAATTGGAAAGATAAGAATATCTTTTGAAAACCCTTTACATTTCATCAATTTAGGGTAAGAAAAAAGTCGTCAGCCACATACCCTACACATACCCATCATATCGCCACTTTTTGGCCCATCATGATCCTTTACATACCCCTTTTTCTCTTTTTATTTTGTGTTTTCCTTTTGGGGATGATGCAAAGCATAGAGATGCCCTATGTCTCTTCCATGTTGACCCAAAAGGTCCTTGTCTTTTTCTCTTTTCATTTTGTGTTTTCCTTTTAGGGATGATGTAAGGCATCAAGACTACAATGTCTCCTTCATGTTGACCTAAAAGCTTTCTCATTTTCTTTCACCTTTTCATTTCTATTTCACTTATGTTTACCTTTTGAAAATGATGCAAAGCATTGAGACTACAATATCTCTTCCATGTTGACTCAAAAAATACTTTCTTTTTCTTTCGTTTTCTCTTTCTTTGTGTCATTCTTCTTGTTCTATGTATTCGGGTAATGATGATAGTTCTGAGCTTTTTCATAAAACATTGCAGCAATGAACATACTGACCCCAAATCCATAGATCCCTTATGTGTTTGGTGTGTTTTCTTTTCTGGGGGGAAACTCCTCTTTCTTTGTTTTTCATTTTCCTTGACATGACGCAAACTAACTTAAAAACATATGCCTTGGCATAGAGCTTTCCAAGTTGGCTCTCATGTCTTGTTTTCTTTTTTTCTTTTTCTTTCTCTTTCTAATTTAAATTAATTTCTCACAAAATGATGTGTAGTAATTCCTTTAAAGTGGGGGGCATATAGTACCATAATTCATTTGCATTATTGGTTCCTAGTGTAGCATTCTCATTTATGTGATGCATTCATCACTTTGTAGAGGACATTAGGTGTGATGTCCTTCATAAGTGTGATCTATCTAAGCATATTACATTCCTCTTGATGGCCTGATGCAACACACTGCATCCCCTAAGTTGTGAATATACTATTCTTTGATTGGTCCTCTCTTGGAGACATTAGACACAATGTTCCCTAAGTGACTAACCTTGCCTGAACTGAGCAACACTCCTTTTAACATATTTCACATTTTACATTACATTTTTTAATTTTTTAGTTTTTCCATTTCCTTTTTGCTACCTTGCATAACACAACTTGCATGACTTTGGTACCTTTCCTTTTTGTTCATGAGCATTTTTATTTTTGGCACCTTGTTAAATTTATCAAGCAGTATAACTTTGACATGGTTGAGCCGGAAGCCCACCTAGTGGCATGACTTTTCCCCATAGCCACCTTTGTGTTTGTGAGTGCATACCAACTAGTGTATGCATCTTACTTTTTGGGATTTCTCACACTGCATACAACTAGTTCTATAGCCCCAAAGTGAGTATATAGTTGGGCTTTCTCACCCCGTAGATAGCCTAAAGTTTCATGGCCCCAAAGTGACTACACATTCTCTTTTTCAAATAATCAGCCTAGATCTAATACACAACTAGTTGGATTGACGATCGAAGCTTCATCCAATTATTCTCAACACTTGTGTGTTCCTTTGTTCTTATGCTTATTTTTCCATGGGATCTTCATCCTGGGGGCTTCATCATCCCTCTTAATTGTTGTCATTCCATCTTGCTAACATAAGTTCATTTGAACCCTCCCCTTGATGTTCATGGCTACTTTAGTATGAGTTTGAAACAAGTTCATACTCTCACTAAAGTGGGGGCTAAATGTGCCATAGAAAAATTGCCCCTTGTCACTTTCATGGCCTTTTAGGTCTTGTTTCATGGTGTTGGAACTATGTTTCTTTTATTTTATGTTGTAACATAGCTTGAACATGCTTATTTAAGTACTAAAATTTAGAGAATGACGTCTTCTAAAGGTGTTGTGAAGTGTTTTAAGAAATTTCTACATTCTTCTAGACTCTATTTAATAAATTTTACCTAAAAATCACCATTTTACTCATCAACAAGTCCTATTTTGAAGTGTTGTAAAGTCTTGTAACAAGCTTTCATGGTCTTCTAGGAATATTTTCACTATTTACACCCTTCTCATGCTTTATTTGGTCTCTTTATGCCATCATAAGTTGTAATCAAGTGTACTTTTTCATATTATCCCAACAAATAACATTAAATACAACATTTTTCCCAACACATGTTTTTAGGTCTTAGGTGGGACCCATTCACCATGGGTGGCGAATGAGTCCCCCTTGGCCCCAAATTTAAAATATTTCAAAATTCCTTTTAGGATTTTATTCAAAATCACTTGATGTTAGCTTGTGATGAGGTATGAATGGATACTAAGGCACAATAATTGTATAAATAAGTGATTTTCACCTCATTTTACATCTCTTAATTCATTCAAGCATTCCACGTCACATTTCAAGCAATCTCAAGCATTTTACATCATCAATTCAAGCACTATTCAAGCACTTTGAAGCTACCATTGACATTACTTCAGATTTGCATCATCAAGGGTTAGGTAAGTTGATAACACTTGCATGTTATTATTTTATATTTCTCTTTCATTTCATTTTCTTTTCAAGGGTCTAATTACCAAAAGTGGAGTTTGACCAAGGAAAACCCCTATTCACTAACCCTTAATCTTTTTTCCCCTATTGCATGTTTGTTTGTAGCTCTTTGTATGCAGATTTGATAGGTTATTAGGTGTTGAAGATTTATTTTAATTCAACTAGGTGCTTAAAGTCAATTTGAGTCAAATTCAAGCTTGGAGAGAGTTATTTGTTTGTTTTCTATAGAACTGACTTCGGCAACTCAACAAGAAGACATTCATAGATCTGGTGTTACAAAGTTCTCTCCTAATTTTTCAAAAATTTGGGAGAGGACTGATTCACCACATATGGTGAATGAGTCCCACCTTAGGATTGCACACTTTAGTTTTGTCAGATTTTGAATCCCAACAGACAAAAAGCAGCTCCTGACAGTTTTTCACTAGTAGGTGGACTAATTCGCCACCCTGTGTGAATGAGTCCCACTATGAAAAATCAATAATTTCCAGTAGCATTTAGAACACTTTAGAATCATCACAATTCATCCAGGTGCACTTAGATTCATCCATGTACTTTCTCTTTTGCATTATTTCTTCATTTACATAGTTGTTTACATATCACAATGTGTTTTCAAACATAGTTGTAAGTGCACTTTTTCATTCATTTTCATTCATTAAGAGTAGTCCATTGCATTTAACTAAGTTTATTTACATTAAACAACATTGCATACATCCTTATTTGAGTGTTACATAAGCATTTTTGGCCCTATCTCTCTCCTTTTATGTGAAAAACCCTAGAAGTGCAAGAGTAGTCCATAGGGTCCCAAAAATATATGTTTCAATTTCGAATATTAGGGATTCTGAAACATCCATAATCATCTTAATAGCAAGGATGACAAAATCTTCTTTTCACCTAAACTTAAGATATGATCCCATCAAAACCCATCATATTTAACATAAGTCCTTTATATTATTTTTATAACTAAGAACATCATATATCTTATTCCTTAAGGTTTAAGCACAAGGTCTATCATAATCGTTATGCACAATACTATATTTTTACAAATACCCAAATGAAATAAACCTTTCTCTTTCCATTATTTTAATGAATGGATGTTATTGAAGAACCAACTATTTAGATGCTAATGAACTTCAACTTGCTCTCCACCCAATCATAATGGCATCATGAAGCCTCATGGGCTCTAGCCATACCCCCGAGCAAGAACTATTAACTCCAAAATGATGAATGGAGTCTTCTAAAACTTTACAAAGGGATAAAAATAGTATAATATCTAATTACATGCAAATATGTTCTCCACTAACCATATTCAACAAATGTCCATACAAATATGCCAACATCTTACAAAAAATAAACAAAAAGGATGATGGGAAGATGAAACTTATCTTTATGCTTCAATGAGGGAATTAAAATATTTTATCACCCTTTCCTCTCCAAGCCAAGCTATCTTGAAGACCATCTCCTAAAAGGAAGGACTCCTTTCATCTTCTCTTCAATCTCCACCAAGATTCTCCAAAAGGAGAAGTGATAACACACCACACATCCTTCCTCTCCAAACTATATAGGAGTTTCAACTTGTTGCTTTTGGGTTGGGACGTGTGAAGTGTACCTACCTCCATAAATGAGAGTCTTTTCCTTCATAAAGAGGAAATATGCACTTGGAAAATCCCTCCATCTTTTGATCTCATCCTCCCCTCAAAACTCGTTACTCCCCATTATGAGGACTTTTTTAGGGGTCAAATCATGTCGTTGGGGCACTATTATATGCCCACTTGACCCCTACCACTATGGTATAGACCCTAAGGGGTTTCTGTATGCATCCCAACCCAAGAAATTTACCAACAACCCTCTTTAAGGACCCACTCAACATTCCATCCGAGTTTCACACTTGGATAAAAGGGTTTCTAAACCTTAACCCCAACTTACATCTCACATGAAACACAATTAAATACCCTTTCAACCCAAAATAATAAACACAATAACTCTATTTCCTTCTAAGCTCTAAAATAAGGAAATCAAATACATAACCACAAGAGGATTTGTTTCAATTTGTTCACATTAGTTCTCCCTTCTCATATTGGCACCCTTTCTTTCCTACACATTACTAATGAAATCATAAGTAATAATCATATATCACCTTAATTTGGTAGCTAAAATAAGATTTAATTGTACAACAATTTCATTAAAATTCAGATTCATATTCATAGTTTACAAGCACCTAATACCTTCATGGCAATGATAGTAAGGTATGTCAAAATGAAATACAAGCACATTGTCACGAAATTGTATTATGCATTGTCTGAAATATATTTGTAGACGGAGGAAAAATTAATTCTAAAATCTTATTAGATTAAGATTCAGATTTTCACCATCCTCAATGAAGTTGCCTGTAAAACACATACACATGCAAAACAAATATTTAATCTAAACACACATGCATATTAGCAGGGATTCACTCCATTTTTCTTCTCAATCTCACATAAGAATGCAAGATTTCAAAGGATTTGATTGTGGAATGTTGGTTTCTCAATATAGCAACATAACGATGTAGTGAAGGTTCAAAGATGGAGAATGATGGATGAAAGACGATGAAAGACTGTAGAGGTAATTCGACAGAGTAAGGGTACTCAAAAGCTCCTCCCCTAAATGGCTTGTGAGAGGCCATATTTATAGAGTTTCGATGTGCATGGAGAAGAATTCGATAAGATTTGATTTTTACTTTATTTGATCAAAGAGGAAATAAAACAAGATAAGATTCTAAAAAGATAGAAAGATTTTGATTTTCTCTTTTAAAGGAAATAAATCCTGAAAAAGATGAGAAGGATAATTGAAATGATAAACTTACTAAATAATGATAAAGCATTATCTAATAAGGATAGAGATGATGTGGAAAGATAATTAAATAATGTAAAATCATTATTTAATTATAGACGAAGTGAAAAATATAATTAAATCAATAAATATTTATTTAATCATAGGAGAATGGATAAATGACTAATTAAACAATTAAAATAATTATTTAATTAGAGAGGATAAATGGTCATGAATAATTTTAAAATAAATAAATATTTATTTAATTATAGAAGAATAGATATATGATAAATAGGGAATAAATGAAATTAGTCAAATAAATAAAATGTATTTAACTACTTAGGTGATGACATGGGTACCTAGGGAAAAACATACTACAAGATGTCTAGGTGTTGCAAGACATGGACATTTTTAGGTGTCTACATTTTTCCCCTCTTTGAGATGATGTTCAAGATGATGAGATTTGTGTCGAGTAACATCATTTCAAAGAAGTTAAGGTATGGATAGAGGAAAATGATTAATTATAAAAGGATAGGATGATGGAATGATGATGCCCCCTTGAGAGGATAGGCGGTTTGGACAAACATGGGTAGGCTCTTAAAATGAAATTAAATGATAAAGGATGGATAAGATAAATGATGCAAGATAGGAAGTGGATGATGGAGAAGAATGATACATTATGTTGCAATGAAGTTGAGAAACCATGATGTTTGATATAGCACTAGACGTTATGCACCAAGATATGAGGACCAAGGTGACGACATGTCTTGTGCCCTAGCGTAATACAACCTTGTCTAAATGTATGAGGAAGTAAATTTAGAGCACAAAATTCCTAATGCACAAAAGGTATGATGTGACCTTAGATGCAAAGGATAGTGCAAAAAGCTATTCCAACATACACAAGATATGAATATTAGCTGGAATGATATGGATTTGATACAAATGCAAGATAAAATGATAACACACACAAGCAAGCAAGCATGCATGCACAAATGATCCAAAAACAAACAAGGTATTGCCCCTATCAAGCTGTAAAGCAATGATTAATTGATTGATTGATGATAATGATAGTGTTGTCATTATAGGGAATGATATATCCCTAGATCAACACAAGGATGATTGATTGATTAACTAATTGGGTTTACAACAAGAATAGGATCAAGACCAAAGGATGTGACTGGATAATTTGGCAAGATTGATTAACTTAGTTGGTATGGTTTTAAGGATTCATTTGCATTTGGATTTATTGCTTGGAATGATTGGAGATGATTTGATGTATGGATGAATGGATTTGATGAAGATGATTGATTGATTGAATGGTTGGATGATTAGATTAAGGTAATGGATTTTCGATGAAATTAGAAGAAGTGATTGGATGGATTGATTTTATTGCTTGGATTTTTTTTGTTGGCTATTTGATTTGATTTTTATTTTTTTAATCTTTTTAAAGACCTTTTGTGATTTTTTTTTTGTTTTGTACTTTTGGGGATTTTTTTTTATTTTTAGTGATTTTTTCAAGACATTTTATATTTTTATGTATTTTTTCAGGACATTTTAACGGAAGAATGGATAAGGCTAGTGAATAGGATGATCAAGATCAACTAGATAAGATACAGACACAAATGCCTAAGTATTTTGCCCCTATTCCTCATCAAGACCAAGGGAAGAAAGGATGTATTTAGATAGAATGATGTAATATGGATAAGGTGAAGGATATGTTACGGAAGATATGGATAAAGTGTATAGGATAAGATGTATGATGTTTAAGAGGATCCTTAACCTTGTTAAGATCAAAGGTGGAAAGGTGAAGGATGAACATAAAGAGGATAATTGATATGAATGATAGGATGGATGAAACTTTCCCCCAAGTGTAGAGTGCAAGAGGAATATGGAAGATAGGAGATGGATAGGGATAAATGAAAATGGAAGGTAATATATGCATGATAGGGAGATGGAGAGAGGAATCAAGTATCATGTTTCACAGCTAATATCCCTTGAATATGTGCTCTAATAAACCATGGCAAGGAGGATTAGACTCATAAATGTTGGTAGATTAATGGTATGATGGAAGAAGCTAAGGAATCATGCAAAGGTTTGGACTAAAGGAGAGTAATGGGGGGTGAATGTTGGATAATGGATAGGAGGTTGGAATTCTTGTTGATGGTTATACAAAAAGGATGGAAAGATCAACATCGCCACACACCTTGAAGGATGGTGGAGTGATGGAGGAAAAATGGAGTTTGACGGTGATAGGTTTTTAGATGGACGATTGGAGGAAGCTTTTGGATTAGCAAATTTGGATGCCAATTTAGATTTTATTACTTCTATAAGACTTTTAGGAATCCACATAGATTTTGACTTTGATTTTTGATTCATGGGCCTTTGTGGCCTTTGAAATTTTCCTTTTTGATTTATGGGCCTTTGTGGCCTTTGAATTTTTTTCTTTTGACTTTGGATCAGATTTTCTTTAATTTTTGCATGTCTCTTCGAGGAGACATGTTGATCCTTTGATATATGTGGATTTTGATATGGAAGCTTTTGACATTTGGCACCCAAATTGCTTCCAAGAGCAATGGGATGGGTGGATGGAGATGAATGATATGGATGTATTATGGATGGGTTAATGTAGGTAGAATTTTGAGAGGGCATCAAGGATGTGTGCCTTTGTTGTTCTTGATGAATAGGAGATGGAGGGATGTAGGGCCACAATATGGATGGAAGGGTTGATGATCTAGGGTTTGGATGATAAGGACCAAGGATATATGGAATGCTTGATGGACTATGATAAGGACCTAGGATAGATGGAAGTTTTGATGGATTAGGATAAGGACCTAGGATAGATGGAAGTTTTGATGGACTAGGATACTTAGGTTTATTTTGATGGATTGTGGACTTACGATGGGTATCAATGTCTTGAGCATGAGGTGTATAACCAAGGCCATGATAATATGGATTTTATTGGATATGAAGGGGTTTTAGGATACCTTTCTTGTGAAGGCCTAATCCTTTTCCTTTGTAGTTCATACTTTGACACATTCGTTTGCCAATGGGATATTTATTATTTACGAAACAAGATGCAACTCTATCATGAGGTGCATGTGATATGGAAGGAATAACAAGATCTTTGAGTAGACCACCTTGGATAAAAGTGAGGGAACCCATTTGATAGGTAAGAGGTTCATGGATGGCTTGAATACGGGTGATAGACTCTTGTGGAGGATTGTGATTATGAGGGGAATTAGGATGGGTGATAGGATCTTGACATTGGGATGAGGGGGTACTTTGATCTTGACTTGGAAAAAAATCAAGAGGTGTAGGAGATGGGGTAGATTGCTCTCTATTAGATATGGAATCATCATGAAGTGGCATGAAAGGCATGTCTTGATCATGAGAAGGATGGACATCATCGTGGAATGAAAGGGTATCCTTGAATGGAGGTATATATTGATCTTGATGAGGAAGGGAATCTTGATATTTTGTGGAAAGAATATCTTGATCATTGGATATGATGGAATCATGAGATGGTATGGATTCATTAGATGAGGTGGAAGGAGGACTTGGAAGGATACTTTTTTCTTGAGATGGAAAGGGATCATCATGAGGTTCTTGAGAGATGGGATCTTGGTCAAAGATTGGAGAGCATTGGAAATTTTTGGTATCATCAGATGGAATGGAAAGAATACTTTGATCTTGATTTGTAGGGGAGTTTATGCTAGCATGCTTTGGACTAATAGATTGGCATGACTCATTGGATGGAGATGGTATGATGAGAGAGGATGGTTGGATGAAACCGTTAACTTGGGTGGAAGACTCATGCGATTTATTTTGAATTATGGGAGATGAAGATAGATGCATGACATGGTAGGATTGCTCAAGATTATTTGTGTTTGAGGACATAGATTTAGGTTTCTTATTTAGCCTTTGCAGAAAATCATGGATATTGAACTTAGATGATGTATTTTTGGGTAAGGATAAAGGCTTATGAGATGATTGCATCACTTCCTTCAAATGTTTGGATTCAAGTTGTTTTTCAAGCTCTTTCAAATGATGGTCAAGATATTCAATCCTTTGGTTCCACTCATAAGTTAAGGATAAATATGGAGGATAGGAATTAGACATGTTTGGCTAATGGTTTGGGAGTGTTTTGAGGTGTTTAATGATGGTTTGGATGATGTGTTTATGTGTTGGTGGTGTTTATAGCTTGATCTGGCAATGTTTAAACAAATGATCACACATGTACACACATGAATCACTCACGCAAGACACATAAGCAAGTTTGAATTTTGAAATTTGAAGAAAGTAATGATGATTATTAAACAAGAACACATGGAAAACACATCAACAAGTCCTATGATGAGTCAAGTGGGGTATGGCCAATTAGGTCTCAAACTAGTCTACACAAGGTTGAATAAGGATGATTTGAAAGGAAAATCCTGCCACATAGCCAGGAGAAAGGGGTAACCCACCCTTCGCCTTCACTTCTCAAAGGTATAAAGTTCTTTGGGGCTTAGACAAGAGTGACAAGATTTTAACTCCCAATCAAGCGTGTCTTTCGATTCACACTTTGATTGAGGTCATCCCTAGGGGTGATGAAATCCCCTCATAGGCCTCCTAAAAAGGGTTTGACAAAAGCAAACCAAGTGAGGTGTTTGTGATCACACACACACTTGATTCACACTCACAGTTGTAAATTGACCCTTAGAAAGGAAATGCGTGCAAGAAAGAAATGAAACATTCATTCTTTTTAGATCCCAAATCAAATGTGTAGGAAGACAGTGGTTAATTTTAGACCTGATTTTTGATATATGATTGAAGAAAATATTTGTTTTAAACTAATGTCAAATATGTGATCAATCAAGATTGATTTTATGCCCTGAATTGAAATGTTTGATGAGCAAGACTAAATGAGAAATGAAAGATTAGAATGTATGCACCTAATTATTTTCGTCCGTAAATCTGACATGTCTGATTAATGCCAACGTTGTTCCAGCTCTACTCCGTATGATTCACCGTTGAGACACCAAGACAAGAAGAAACACAGATGTGCAAGAAAAATTGTGATTAGATCTCAAAACATGCAATTTGTTAAAAATCTTACTAAATTAAAAATTAGAAATCTAAATTACTTTTAAAAAGTTAAAAAAAAATCTAACTTAAATTAGAAATTATGAATCAAACTAAATTAGAAAAAAAATAAAACAAAAAAACTAAAATAAATTTAGAAACTTAAATTAGAAGTGACATAAAATGAGAAAACTTAAAATCTAAATTAGTAATAATCTGACTTTAAAATTACGTCTAAAAGGTCATATCTAAATTCAATTAGAAAGGTCTAAATTTAAATCTAAATTGAAAACAAAAAGAAAAAGCTAAATCTAAAATTAGAAAAATCTAATCTAAAATCTTAATAAGAAACATTTAAATCTAACTAAACCTCAATCTAAACTAAAATCAAAAATCAAAAATCAAAAACTGAATTAATACTAAAGCTAATGCAATAAATCACTGATAAAACATTTTAGCCAAAAAATACTAAACAAATCTATAGAATGGACGACCACAGGCTCCTGAAGGGTTTCAACTATGAGTCTCATGGAGTGCAGAGAGGCGAATTGGGACTGGTCACCACCAGTGGTTGTGATCTCTGAAGCGAGGGTGTAGACTATGACGAGTGGAGGGAAGTCGGGGAAGATAATGAAGAAAAGTGTAGAAATAGGATTAGCAATAGAGACTATGGACGTGCAACACTAGCAAAGGCTTATGTTTACTTTGTCTCAGCATGACTTTATCTGAAATATAATGATTTTCCCAATGATGAAGGATATGTACAGACTGACTAGGTTGAATGCATCATTCCTAAGAATCTTGTAGCAGGAAAATCAAATGGTAGTAGGGTGTTGGATGGGGACGACATGCGGAAGGATGTATGTCGACAGAAATGTGAGAGCAGTGGAGGCATGTCTTCTTTGAAAAAGAAAGAAAAGGCGTTACCCATTTTGAAGCAAGGGCATGAGCATGCGTCAAAGTATTGCTCTCATATATGCAGATTATTTTGTGTTAAGGTGACCAGATGAGGCTTTGCTGTTAATCCACCATTTTCATAAAAAGATCTATTGAATCTAAAACCTTTGGTGCATGTATGGGATCTGCCTGCAATGTTAAGGAGATTTTTCAGAGCCAATGTAACAATGGTACCCGTTGGAGACTTGACCAGTCGATGGATGAAGAGACCAACGATTTGATTGCTACAATGTCGGCAAGTGTAGACCACTGTAAATGGACAGGACAATGAATGCAACTCTAACAGTGATGAAGGATTGATGAAGGGACAAATGTCTGGATGAAGGAAATCAACGCTGATGGAGATTTGTGTACATCAATAGTGAAAAGAACTCGACAGTCACTAGATCCGAGAAACTCAGGTAGACAAGAGATTTGAGGGAAAAGATGCCAGCAAGAAGAATGGATAAATGCCCACCGGGAAATGTAGACAGGATGGCAGAACTGTAGATGACGGATTGAGGAAGGGTGGCGGTCAAGGGTCTATGATAGATCTATGGACGACCTTGCAATATGTAGCTGATAAGACCAACACATATACCAGGGGAGGATGCAAAAGAACTGTCAAGACAATGAGGTGACAAGCCGGCAAGAATCCATGCACATACAAGATAGACAATTGAATAAAAGAGAAGAATTGGGTCTTGAATTGTCGTAAATCCAAATAAGTTAGAGTTGGACAGATAGAATAAGGAGCGATGACCCGAGTTTCAATGGTGGTGATTGGGTGCTGAACAGATGGAGGAATAAGGAGTGATGACCTGTGAAGTGGAGTTAGGATTTACATAGATGTGGATGGGAAAATCTAGAGACAGCGGAAAGGGAGGAAACCTGGATACTACAATTGCAGATTAGGGTGTGATAGTAGGCTACAAGAATTAACCCAAAATAACTAAGGCCTAACCTTGCAACCAATGACCACCGAGAAACAAGAAAATAATATTGTTAAACCTTCAACAAAATTTAAAAGGAAATAAACTTGCAAGATCAAATCTGCAACCACAAATGATTAGCCACGAAAAAGTCAATGAAACTAGGTCACTGATCAAAGATCCATGTGCAGGAGATGTCGGGTTCACCAATGTAGATGGGGGAAAAATTAATTCTAAAATCTTATTAGATTAAGATTCAGATTTTCACCATCCTCAATGAAGTTTCCTGTAAAACACATACACATGCAAAACAAATATTTAATCTAAACACACATGCATATTAGCAGGGATTCACTCCATTGTTCTTCTCAATCTCGCATAAGAATGCAAGATTTCGAAGGATTTGATTGTGGAATGTTGGTTGCTCAATATAGCAACATAACGATGTAGTGAAGGTTCAAAGATGGAGAATGATGGATGAAAGACGATGAAAGATTGTAGAGATAATTCGACAGCGTAAGGGTACTCAAAAGCTCCTCCCCTAAATGGCTTGTGAGAGGCCATATTTATAGAGTTTCAATGTGGATGGAGAAGAAGATTCGATAAGATTTGGTTTTTGCTTTATTTGATCAATGAGGAAATAAAACAAGATAAGATTGTAAGAAGATATAAAGATTTTGATTTTCTCTTTTAAAGGAAATAAATCCTAAAAAAGATGAGAAGGATAATTGAAATGATAAACTTACTAAATAATGATAAAGCATTATCTAACAAGGATATAGATGATGTGGAAAGATAATTAAATAATGTAAAATCATTATTTAATTATAGACGAAGGTGAAAAATATAATTAAATGAATAAATATTTATTTAATCATAGGAGAATGGATAAATGACTAATTAAACAATTAAAATAATTATTTAATTAGAGACGATAAATGGTCATGAATAATTAAATAAATAAATAATGGGGCACCGGTCCTAGCTCAGTTGGTTAAGGTGTTCCCTGTAGCAGGGCGCCCACCATGGGTTCGACTCTCCGGTGCTCCCGTGGTACTGGTTGGTGTGTCCCGCCAGCACTGCCGGCCACGGTAAAAAGTTTACCGGCGGTGGGGGGTTATATGGGGGGCCGTGCTGCACCCGATTCCCCTCGTTAAAAATTAAAATAATAATAATAATAAATTAAATAAATAAATATTTATTTAATTATAGAAGAATAGATACATGATAAATAGGGATTAAATGAAATTAGTCAAATAAATAAAATTTATTTAACTACTTAGGTGATGACATGGGTACCTAGGGAAAAATATACTACAAGATGTCTAGGTGTTGCAAGACATGGAAATTTTTGGGTGTCTACAATATCTAAGCATCTATTAGGAAAAATATATAACAAAATTATTTTGTATTATTGGCATGCGAAGTGGGGTCATACAATTTCAACATTTGAATTAATTTTTTGGAAAGTGGTTTTTATATCTAATAGCTCAAGGAGTGTCTCATAGATTTGACATACATTTCTCAATTGATCTAAATTTCTATGAATAGATTCATGTATTGTTGGCATCTTTTGGTTTGGAAACATCAATTGTAGTGAAGGTGGATTTGGAGGGTTTTTATCTTGAGTCGGGTTAGATTTTTCATCTTGAGGAGGGTTGGGATTAACTATTCTTAATCCTGTTAATTGATAAAATTATTAAACATTAACAATCATTTTAATGCAATAAAAAGCCTATTAAAAATCCTATTTTTGACTAAAATTCACAAAAAAAAACATGCAAAACTAATGTAAATTGAAAAAAAAACATTAAAATTTATAAATACCTTTGAATTGTGATTGATTTGAGTAGAAAAATTAACTCCCCAATGGATATTCGAGTCGCTCAATGCAAAAATCACATGTAGATAATTTGGAGACAATTGAAATATGAGCTTTTAGGTTTTCTTTTTGGTTTTTATGGAATAGGAAATGAATATTAGTTTCCTTGATATAGATTTTTTAATTATTGGTATTTTTTTTTTATATGTAAGGTAATCATACATTATTTTATATTATAATATATATTATAAATAATATAATATAATATAATAGAATATTATTATATAACAATATCCATTTCAAAATAGATATCCATTTCGGTTTAGTGTTTGTTATGACACCATGTACTATCTACCAAGCCTAGAAAACGTCAAAGTGAATTCTTATGTTTCTAAGCAAGTTAAAAATTCCTTTTTTTCACATCGCCAATTTTTGGACCACCATGATCTTGCACAAACCCATAAGAGAGATGCATCATCTAATTGTACATCTTTGTAGTAAGGGTTATTATAGATCTTTTATTGTAAATTCTCGTGAACATGTGCTCTACAAAAATAAAAGCTATATTGTTGCAAATCAACATTTTTTTGTTAACTATGAGTATATCTAGGTCATGTATATTCCATGGTAAATAAGTTGCAATTACAGTAATATCTTGAGGAAAAAAAATAGCGTGTCCCCTATATTTTAGTTGAACCCCTCTTGCATAAATAACTTAGAGGATAGGCTTGAATCTTGCTATAAGCATCTCCTCAATTTGAGTTAGGTGTTGCAAAAAAGCAAGTTGCTCACTAGCGTCCATATTGTTCCACTTTGAGAAGTGATTTCCAATTTTTTTTTTCTGAAATACACCTTGAACAAGCACTACTGCCATTTAATTCCCTAGTTTTTATTCCTAGATATCATTCCATGCGTACTTGACACATTGAAATGTTTTATAGGCTATCCAACTTTGAATAGAAGGAGTTCCTAGTAATGTAATAGGTTGTAGGAAATAGTGGAGGATGCTAGGTTTGGTAGGGTGAATTGGGGTGTAATATAGACTACATTTGAGTTGCATGTTATTGTAATGGGGAAGAGTTAACTAATAAATCAAGATGGTGTGGATTTGGAGGTTCCTACAAGGAGGTCATGATGGTTTTCCCATTTCCCTCTATTAATAGAATCCTTATTTGCATGGTATTGTAATTGTTGTATTTCATTATGATGAGAATGCTTTGCTTGCATAATTTATGCTTGGTTATCTATGACAAGGGTTGTTGAGGATCAAAGTAATGCAATATTAATTTGAAGCAATGCAAGAAAAGTAGAGATAACATGTCCAATTATGTACATGAAGTTTTAGAAGATAACTTTGGTGTGTGACATTAACTTCTCACATAGAGAAAAAAACATTAGACTTTTAAAAAAACTATATGAGTGTGACGTTGGTTGTGTTTAAATGTCATGTCGTTATGTGTAGAATTTGTTATACATAATATAGTGACTTGTATATGATTTTAATGACCATAAGACTTGAAGTAACAATGCTTTGTATTGACTCAAATTTAATTGGAATGCATATCTTGAAATTATATGAAAGAATACTTCCAAAAAAGGGGAAAATATAATATTGTGGGATCAAAAAGACTTTGTATTGAATTTTATTTAAAATTGTAGGCACCCATGTTTACATACGATGGCATTGATGATAACAAAAGCTATATTAAATACTCAAAAATGATATAGTATTGTGGACAGTAAGAGCTATATGAAAACTTTAAAGAGGTTTAGTCATTGTAATTACAAAGCTTTATATTTCTTTCCTAGAAAATTAGTTCATTGTGATGGCTAGCTCAAAGAAAAATTGGCACCCAACAACTTTATCTATCACATGTTTAGCAACATCAGGTTCAATTAGCACTAGTTGGAAATTTTCAATGGATACACTCAACAAAGAATTTGCGGGTCCTTCAAAGGTAGCGAATTTAAGAAGAACACCTATTCCATCATCCAAATCCACTTTTACCATGTAGCTAAAATCACTTCCAAGGAGATCAATAGAACACTTCGGGCAGTAAAAGATATTGGGGCTCTTCTATAAAAGATTTTTCTTACATTTCTTATTGCACACCATCAAAGGATAAGAGAGATAATAAATGTTTTCCAAGTCAAGTTTTGATATGCTTGTTTTTACCAAAAAAATTCTTTTCTTAGGGAAAGTTGTATTCTTGATCGGTGCAATGTTAACTAGATTTAAAAACTTGTTGGGAGAAAGCTAATTGTTTGAGAGGGAAAGGAAAGGATTTTCAATACCTATAGTGGAATACCAATCATGCAATGTTGAGGCTTCCAATCAATCTGGATTTATTATAGTTGTAGTTGCAAATATAGTATCAAGAGGTTTTGCACACCAGTAGGTTATACTGTTGGAGTTAAAAGAGACACTGAGAGGGGGGGTGAATCAGTGTGAATCCAAAATGATATTCGTTGCTCAAAATGAAAGTTAAAACATATTTATACTTTGATCTCAATATAAAGATTAAGTCATTTATGTATTGAATGTAATCTTTTGCATGCACAATTGAGAATTTAAATAAACAGAACAACAGCATGAAATAGAAGAGCCATCACACAGAAACAAAGATACACAAGAGATTTTTAACCAAGTGGAAAACCTTGAATCAGGGAAGAAAAACCACTCCAAGTGCCTTGTAGGATTAATCAAAAAACCACTAATCACAATGCCTTGTAGGCAAGATTTAGAGCACCCACTCAAGGAGCACCAACCCCTCATTTTTGAGACATATATCTCAGGGAGTACAAACCCTTCAACTTATGTTTTTCAAACAATAATGATAGCTCAGAGGATTACTCTGTTTTCAGTAAAGCATAAACAACTATGTTCTCTCGTCTACAGAATACCTTAAGGAACCAAAGCTTGAGTCCTTAAAATAATTCATAGAGAAGAGATTTTTTACAACATCTTTGCCTTTTATATTCTTATTTTTATGCAGAGTTTTCAATACATTTCATTCATCCAAGATCAACTTAGAATTACAATAATAGTGCCAGAACAAAAAAAAGTTTTTCTGTTACAATTTATACAACATTTTTTAGGTAACAAGTCTTCAAGAATCTTCATGGTCAAAGAGAGAATAGCAACATTACTTCTCCTTTTTGTTTTTGAGTCAGAGAATCAAAGGTCTTCAAAAGTAACGGTAGATTTTAGTAATCCTTTGACTGAAAGAGAATCAATGCTTTATCGAGCAAATCAGGTAACATTGAAAATGCTTCTACTAAAACATAATCAAATGCTTTTAAATCCATTTTGAAAAATATTTTTGCTGATAATCAAAGTGCCCAAATAAATTTTTGAAAACCCTCTTCAATAAAATTTAATTTTCAGAATACCCAAGAATAGAGTTTTTCAAGACCTTATTCCAGATGGCGTTAAAAAATTTTGAGTGCCTTAAAAGTAATGGCAATGAAAGAAATACCATGTTGTCCATGATACACAAGGAAAACAGTCGAATAGAGTAGCTTTCATAATTATTCTAACAGATTCCAAAAAATACCCAATCGATAAATGCAAAAAATCCATTTATACCCACAAATTTCCATGTGAAAATCAAACCAAAAACCAATCATAGTGTAGACTCCAAATAAAATCAATTCTGACAGAAGGTAGATGCTGATCAAGTTGATATTAAAGAAATTATGCGGCAAAGGCATTACCAGATAATAATGAAGGAAAGCCAAAAAAAACTGAATACCATGAAGCTGTCCATGTTTTCTGAATATGCCAAGATTCCAGCTTGAAAACCTATGCAAAGATTCTTTACACACGTTGCAACCATCAACAGTAGAATATGTTCATGGTGGAACCAAAACTAGGGTTCCATAATCATTTTGAAGTTAGAAGAGTCAAAACAACGAAATCTGCCCTAATCATTTTTCATTTCTCATCATTCGAATGACTCAACAAAAATGAAAGAAGCTTTGAAGTCTGAGTAATATGAGAATAATATCATTTTGAGGTCTGAGAGAAATCAAAGACATCAACAGAATAATTACTCTTGAAATAAAGTTGACCACAAGGATTGAGTTGTTCACAACCTTGACTGCCCAAAAAGTATGAAGATATAGACCAATTAAAAGTGTCCATCAAAACAAAGGCGATTACCAAGCACCATGTCGACCATTTCAAAACAATTTCCAAGCTATAAATTTGACCACACAATAGTCATTATGTGTTGGATGCACATATATCATGAAAAGATCAATGTAAACTCAAAAGCTGAATAGGATCAGTTTGATCAATATAACCATTATGTATTGGATGGTATAAAAGAGTGGCCATAGAACATAACCAAAGATGTAAACCTTGCAAAAGCATTTTCTAAGCTGTCCACAAAAGAATGAAGTTTCCCTTTCACCATTTTGTCATTGATTGAAAACAAACTCATGTAAGGCCAATGAAAATACAGTAATAGATGAAGCCTCCATCAAAAGTCCATCTCAATTGAATTTTGTATCATAAAAGTAATGTTGCAAAAGACTATGAATTAAATAAAACCATTTTCCAAAGGTAGGGTCACCAAGATGATCATTAAAATGATTACCAAGATCGATGCCAGATTGAATTGAAATACTGAACCAATGAAATACCTAAGAAAGAGAGGATCAATAACATGAAAAACTAAACCTGTCAAAAACCTTGAAAACATTAAGTTAACCTGTCGCTGTCAAAGAACACGAGCTGATCAGTACCATCAAGTGATGAAAGATTTAAAGAACGTGAACAAAATTCAAACTGAGCACTGAAACTTAAATAGAAGCCAAGTATGCCAAGAGAGTAAACTGATCACAGAAAGCCTGAATGAAAACTGTCCACTGCAAATTAGAGACCAACTGAATATAACCAAGCTGAGAGAATCATCTAAAACTATAGAGAAGTTTGTCATCAAGGACAATCATAATTGAGTATCAACAAAATCCCCCTTTCTCCTTGATGGAAAAACATAAAAGACTCTCCCCCTTTTTGCCTCAACGAAAAAGAAACGAAGAGAGGACTATGCAATGCCATGAAACATAACTGAGAAGCCAACCACAAATAATAGAGAGTACCAGCTGCAAATAAAGAGTAATAGTGCAGCAATCTAGAATGGAGGAGAGCTATAAGTAAATAAGTCAAAGAACTTGCTCCCCCTGTCACAAAGCATGGTAAATTAGTGAAGTAACGATTGAGAGATAACTCCCAATCAAAGCCTTAGCCTCTCAAACAATTCTTTAGCTAAGGGCTTTGTAAAAATATCAGCCACCTGATCTTGTGAACAAACAAATTGTAAGCAGACTTCATTAGCCAAAACCTTTTCATGAAGAAAGTGAAACTTGATAGCAATTGTGTAGTGTGAGAGTGCATGACAAGATTTTTTGAAATATTTATCGAGCACTAGTGTTATCGCAGAGAATGGTAACAGGTTTAGAAATAGCAATACCCATATCATAAAGAGTCTGACTCATCCATAGTACTTGTGTATAGCATGAAGTGGTAGCAATGTATTCAGCTTTAGCAGTGGAAAGAGAAATTGATTCTTGTTTCTTGCTATGCCATGACACTAAACTATCACCAAGAAAGAAAGTAGCACCACTGGTGCTTTTCCTATCATCCAGACAACCATCCCAGTCAGCATCAGTATATGCAATCAAAGTGAAATCACTGCTCCTAGGATACCAAAGACCATAGTCAAGAGTGCCTTGAATGTATTTAAAGATCCTTTTAACAGCAGTAACATGAGATTCTTTAGGTGATGCCTGAAAACGTGCAACTGTGCAAACTGCATGCATAAGGTCAGGTCTAGAGGCAGTTAAATATAAAAGATTGCCAATCATTGATCTATATTCTGTTTGATTTGAATCAGGAGAATCATCTATTTTAGTAAGTTTGCATCCTGTAGCCATTGGAGTGCTAACTGGATGACATTCATCCATTTTAAATTTCTTAAGCATCTCTCGAGCATATTTAGTTTGAGAAATAAATATTCCATTCTCACATTAAGAGATTTGAAGACCCAAAAAGAAGTTTAATTCACCTAACATAGACATTTCAAACTCAGATTCCATTAGTTGTGAGAACTTCTTACTTAAAATAACATTATTGCAGCCAAAGATAGTGTCATCAATGTAAATTTCAACCGCCAAAATATCAGAACCTTCAGTTTTAACATATAGATTACTGTCTACACCTCCTCTAACAAAGCCATTAGAAATTAAATGACTATCCAACCTTGAGTACCAAGCTCTAGGAGCTTGTTTTAAGCCATAAAGAGCCTTTTTCAACCTGTAAACATGATTAGGCTTATCTTTGCATATAAATCCTTTAGGTTGTTCAACATATACCTCTTCATCTAAAAAGTCATTCAGAAAAGCAGTTTTGACATCCATTTAATAAACAGTAAAGTTTTTGTAAATAGAATAAGCTAAGAATATTCTGATGGACTCTAATCTAGCAATAGGTACAAAGGTTTCACCAAAGTCAATAACTTCTTGCTAAGCATAGCCTTTGCAAACAAATATTTCTTTATTGCAAATAACATTGCCATTTTCATCAAGTTTATTTCTGTAAATCCATTTACCTCCAATGACATTCTTGTCATCTAGTCTTGGGACTAACTCCCAAGTCTAATTTTTCTCAATTTGATCAATTTCTTCCTGCATAGCATTAACCCAACATAAATCTATGAGAGCTTCATTAAAAAATTTAGGTTCAAACTGAGATATAAACAGAAAGCAATTTGTGCCTTTTCATCAGATTCTATAGCCCTTCTTCTAGTTTGAACTCCTGCATTCTTATCCCCAATAATCTAATCTTTGGGGTGATATTTAGCTACAGTCTTCGAAGGAGCTTTTGATGCAACCTTCTCAGGACATGCATCATCATTTTTTGGGCTTGCTGATTCAACAATAGGCTTTGCTATTTCAGCTTCTTCTAGATTGGATTTAGTTTCAAGAATATCTTCCTCATTATCCTCCAATGTATCAGCATCTAAATGCAAACTTTCATCAAATTTAACATTCACAACTTCAACAATCTTGTTAAGCCTTATGTTAAGACATTTATAAGCTTTGCTGTGAGTTGAATATCCCAAAAATATACCCTCATCAGACTTTGATTGAAAGCTACCAAGGTTATCATCATCCTTCTTAATAAAACATTTACTTCCAAAAATTTTAAAGTATTTGACAGAAGCAGTTCTTCCATACCATAATTCATACAGAGTGTGTTTAGACTTCACCCTAAGCTACACTCTATTCAAAATGTAAACAGCTATATGAACAACTTCTTTCCAATAAATGTCAAACAATTTAGCTTCATCAAGCATGGTTTTAGCCATTTCTTTTATAGTTCTATTCTTACGTTCAACAACCTCATTTTGTTGAGGTGTTTTAGTTGCAACATACTGTCTTTTAATGCCGTGCTGTTTACAATAATCTATAAATTCTTGAGAGGTGAACTCACCTCCTTTGTCAGATCACAAACATTTAAGTTTCAAATTTGATTCTTTCTCAACCAATTTGCGAAAGATTTTAAACCTTCAAAAGCTTCTGATTTGTGCTTAAGAAAAGTGACCCAAACCATTCTTGTATAATCATCCACAAATAGCATAAAGTACCTTTCACCATTAATAGACCTAGTTCTAGTTGGTCCACATAAATCAGTATGCACTGTAAGCTATAAAGGTTTCGAAGAAGAATGTTCTTTTGTTTTAAAGCTGATTTTAGTTTGTTTACCACTTAAGCACTCTTTGCACATAGAGTTTCCAGGCTTGCTAAGAACTGGTAAACCTCTAACATTCTGATTTTTACTAATTCTAACCAGATTTTCAAAATTTACGTGTCCTAGCCTTTTATGCCATAACCAAATCTCTTCAATTTGGTCCATTAAACACATACCTTGATTATTGTCATTGCTTAATGTGTCGAGAAGATTGTACACATTTCCTTTTGTCCTCCTTCCAACTGCAATAGCTTTTCCAAGCTTTTTCTTAATCTCACATCCCTACGAAGTGAAAAGTACATGATAACCACTATCACGGATTTGACTAACGCTTGATAGATTGTGCTTGAGACATTCCACATAGTACACATTGTAGATAGGAGTGTCCTCATTCAAAATAAGTGAACCCTTACCTTTTATTTGAATACTAGAGTTATCACCAAACTTAACATACCCACCTACATAATCTTCAAGATTTATAAATTTACCTTTGTCGCCAGTCATATGGTTCAAACATCCACTATCCAGGACCCATACGTCCTTTTTCTTGGAATGAAAAGCAATTTGAATAAACATAGATTGCTCAATATTGTTGACAGACTTAGTTTTCTAGACCTTTTTAAAATTATGTTGTTTAGATTGCAGATCAATTTTGCATTGCTTGATAGAATGTCCCAAAGTATTACAATTAAAGCATCTGATCTGTCTAACAAAACCGTAATGTTGTCTAAGACCAAACCTGGGTGTTCTAGAATTCATAAATCTGCAGGTGCTCGCCTTATGGCCGAATCTATTGCAAAAAAAGCAATAACCATAGAAGAAAGAATTAAAGTTGTAAGAGGGTCTATTACCTCTTAAAATTTGACCATGGTTTTTACCAAAACCTGAGAGACTTGAACTTGAGTGTTTGACATCAGAAGAGGGGTTTTTTTTTACATTGTCACTTGAACACTCAACCTTTTCAAAACCAATACCAGTTTTATCATTAAGCATTTTCTACTTGCTGGGCATCTCATTCAGTTTTAGAGTGCTTTCATATTTTTCATTTTCCTTCCTAAGTTTGACAACTTCTTGTTCTAGTTTTTGAATTTCTTGATCTTTGTAGCTAACAGTCTCTCGAAGATAGTCTTCAACTCTTTTGGCTTCTTCAAGCTAAGTTTTCAAAGAGACCACATCTAGATCTGGTTTATGTTCTTGTGCAAGAACTTGTTTTTTGAGTTTTTTGACCTCTTGTAAAGCACATTTCAGTTCACTTTCAAGGTCTACAACACCTTCTTCAATATCAATAGCATTAGATTCATTTTGCTGAGTGATTTCAGCCATGAACAAAGTTTCATCTTCTTCAGCTGATGAATCTTCAGATTCAATGTCAAATTCATCCTTACTAAACAGAATTTTCTTCTTTTTGAAATTAAAGTTTCATTTAGGTTTGAAAACCTTCTTCTTAGGCTATTTTTCAGTTGTCTCGTTGTCACAGATTTGATCATCATAGGGACACTTTGCAGCAAAGTGACCTATTTTGCTGCAGTTGAAACATTTAAAGGGAAGTTTTCCCTTGTATCTTCCTAAACCCTTCTTGAGTTTTCTAACAAAATTGGATTCTTTAGAATCAGACAAATCTGATTCACTAACTTCGACCTTTTCTTTCTTTCCAGTGTTAAAGGCAGTTTCTTTTCCAGTTGAGGTGTTTTTGCTAGTTCTCATTTCATAGGCAGTAAGTATTCTCTGAAGGCTGTCTAAGGTAAGTTGATCAAAGTGTTTCTTTTCTTCAAGGGCTAAAACCTTAGATTCAAATTTTGATGGTAAGGTCCTGACGACCTTTGTGACCACATCAAAGTCATTAACCGTTTGACCTAAACCTTTCATAGCATTGACAACTTCATCAACTCTTAGGAAATATTCAACAAATTTTTCATCATCCCTCATTTTCATCTCCTCAAACTGATGTTTGAGTGTAATGATTTTTGATAGTTTGACTTTCTCATTCCCTTGATATATAGTTTCAAGTTTTTCCCAGATTTCATTAGCAAATTTGCAATGCATGACTTTAATGAACACATCTTTGGTTAACCCACACAAAATGGCATGCTTAGCTCTAGCATTTGTTTCATATCTCTTTTTTTCAGCAGGATCAGTGGGAACAGAGGCTGGTACATTGTACCTATTTAAAACTATGCTCCAAACATCGACATCAAAAGAAATAAGAAAAAATTCCATTATGATATACCAGAACACATAATCCATTCCATCAAATAACGGAGCTCTGGTTACAGAGGCACTCTCTTTAGACTGTGCCATTTAAAAGACTACAAAACCAGAATCAATCCAAGGTGAATAACACCAATCAGAGGACCCTACGCTCTGATACCAATTGTTGGAGTTAAAAGAGACACTGAGAGGGGGGGTGAATCAGTGTGAATCCAAAATGATATTCGTTGCTCAAAATGAAAGTTAAAACATATTTATACTTTGATCTCAATATAAAGATTAAGTCATTCATGTATTGAATGTAATATTTTGCATGCACAATTGAGAATTTAAATAAATAGAACAACAACATGAAATAGAAGAGACATCACATAGAAACAAAGATACGCAAGAGATTTTTGCCGAGTGGAAAACCCTGAATCAGGGAAGAAAAACCACTGCAAGTGCCTTGTAGGCTTAATAAAAAAACCACTGAGCACAATGCCTTGTAGGCAAGTTTTAGAGCACCCACTCAAGGAGCACCAACCCCTCATTTTTGAGACATCTATCTCAGGGAGTACAAACCCTTCAACTTATGTTTTTCAAACAATAATGATAGCTCAGAGGATTACTCTATTTTCAGTAAAGCATAAACAACTATGTTCTCTCGTCTATAGAATACCTTAAGGAACCAAAGCTTGAGTCCTTAAAATACTTCATAAAGAAGAGATTTTTTACAACATCTCTGCCTTTTATATTCTTATTTTTATGCAGAGTTTTCAATTCATTTCATTCAGCCAAGATCAACTCAGAATTACAATAATAGTGCCAGAACAAAAAAAAGTTTTTCTGTTACAATTTATACAACATTTTTCAGGTAACATGTCTTCAAGAATCTTCATGGTCAAAGAGAGAAGAGCAATGTTACTTCTCCTTTTTGTTTTTGAGTCAGAGAATCAAAGGTCTTCAGAAGTAACGATAGATTTTAGTAATCCTTTGACTGAAAGAGAATCAATGCTTTGTTGAGCAAATCAGGTAACATTCAAAATGCTTTTGCTAAAATATAATCAAATGCTTTTAAATCCATTTTGAAAAATAGTTTTGCTGATAATCAAAGTGCCCAAATAAATTTTTGAAAACCCTCTTCAATAAAATTTAATTTTCAGAATACCCACGAACAAAGTTTTTCAAGACCTTATTCCATATGGCATTAAAAAATTTTGAGTGCCTTAAAAGTAATGGAAATGAAAGAAATACCATGCAATCCATGATACATAAGGAAAATAGTTGAATAGAGCAGCTTTCATAATAATTCTGACATATTCCAAAAAATACCCAATCGATAAATGCAAAATATCCATTTATATCCCCACAAATTTCCATGTGAAAATCAAACCAAAAACCAATCATGGCTGAGACTCCAAATAAAATCAATTCTGACAGAAGGTAGATGCTGATCAAGCTAATATAAAAGAAATTATGAGGCAAAGGCATTACCAGATAATAATGAAGGAAAGCCAAAAACAAACTGAATACCATGAAGCTGTCCAGGTTTTCTGAATATGCCAAGATTCCAGCTTGAAAACGCATGCAAAGATTCTTCAAAAACATCTGGTAAACACGTTGCAACCATCAATAGCAGAATATCTTCATGGCGGTGCGAGAACTAGGGTTCCATAATCATTTCGAAGTTAGAAGAGTCAAAACAACGAAATCTGCCCTAATCATTTTTCATTTCTCATCATTCGAATGACTCAACAAAAATGAAAGAATCTTTGAAGTCCGAGTAATATGAGAATAATATCATTTTGAGGTCTGAGAGAAATCAAAGACATCAAAAAAATAATTACTCTTGAAATAAAGTTGACCACAAGGACTGAGCTGTTCACAACCTTGATTGCCCAAAAAGTATGAAGATATCGACCAATTAAAAGTGTCCATCAAAACAAAGGTGATTACCAAGCACCATGCCGACCATTTCAATACAATATCCAAGCTATAAAGTTGACCACACAATAATCATTATGTGTTGGATGCACATAGATCATGAAAGATCAATGTAAACTCAAAAGCCAAATAGGATCAGTTTGATCAATATAACCATTATGTATTGGATGGTATAAAAGAGTGGCCATAGAACATAACCAAGTATGTCAACCTTGCAAAAGCATTTTCTAAGCTGTCCACAAAAGAATGAAGTTTCCCTTTCACCATTTTGTCATTGATTGAAAACAAACTCATGTAAGGTCGATGAAAATATAGTAATAGATGAAGCCTCAGTCAAAACTCCATCTCAATTGAATTTTGTATAATAAAAGTAACCTTGCAAAAGACTATGAATTAAATAAAACCATTTACCTAAGGTAGGGTCACCAAGATGATCATTAAAAAGATTACCAAGATCGATGCCAACTTGAATTGAAATACTGAACCAATGAAATACCTGAGAAAGAGAGGATCAAGAACATGAAAAACTGAACCTGTCAAAAACCCTAAAAACATTAAGATAACCTGTCACTGTCAAAGAACACGAGTTGATCAGTACCATCAAGTGATAAAAGATTTAAAGAACGTAAACAAAATTCAAACTGAGCACTGAAATTGAAAAAGAAGCCAAGTATGCCAAGAGAATAAACTAATCATAGAAAGCCTGAATGAAAATTGTCCACTACAAATTAGAGACCAACTGAATATAACCAAGCTGAGAGAATCATTTGAAACTATAGAGAAGTTTGTCATCAAGGACAATCATAATTGAGTATCAACATATACGTCCAGATGTGATCAAAATAATTGGAGGGGTTGGTAGAAGAGGCAAATCAGATAACTCTTTCCCTTAAAATACATAATGATGACCCCAAAGTGTAACATCAATGGTCAAACCTGACATGTCTATTATTGTTGTAGTACATTTGACTATTTTGGTTCCATATCTCTTATGGATGGTCGATACAGGGGAGATAGCTAAAAGTATGCAAATAACATCTACAAGAGAATTAATAAGAGAATTAATAGGAAATGACAATAGGGAATCAATTCTCTTGATATTCAAGTTTTGTATGGGTATTTTACAGTTGACACATGTTGAAGGAATTATTTTTGATGCGCTATATAGAATTTTTTTGAATGGGTTTGTCGAGCTACTTTATTTTGTATTCGCATCTTTTATATGACCATTTGAAATAATGTAGAGACTACTAGAGTGCACAAAATTGTAGAAATAATCAATAAGTTCATTGAAGCATGTGACATGTATTTCAAACCCTGCTTTGTTAATGAGGTCAAAACCAAAAACTTTTCCTTCTTCACCAACATTCAGAAACTCATGGATTGGATTTTTTATTAATTCCCTACCCTCAATGGTCCAACACGTATGGTACAGGGTCAAAGTTTTGATGGAAAGTGTTTTAGAAGGGGCTATGGTTGGATGCTAGGTAGAGCTTAGATCTTTGTTCTAATTAAAAAGTGGCAAACTAAGAAGAACAAATTGGGCCTTGAGATCTAGTTGATGGCAAGTGACTTATAGCCTAGAGAAGAGGAGTGTCAATGAGCGTTACCCAACACAAAGATCGTTAAATTCAATAGGAAGAAAAGTTGGATGGGTGTGGCCACCATTAGAGAGTTGTAGCCGGTATTTGACAATTGTAGAATGAGACTGTTGTATACTATCTATGGATGTAACCTATAATGAAGGATCAAGATCAAACATGCCTACAATAATTTCTTCAATGGAATTTGCAGTTAGCGTTTCCATAAGGAAGGTGAAAGCGAGTCAATTTTTTTTGGCCTGCAAGCAATTTGTGAGTGTTAGAATTGGCTATTGCGATAAGTAAAAGAAAGGTGTTTATTAATTGAAAAATTATTATTAAAGGGAAAACACCAAAGGAGAAGATGAAAATCTATATAAGAAAACTATCAAATGAAAGGTAAACAAGGGAAGTAAAGGTTGGAAAATATATGCCAAAATAGTTTATGAAGCTTGTTACTTTGAATATTGTTTCAATATTTTATGGTAGGGTACATGTTTATCAAACCAATGGTTTGTGAAGGTGTTAAATTTATAGAACATATATAATAGAAAAATTTCATGGATTTTTCAAAATCAATACAATATTTATTGATATATATGTGTTTTATCTTTTTCATTGTGTATTATATAAGGATGATTTGAGAACTTGAGATTTACAAATAGCAACAATATTCAAATAGAAATAAAGCATTAAAGTAATAAATAAAGTTTAATTTAGAAGAATGATAATTAGGAAAACACAATTATGTAAATGATAAACAAGTACATTAGAAATAACAAAACTATTTTGGAAAACTATAATACAAAAAAAGTGGCAGCATTTCCTTGTGCTAGATAGTATTTCCAATGCTTATATTGAGATTTCTAAACCACGACTCTAGAAGAATTTCAAGTTTCTTTACATCGCAAACATAAGTAGGCATAGTATAGGAACAACAACAAAAAATTTTAACATACTACAGGCTATCCAGGTAAAGTTGAAATGCGTTGATGATCACAGGTGTCACAACATTATTATAGTGTCGATCAAATTTTAGCTCTTTAAGGAAATTGCAAAACCCCTCTAGTGTTTTTTAGCTAGTTTGGAATGTTGATAATGAGGCTTGAAGTATCTTGACATCCAATTCTTCAAAAATACTTGGTGCCTAACATGCAACTTTGACTTTTTCAATGATATCGAGGAAGCTATTAGACACAATAGTAGCAATATGTTAAATGTTTGTGTGAAGAGAGTTGGGTTTAATTAAAGTAGAAGATGATTCTGATACTACGAGTGTTGCATGCACTGGAGTGGAGAGCCTTGGTTGTATATTGGTTGTGTCATCACTAGAGAGTTGAATGATGTGAGGATTATTTAGATGTGTACCCATTTCCTAGCATCAGTGGATGAAAGATACATATAAGTTGTAGTACAAAATAACAAGGTAAACATGTATATGAATGAGGAAAGGACACCGATTAATTAAAAATGAATTAAAAAATTTAGTAAAGAAGCACTATGTATGATATGTTGGAATTTAAAACCATAAGATTTGAAATAAATATAAAAGCATAGAGACGTGAGGTGCTAAGTATGTTAGAGGGTATGATATGTTCAAAAATTTATGTATAAATCAAACATTTCCATTACATTTATAGAAAATGTGTGATATATTTATATTTATGAGAATTGTAATATATATTTGAATTTGGAAAAAAAAAAATTAAATAAATAATGATGTATCTTGTTCTTTAGGATATGCATGGTTGATTTGGATGATATAATCTTCATGGTTGTCCTTTCTTGAGTTTTTACACTTGTTGTTAAATAATTATAATTACCCTCTCGAATGAACTTGAAAGGAAGAAAATTGGCTTCACCTTTCTCCGTCCCTTGATTAGGGGCCTAGAAAGGGCAACTTTCACTAACTTTCACTCAAGAACAAGCCTTTGAGATTTCTTTGCAAAGGACAAAGAAATCTTGCTAGAGGGTTGTCGTAGGGACTAAAAATGATCTAATGAGGGGTTCACCACCAAGTTTAAACTTGGAAAAGATAATTAAATGCTAATAGAAATGTAAAACCCTAATAGGATGCAAAATTGAATTAAATGACCTAGAAATGCATATAAATCATAACAGAAAGCTGAAAAACTAGAAGTGTGCACTTGAAAACTTGTAAAAGCTTGAATGAAGATTGGAAATGTTGCTGATTCTAAAATTTTGGTCTACTAGGACTCATTCACCATTTTGGGCGAACTAGTCCTAGATCTGGATTTTTGCATAGGAGTAGGTTTTGGGAAAATGGTATCCAAATTTGCAAAGATCTCTGAAAAATAGCTATAGTGGGACTCATTCGCCACTTGTGGCGAATGAGTCCAATTTGGATTTTTTGGAAATTCAAAGTCTGAGTCTACTCTTCTCAATTTGCTCGATCTGTTCCTCCAAGTTCAGCGATCCAAAACTCCAATTTCGAGGTTGTAGATGAGATTTTAGTGAAGATTATGACCATGCAAATGGGGAGACCACTCCAACAATCTTGTAACCCAATCTTTAATGATCTTCAAGTCTTCAAAGAACCTAAATTTTCAATCACACGAAGAGAGAGAAACAAAACTTTTGATTGTTAGGGAATAGGGGTTTTCCTTGGTCAAACCCCTTTTAGGTAATTAAACCAAATGATGAAATAAGATAATGAAGTGTGAACATGAAATAATGTAATTAGAACCTTTCCATGATGATGAATCTTGAATTGCTACAACAATTGATGAAATTTTTTCTCCTGAATAAGTTAGAAATGATCTTGAAAGCTATCTTGATGACCTTGTGAAGACTTGGAGTGCTTGACTTGATAACATGAATACTTATGTGAAATAGTAATTTAAAAGATTCTTTATATAGGAAATTCAGTCAAATGACCATTAATTTGATCCCAAAGGCCAACATAGGAGAAATTTAAACTTAAAACCAAGTTTTTCCTACTCAAACCTTCAAAATAGCTCAAATGGGACTCATTTGTTCAGTTAGGCAAATGAGTCCCAAGTTAGGTGAATGAGTCCCACCTAGATTGGACTCATTCACGCAAAGTGGTGAATGGGACCCATAGGGGCTATTTTGCTAGCTAAAGTGTCGGGTAGTGAAGAATTTAAGCTTATATGTTGATCTTGTCAAGTTTTTTTTTATCAAAATTTGTCTTTGGATGCAGCATATGGGACCATAGGGGTCTATTAATGATGATATAAAGGTCATATATGAAAGGGGGCCTAAAATCCAATGTGAAAGTGTAAATTAATACACTCTACAACACTAAATTAAGGTAAAATTGGGTCTATTTAGATTAGAAGGGCCTTAAATCCCATGTCAATGTGTAAAACACATTACAACACTACATTCGGTCCACCTTAGTTTACAAGCCTCCTAATTTTAACATTAAATTAAGGTAGAGTTAAGCTAATTTAGCTTTAAAAGGTACCAAGACCTAATGAGGATGTGTAAAACACCTCACAACACTAGATGAAGGCGAAATTAAGTAAAATTTATCATTAATTATTCCCAAATTAAGTAGGGGATACTTTTTTCTACACTACAGAACAATATCTATAAACTATTTCAATATAAAAACAAGAAAGCAAGGTTGGCCTTGTTAACACATAGGGGCTATTTACCCACATTATCAGGCAAGTCATTCAATAATTTGTAAAATGTGCTATCTTTGATTAGCTAAACTTTAAGTACAAGAGGATTTGGACGCTATGAATATTGTTTATTGCTATTTTTGGATTTTACCACATGTGCTCAAAGCTACTAAGTGTAAACATGTATGTTGCAAGGATTGAAAGCTATTGGTGTTAATTAATTTGTTTAAATGGCATTTAAGTTTTCCCCTTAATTTGGTAGATATTGTGAGATGTACCTGATTTTGTTTAGAATGTTTCTTGATGTTTGTCTTAGGGGTGTGAGGTATCACTCAGTGAAGGAAAACTTTATAATGAGTTGAGTGGTTTGAAATTAGGTGATCTTCTAAAATTTGGTAGCTACTCTGCTTGATTTTTACAAAAATATAGTGTAGAAAACTTTGGGAGAATTATTTTAGGATTGGTAAGGTATGGATAACTGAGGTATACATTGGAATTCTTCTAGTGTTTTTTTGTATAATCAGGATAAATAGTGGCAGTCTATGATTTGGGTTTAAGTTGTGAATATATTAAAGTTTGTTAATGGATGGTTGTAGTGTTTTAGAATTTGATATTTGTCCCTAATGTGAGAAGCATATTAGTTTTTCCTCATGGTCTTTAAGTTAAAATTGTTCCTCAAAAACACTAATACTCCTTAAATGTGTTGAGTTTCAGTCCCCTCCCTGATTTGATGAGGGTGAGTTTTCCCTCTTTTGTAAGATGTGAACTACCGATTGTGTTAAAACTGAAAACCATAGTTGCAAAAGTATAACTATCCTTTTTAACTATAAATCATAGTTGCAAACATCTACAAAAAGATATGATTTATTATAAATAATTGTTGCTTGGTTCAGGTGTCCATTTTTCCATTCACAAATTTATGGTTTTAATTGCTTTTTTTGAATTTTATCAATATAATAATGCACATATCTAATAATTGCATTTTAATCTCAATTTTTGTGTTAATTGACACTTTTTTATTAAAACAATTATGGTTTGTGGGTTTTTTCTTGTTTGTGTGGTGTTTATTTGATATTTCTTAGTTTTTCCTTGACCCTGACCTAGTTATCCTTTTTTCGTTGAAGAGTTGAGAGCAAGTTGTAGGTACATTGGGAGGAGAATTAATTTTTAATATTAAGTTCGAATAATTTCATATGAATATAGACCTCTACCTATGCAGCCTCATGCATTATTTGTGAAAGCATGGAAAATTGTATCACTTGTCCAAGAATATAGCCTCATTCTCATTTTTCTAATGTTTTTATCCAGTTTGGCTATTCTCTATATGGTTTCAAGCAAGTGAAACATTTGGTTACATACAACCTAGAATTTATAGGTGGGCATGCACCATTTTTCACTATTGATAGTCTGATAGATTTTTATGTTAAGAGTTGTGTAGTGTTAACAACAAGGCACCCATTAAGAGTAATCCATTTTTGTTTTAAAGAAGGCTCTGACTAAAATGCTAATTGAATTATCTTACATATGTTTGGGACTCCCTTACAACTTGTAGTTGCAAAGGACCAATTTTTTGTCACTCTAGTAAGAATATCAACTTATACAATAGGGGCCCCCATTGTCTGCAAGATATAATTTTCTGCTAAAGGAAAAGTTTGTTTGATTATTTCTCTAGTATCCCATGAATATTAAGGATGTTTGGTTTTTGTTTCAAAGGATTTTACTCTATAATCAATTGGGCTCTCATGTATGTGTTTCTTACTTCATTGTTGTATCAAGTAGATGATAGCTTTTGTGTCTTGGGAAGGTTGACAATTGACAAAACATTAGGTTTGATGTTACCTACAAGACAATAGGATTTTCTCTAGCACATGTAGTCCTCCTTGTTATAGGGTATTTATAGTATAGTTTGTTTGGTCCTTGAATTTGCAAACCCTATATTTATATAGTATCATGCATTAGGGTTTGAAGTTGTGTAGAAATGGTGAAAGTTGCAAATGGGGGCTCAAAGCAATCAAATTCTTCTACAATTGCCATGAAATAAACGTAGAAAGCTTCAATAAAATAGGGCATAGTTTGTATGGCCATTGGTAAGAGCATGAGTAGAGTTTTTTTATACAAATTGAAAGGAGGGAAACCGACTTACTACAAGATTTTGCATAAATTGTCTTTGTGTCAACGGTGTTGACGAGGATAACGTGCATAGTTTGCAGGAACAATATTACGAAGCCCATACCAATGGATTCCAAACTGCATAGAGATAGCAAAATATTTATTTTAGAGTAAAAAAAAGCTTAAGAAAAATTGAGTCGACTATGTAGAGGCTGAGAAAATTTGAGTTGGGCCTATACAACCTAACAATAAAGCTGTAATGAAACTAAGGCAAATGAATTACCTCAAGATTTTGTAGAAATGTTGTCTACAATTGCGATGGAGGAAAATGTGCAGAGCTTATAGGAAGAATATTGCGAAGCGGATATTTTTTAAACCAACTACCATTGACAGCAAATGCATCAACAAGGTAGAAGGCGGCGAAACAACTACCATCGAGAGTAAATGCATCGACAATGCAAAGGGCGGCGAGAGTAAATGCATCAACAATGCAGATATTTACATTGCCACAATTAAATGCGACACAAAATTCCTTTTCAGGCATGAGGCAAGAAATATTTCAATTGAATGAGAACATGATTTTTCAAGTGAACTAAACAGGATTTATCTCATGCAAGTAGCGTGTACTCTCTACAACCGACGACTGTAAATGCATATACTCTTTGCAATTGACGGCTTCAATGGATGGTGAGGATCACTCACATCGTCTTGGATGGCCTCTCTGCAGTTTGAAACCCTCAATAGACAAAAGAAGGCTGGAAAACCTCAATAAAGGAACGCCTTAATAAAACACATAAAGATGAAAACTATAATATCTCTTAGTACGGAGGGACTTATATCTGCCATGAATTTGCGGAATGACTTTTCAAAGTTGGGTTTATTGCGATGCGAAATATTAGGGAGTAAATAATTATAAATTAACGGGAGCGAATCTGTCGCTGATTTTTTAAGCGCACATAAGACGAGCCATATTGCTGTCATCTTTTTAGCTAAATACTTATAGCGCAGAAATCCTTCACAGGGAACAATAATTTTTGTTTTTATTCATAGTATTCCGAAAGATGCCGTGGCAGAAAATTGTCGGCCGTCCAGAGTCACCTCGTGGTTGCGTGGCAGAAAATGGCTCCTTGTCGAGCACATTTTAAAAGAACAATACGCTGAGATGAGATCATCGTGATCATGTCACCTGAGATCATCGTGATCACGTCACCTTACATGATAATGTCTATAAATACAGTTATATCGAGTCTCAAATATGCAAATATTTAGGCTCTTTGTGTTGTAAGATTTGTTAGGAATTGTTGGAAGAGGATATGATTAGGAAAATTGAGAAGTTTATCATCAAGCTTTTTAAAGTGTGAATTTGAAAGCCGTTGCTCGTAGACTATCTTTGATCTTGTAGACGTTCTATTCTACTGATAGAATCAATCAGCAGGCACTAAGCTAGCAAGTAAAGTTATCAATAGTAATGGAGATGCTCAAATCTCAATCTAGATCGGTGGTGGAGAATGTGCTGGCGATGAAGGGCGGCCATGAAGATTCTAGTTATACTGTTAATTCCCTTTCAGTTCAGGTACCTTGATTCTCTTTCACACCAACTCCATTCTTTTTAGATGGTGATTTTTATTGTTGATTTCAGGAGAAAACGCTTGCCACTTACGATGATTTTTTTCATTTCAAAGTGTTCAATAGAGTTTGTTCTGGTAAATTGATGTTTAGAATTTTTTAACGGGTGTAGATAAAGATGGTTCGGGCCGCGAAACCAATACTAGAGCGTGGTATTTATGAAAATATGAGATTGAAGTTGAATGGAGGAGGCATATTTAGGATAGCCGATTTCGGGTGTGCCACCGGGTGGAATACTCTTCTGGTGGCAGAGACCATCGTCAGAGCTGTGCAGTGCTCACTTGGAGAAGCGGAGGAGAAGGAATTTGAAGTTTATTTTGTTGATCTTCCGTCAAATGATTTCAATTCACTGCTCCGAATGTTGCCTCCCCGTCGGCAAGCATGTGCCAATGCAGATAACGATGGTGATAGGAATCCAGTAGCTGCAAGACCTTACTTTGCAGCGGCTGTGTGTGGATCACATTTCAGACGTCTCTTCCCACAAAAAAGCCTGCATTTCTGTCATTCTTCGCTCAGTCTCCAGTGGCTTTCAGGGGTGAGTAATAAAGCATAACTTGTCCATATATGAATTTGATATAGGTGTTCAACAAAGAAGTTCTACTCGGGTGTACGTTTCAAGTGACTGTGAGGAGGCAGTGGGAGCTGCGTATCTAGATCAGTTTAACACAGACTTCACAAGCTTTTTAAATGCCCGGGCAGAAGAGATAGTTGATGGGGGATGCGTGTTTATATCTCTGGTAGGTCGTAATGCAGCGACCCACATAATGGAGGAGCAAGGAACATTAGGAGATATCGCTCGTCACTTTGAATATGCATTTCAGGACCTGCTCAGTGAGGTGGATATAAAGCATACTCATATCGTATTTCTTGTTTTCTTCTTCTTCAATAAAATTCTTGGAAAGTTGAAATTTAAATTACACTGGCTTTATGTGTGTATCGGAAGTTAAATGATGATGTCTTATTTGTATGGACAGGGTTTTATCGAGAAAGAAAAATGGGAATCCTTCAATATGCCCTGGTTTGGGCCAAATCCGGATGAGGTGGAGAGCATAGTAAAGAGCCAAGGGGCTTTTAGGATGGAGAGTGTAAAGGTGTTGGGAGAATTTCCATTGCATCCCATGACAGAGGTGAGGAGAGGTGAGGAGGAAGAGTTCGGGAGAAGTGTAGGCAACCATTACAAAGCTCTCTTTGAGAATATTGTGGAAGCTCATTTTGGATGTGAGCGTTTGACAGATGAATTCTTCTCCAGAATTAGTAAAAGAGCAGCTGCAAAGTTTGAGGAGTATCTCTCCAATCAAATAGAATTAGTTGTTGTGCTTCTTGTTAAAAAATAGCAGTTATTAGGTTTGAGGATCTCTTCTCTTCAATCAAATAGAATTAGTTGTGCTTCTCGATAAAAAAAAAATAGCAGCTTCTAAGTTTGAGGATCACTTCAACCAAATAGAATTAGTTGTTGTACTTCTTCTTAAAAATTAGCTTTTAAAAGCATCTATTAAGTTTTACAAGTATCTTTCCAACAAAATAGAATTAGTCCTTCTCCTTCTCATTATAAATAACTTTTAATAATTGCAAAATATCAGCTGCTAAAATTGAAAAGTATCTCTTCAATCAAAGAGTTAGTTGTCATCCTTCTTTTAAAAAATAACATTTAACAATTGTAGTATATGTGTTTATCTTATAAAAATTTCAACTATGTGATCTTCCATCAAAATGAAATAATTGTTTATCCATTTCTATTTCATTGTTAATGTATAGTATGAGACTTAAATTTGATGGTTGTATAATCATATTTTCGCTTTTTTTCTATAAAACTTTTTGGAAAGTTTTTGAAAGAGGAAAAAACGGGTTTTACAAGGACCCGAAACCACAAATTTTACAGACAAAAGATAAGACCATTAAAGAAACCGAAAGCAGAAATACTGTAAAAACAACAACAAGAAAAGTCCACAGCCACCAAAAAGGCCGGCGAGGGCCACAAAACTAAAAAAAATAGAAAAAATGCTGACAACAGTTAAATTTGGGTCATTAATAATTCCGTCGTCTTAGCTTCTAGCTCATTCATATCCTGAACTTCCCTCTTTAATATTTGAACCATATGGGTAGTGGGGGGCGCTTTCCTTTTAAGCTTGCCAAGGATCCTTTTTGAAATCCCTTGGTCCTCATTCTTGTTGTCCTTGTTCTCTTCCAAATCAACCACCAACGAACCTTGTTGCGTTTTTTCTAGGTTTTTAGACATAGCGTTGATGATCATAGCATTGTGCCTAGCCATTTTATGATTTTGTTCCACAATGGTTTTCATGTTGTTTTTAATGTTAACCATTTTAGCTTCCAGAGACTTGTACTTATCCTCAATGTCACCTTCTCCCATACCAATACTGTTCTTTTTCCATTTCCCTTCTCCATTGCTGAGAGCGGCCAACTTCAAATGCAACTCCTCCATCTTACTATACAGAGCCCTATTTTTTTATTAAGATTATTAATTTCTTGATAGGCCCATTTCAAAACTCTAAAAATATCACTAGTGCCACTTCTAACAGAAGCAAGAATGTCACCATGCTGAACCCAATCTAAAATGAGGTTAACATTATCTGGGTTGGGGGAACTAGGGAGTCTAGTACCAACAACTCTTAAAGAAGTAGGAGGGGAGGGCACAAAAGTTCTACTAGCATCAAGGTTTTCAACTTTGTCTTCCAATGAGTCAGTAGAGTAGGAAACCAACTTATTGGCAAGGGAACCCTTAAGAACAGGGTTCTTTAAGGGGACAAAGTAGTCGGGGTAGGTCTTAGGGTTAGCTTTAGCAAGCTGGAGCTTTTTAGGCTGGGTTTTCTTACCTGACATCTCAGAGGACGGGTGGGCTCCAACAATTCTCTCCTAGTTAGGCTGATTCTCTAAACCCCCACTGTCCGAATCATAGTCCTCACACGTCGTGGAGGCAACAGGTTTGGATAAGGCTGACATACTTTGATAGTGTTCAGATATTAACCTAATAAAACTACCATGAAGAATAGGGTATCTCCGAGGATTTTTTCTTATGGTACTCAAGGATATTACTCAACGAACATAATAGGTAGTGAGGCAAAGATATCCATACCTTATGGCGGAAGTGGTTAAGAATGGAAAAATGATGACCATACACTCTGTAGACATGCAAAATTAACATTATACATTTAGTTAGGCCCATTCATCAAGTAAACTAGGTTTCACAAGTTCACCTTTATCCATTCATCAGATAAACTCATTAATTTCATTCCTAAGGTTATTCATTTAAATTAAATAAATCAAACATCATCCTTTTAATTAAATAAACAAAACTTTATTTAATTAAATCCCCAAATGCATATTCCATCCCTCTTTGATTTAAATAAATCCAAATATTTGAGTCAAATTGGTCAAACTAACCTAATCATCATTAAGCTAATCTAATCTTGATTTACCTAACCTAACTACCCATCACATTCTCTAGATTTTGCCACTTGCACAAATAAATTAATTTATTGATTTATTAAATCCAACATTTTCCATCAACATGGCATCTTTGGGGAATATTCCCTAGAATTTGAATTCAAAAAAAAGTGGACATGTACACCCAACAAGTCATTTATGAGCTCTTACATGGCTCTTACATGTCCCTTGTACATGTCAAACTCAACATTTACTCACAAATTTGAATTTGAAACTTCCTCTCTTGGGCACATTTCGCAAATCTTGCTCATCCTCAAGCATATCACAAGATGACAAGTGTCCTCATCTCACTGGTCCAATCTTTGTCCCACATTCATCCATTTGGCCAATCTCTCATCAAGAAAATCTATAAATAAAGACCTTAATCTCCACAACTCCACAAATCATCTACAATCACTCACGTAAAGTCACTCTCTTCAGAAGAACTGATTTTTCCCATCTTATCATCATCATCTAGCTTATCTATCAAGGATTGGGAAAGAGCTATTTTCCATAATAGCACCAATCCACTATGAGATATAATTCTCTCCATGTTTTATTATTTGCTTTCAATTTATCTATCTGAATCTTTGTTGCTTTGATTGCATTATTAGCATGTAGAGTTATTTCATAGGGATGTTGATTATTAGTTTGGTTTTAAAATACTAACCATTTGCAGATTTTCACCAACCACAAAATGGCGCTAGAAGGAGGGAATCTCATGGAGATTTAATGCTCTCTTACTATTATTATGATTTCTCTAGTTTTAAATTAGAGTTCTTTACTGTGTAGATGTTATTTACATAAAATTGCTGGTTAAATTATGAGTTGGGAACTTCAAACATAGATCATTCCTTGAAGTTTTGAGAAGTTAAGAGTACCATTCATGTTTTCTTTTTTTGATACACCAAAATATTTGTAGATTATGCCATTCATCATACAGTTCTTAGACATATAGCCTAGTTTTGCATCACAAGTCTGTATATGAAAGAAGAGAAAATTTGCATGTAAATAATGTGTTGGGTAGTTGTCTTGCCACAGAAGTGCATAAAAAGGGGAAAATTGTAGAAACATAAGTGTGTTTCAGCTATTTGGGATAGACGAGTCATTTCCTTATGCAAACATTATGTGCTGCAATGCCAACAAGACTCTCCAGCTTCGAACTGTATGCAAGTCATTGCCTTTTTAGTTCTTCTTATAGCATTTTTTTCGTTTGTCTTCTTATTTCCAATAGTCCAAAAATTGATACCATTGGTTTAGGTTACATACTTCTCCTGTCATTTTTCAATGTTTGTGGTCGATGCATTTCTCTGCTCCCCTCCAACCATAGCTATCATCTTGGTCAAACGTCTCCTTGCTATCTTCGTAGTTGTACCATTCATACATCTTAGAGTCTCATATATGCTATACCTTGCATATGCTACGAGATTCAAGATTTGGGAACCATGTAGAAGGAACTGGAGTAATAGTAGATTGATATATTCCTATTCGGTGGACTATTGAAGTAATTTTGAGTATTTGATTATTCCATTTGGAAAGAAGGGAAATTGTAGCTTTTGTATTAACAAGCTATATTTGTCTTTGTTTGATGGAGGTTCTTAGTTTCAAAGCGGTATCATTTGAGAAGAAAAGCAAGTGGCTCACTATGGAGACCACACCCTCCACCTAAGGCAGCAATGGCCCTTGCAGATCATGCCCCCCCAAATCTCAAACACAAAATCATTATCTAGATACATTGCAAGATAAGGTAAAGAATGTAAGCTTCTGATCGAACATAATACAGCTTCTAATGTTTTGTTTCTTTGCAGCAATAATACCCCTATCCACTGTGGTTTCCCCTGAGTTTAGAGTCGTTGGTCAAAAGCATTGAATAAGGTAGATTTGGTGTCAGGGGTTATTGAATTTTCTGTCACACATTAACCACTGGTCTACTCCATCCAATAGATCTGATTTTATTGCATTCTAAATCTATGGCTGGTATCCATTTAGCATGTACAATGTGCACTATGCTATTTTATTCATTCATGTGATCTACACTTAGTCTAATTCTGTAATCTTGAGCATCTGTCTAACTCCCTAATATATTTATTTTTCCTTTAACCTCTGTTTGTGCCCTAGATCCATAACTTCTGACACACACCATCATCGCTAATTCTTGCAAGCTATTGAAGAATTGCAGATTGGCGCTACTGTAGGAAATAAAGGCACATAGACACATATGCATGGCTATTCTGTTATATACATCGGATTCACTCCAGAGCCAAACCTAGATTCTACGAATACTGCAAAATGATACACTGTATTATTGATTTAAATGAAAGTAACAAGATGTGTCAACCATGTGTCTTTTTGAGCATCATAAAATTGACAGAAGGCTATAGATGATGGCTGATAATACTGCTAGACACTAGGGAGGTAGGAAATTCACTTGATATCAAATTGAAGCATTGAATAGACATCTTCACACTTCAAACTTCGAAGCATTTAATATCGATCATAAGCATTTAACAACGATTTGAAAGCATTAAGTCTTTGATTTTGTCAAATTCAAACTTTGCACGCCCTATCTTATACAAATTTTGAAAAGTCAAATATAGTTGGCTTGGTTTTAAAATGATTTAAGAGAATCATTATTGACTGCTGCGGAGTGATGAATCATAGATTTTAAACTATGCATTTGATTTTTTAATTTCTTTTGAATATTTTAATGAAAACTGCAAAATATTTTAATATGGCGGCCAGTTGAATTGTTAATGAGAGTTGCAGTGACTCCAACGACCTCTTTCAATCCTCAGCCACCACTTGCTCGAAGCGGAATCCAATGACTCCAGTTCTTATTAAAGTGTCTTCTCAACTAGATATCATGCCTTATCTATCATATTTCTGTCATTGACTTAGAGTCTGTGGACAACTTTTCAAGGCTATGTCAAATCATCCTGCCGTTAATCGTCTCATCTTGTAGTTTCATTCTAAGTTTCCATTCACTCATTCGATGTGCGATTTGATGCCATGACTTTTATTTAATGGTTTTTGATCATGCTGTCATTGATGATAATGCTAGATAGTCTTTGAGTCAATTTTTCAACACTAATATTGGATCAGGTTGCCCAGCGCGTCAATCCAAACTGCAAAGGCTACTACATTAAACAAAGTTTCAAATCCAAATGAAATGATAAAAGGATATTTTAATGGGATTTGCAGACCCCACCTACTAATCTATTAAAGCAGTGGCTAGTACAAAGACTTTTTGGTGGAATATGCCAAGTCCTCGGTGGCATTTGTAAGGTAATCTTCGTTCCTCTAAACCGCATTCATTACCCTTTTCGTATTGAAAGGAAGTGTTCTACAACACTTTGTTACCATTCTAACTGAAGGGGGTGTCACTACTTTAACACCATAGTGATTTTGACGATGGAGGAAGTCTTGCATTTTAAGAGATTGGAAGCAGAAAGGTGCATGGAAGAAAGGATAATTAACATTCCTGTCGGATGGAGAATAGCTCATTGATTTGTTCCCAACTGATAATTGTGGGCATGAATTTTGGACCTAATGAATGCATTTGCTTGAAAGTTTCTTTTGTATTTTTGGGTAAATCTACTTTATGCATGTCCTACAATCTCATAACATTTCTTTAATGCATTTTGACAAACCGTTCACTTTCCTTGTCTATGCTTCCATATTTTGCAGGCTTATTTACAAGGACAGTCACAACTACAACATTTTCAAATATTCTCTTATCTATGTTTTGATGTATGACTGTAATCTCTTACAAAACATTGTTCTTAGCACAAGGAGGCTACGATCAAAGGTTGTAGAATGTGGTTTCACTCCTACCAATTCTATTACAAAATTATTGTGAGCTTTGTGATTATTAGAGTCCAAGGATGAAAAATCAAAGGAGGTATTCAAGGAAGGCTGATAATCCTAATTTTGTGAAGATGATGGAGGACCAAAGCGAAGAAATCCAAACAAAACAACAACTAGATTGGAGTTGGACAATTCAAAGCATTTCTTAATTTGCTTATTAGAGCCTAGAACTACTTTTACTGCTTTAATTTTCTATTTTAGACCAACTAAATCACTGATTTGATCTTTTCAAAGTTGGATTAAAACTAAACCCTAGAAACTCACTAGCTTTTGGATTTGGCAAAAATTGAACAAACAAACTTCACATTTGATTTTTGGTTCTTAAAACGAACTCATCATTTCTTTGAGGCTAAAATGAGCATGTATTTTTTGTGTTTCATAATATCTTATTCAAATTAATCTCATCTAAAAAGGTGTATGCACTTCTCTCGTGCTTCACGGTGATCTTGAGAATCAAAATTCTTTTTGATGACATTAAGTTACATAAAAGATTGCCTCCACACTTTGATTTGGGTTTAAAATTGAACAAGAACTTGTGCAAGTGTGAGTGAGAGCATCATCGCATACATTCTCTTTCTTTGTGTCATCGAAGATTGATTGAGTTATGGATTTTGTCTTCACTTGCTTTTGTTTATCTTACAGGGCCTACCTTGGGGAAAAAGTCCTCACCCAAGGGAACGACTCAACCAGTAACACTCTAAAGCCAAGAGTATTTCCAATTGGGATATAAATGTGGGTATTTGAGTAAACGCCAATATCACACGGTTGATTCCAACGAGATGGATCCAAAATGGGACTCTCGCCGTATGGGTCAATCTCCACGAATGGAAATTCTGAACTAGAACCCTTGTTTGTAGTGGCCTATTAACTCATTCACCGAGTTTATTGAAGTGGTGCATTAGAACTTAGATTCCAAGAAGTTACTTGCCATGTCTGATCTTGGTTAAAGTATAGAGGCTAAGACTTCATTCTTAACATACCTTTATACTCTTTCCTTGGTTGCATGTAAAATCATCTCTTCTACAAAAGGCATGAGGCAAGCCCACTAAGAAAAATGTACCAATTGAGCTAGGACGTCATATTGCTTGTGGTTTGAAAACGAAGTGCTTGTATCCAAAACATCGAAACCAACATTCAACGAATCATCAAAATTGCAAACCCTTTAGGAGAGGAAAATATCCTTGAACAAATTCACATGTTATTGCTTTCCCTTGGGGTTCGTATCCTTAGAGGCTTCTAAACATTAGGATTTCATCTTGATTTGCTCCTACTTAGGTCAACTTTAGGTAACCTTTGCCTTGATTTCCTCGATTTCCACATAATTCACTTTGTTGGATGAAAGAAAATTAGGACATTGGACATTCGATTGAAAGCCTAATCAAGAAAGTGTTTGCTATAAAAATAATCCATTAAGCAAAGATTAAATCAATTGGACCCCACATATGTGCTTGGCATCTTTTGGTCGTATGGTTTTCAATTGGACCCCACATATTTGCTTGGCATCTTTTGGTCGTATGGTTTTCATGCAAACATTGGTCTTTTGATTTTGAATTACTCTTAGAGAAAGGCATGTTCTTCACTATCTTGGTCTTGTAGACAATTCTTTCCTAGGTTCATTTAGGATCAAATCAAACACTTCATCCAAATTCCAAACATTTATCATCTCATCCCACCAAACAACTTTTGAGCTTTGGAAACATCATTCTAGACTTGGTTAAATCATCAAAATCAAAATCACCTCATTTAGTTAGGAGTATGGGAATGCATCCTTTCTCATACCTCTAATTAAATTAGCACCCCTTTGAACAATTTCATCCTAAGATAACATCTAAACATCTTAGGGCTTACAAGTTCATTATCACAATCAAAACAATCAAACCAAATCCTAAGTCTAGCATTGATCCAAGGTTCCTAAAACATTCAACACTCATATCATTCACCCCTTTCATCCTTCATCTCATCATTTGTCCTAAGAACCTTAGAGGTCACTTTTGCAACAAGGTCAAAACACAAGGATAACATGGAATATAAACTTTATCCATTCATCATGAGTAATCCAAGTCAACTAAGCTATCAGAGCCTTACAATGTCGATTGATTATCAAAACTCACACTTATACAATCCATACATGGGATCATTACCTTCTACAAGTGTCAATGGCACAACAAGTGTGAGTATGCCCAAATCAAATATTGGAACACATTTCCTGATGGTAGATCTAAATCCAAACCTACAAGTCTGTCAACCGAACAATCAATGCATGAGCCTTCAAATGAATAATGTCATCCCACCAAATCCCTACATGCCAAATAAGAATGTACCAAGTACAAGTTTTCCAAACATGAATATGGAAAACTTTGGGATGAATATGTTTGTGAATCACTCAAATGTTGTTCAAAGTCCAAACACGATGATAATGACTCCATATATTGATCCAAGTCAAGGTAACACCATGCAAAACAAAGTTACCTAAATCAACGCAATGTGATTCCCAATCACAACAATGTTCAAATTCAACCTATCATGCCAAATTTGAGTGTCATCCCAAATCAAAACATTGTCCAAAATCAAACACCACAAATACACACTCATAATCTACTTAAACAAAATCCAAATCAACTATATCAAGGAGTCAAGATCGAAATCAAGATCAAATTTGGCTAGATCAAATTGCTACACTTACCAAAATAGTTGAGTCATTGCACCAAGAGACATCCCCACCACCATTACCCATATCAACATCATTCCTTGGTTTAGGGCTTCCCCCTTTATCTAGCACCAATCACTCCATCCAAATCAATCCACCTAACACCAATCAAGCCATCACATCAAATCCTTTGAATATACCATCGACATTGCACCAACAGATGGTATTTAATCAAATGACAACATCAATCTTGACAAATCAAAACATGGTCTCCCAAGGACCTATCATCTTGGTCATTCCAACCATTCCTATCACCTCAATCACTCCAAACACCCTTCTCAACCCCTCACTACCATGATCGCTCCAAGCGTATCTAATCAAATGACAACATCAATCCTGACAAATCAAAGCATGGTCTCCCAAGGACCTATCACCTTGGTCATTCCGACCATTCCTATCACCTCGATCACTCCAACCACCCCTATCACACCTCAACCCCTCACTACCATGATCGCTCCAAGCGTATCTCAACCACTTGTCATACATCCAACACGATCCCAAATCCACCACCACTACCACCAAAACCAAATGCAGAAAGACAATATAACATTGTGCTAAAAGCTCACCAGGTCTACCAAAAGGCCATCCAACAATATCTGGCCATGCAACAAGAAAGACAAGCTCAACAAGTGCAACAAGCCTCTCAAGCTACCCAATAAACACAAAAAATGATAATTGTTGAGAATAAGGATCAAGATCAATCCATCATTGAGCACCTTGAAGCTATGTCCACTTCATCCAATGATCAAATCAACATATGTCAAGAGTCACTTTTCAATCATGATCAAAATCCACCGACCAACAATGATCCAATTCAAGGAATGTCAACATTATTTTACCCTATGGCTGAAGACATTGAAAATCCCTCCACCACAATTGTTGAAAACAATGATCAAGATCTTTCCATTGATGAGCACCTTGAAGATGTTTCCACTCCATCTGATGATCAACTCACCATACATCAAGAGCCACTTTTTAGTGATCTATTTCAAGGAGTGTTGGAATTATTTGATCCTATTGACATAATCCATGACCCATCGACCACTGATCATGTTGAAATTTTCTCTACATTGCCTTATGAGTTAGAGGACATATCTCAAGAATTTATCTCAAAGCATGATCAACATCTTTCACCAAGGTCTAGCAATGGTCCTTTCCAAGACTTGTTAACACCCTTTGACCTCATGGTTACAAATACTGAAGGAACCCTGAACTTGACACTTGAGGATATTGAACCACTTACCATGTCTAAGGACAACATCCAAGAACCCTTTGTAAGCAATCCATCCTTTGAAATTGACCCATGTCAAGAACTTTATCCAAAGCATGTCGAAAGAAACTCCAAAATCATTCAAGATCAAGATTTTGTATCTTCAAGATACTACAATAATCTAATGGACACTCTCTTCTCTATGCAAGATGATCATATGCATGTAGCACATAATCCTCCATCTACCCATAAGATGCTTTCTATGGATGGACATGTAGAGGATCTTCATCTAGAAAAAATTATGTTACACAAAAAGAGAAAATTATTAACTCCTACAGTCAAACTGAGTTGTCAACATCAAGATCAGATATGTCCCAAACTCAAACTAAGGACATCATGAATAAAGATATCTAGCATTATCAGCTCAAGGAAACAAGTCATACATAACAGTATAATTCAGATTTAGCGGCTCAGCAGCAAATCAAAATAACGTCACCCACTATGGTCATTTATCAAATAATTCATTCTAAAAAAAAGCTCTCAGAACAAGCAGAATCAAAGCATGAAGGTACTACTACCACCATACTAGGAGCAACTTTTCTAATGCAAGCATCAACATAGGGAGCATGAAGAATCCTTATGATGAAACTAGTGTCAATACTACAACCAGCCACGTCATGAATCTTCATTCACCCATCACCCCATCCACAAATTGGGACCAAGTTCGAAGGAAAGATTTGAATCAAAGAACAAAGAACGTTATCAAAGAAAAAGAAGCTAATAAGCATATCAAACAAATCAAATAAAAATGGATACCAAAAAATACATAGAAAGATCATCCCTATCAAACTCCATCAGTCAAAGAAAATATGGGGAAAAATAAAGAAGGGAAAAGTATACATCAAAGACGTCCACAAAAGAAAAAGCAGGCTTTTCAAGCGACATAGAAAGTGTATCAAGTAGTTGGTCCTAATTCCATGCACACTTCCGTATCCACCCATCATTGCTCATCTTCCCAAGTTTGGAAAGTCAAATGTTTCAAAATGTCAACCAATCCATCTTTTATCCCTAAACACACTTCATCCACGCCCCCATTCATGATATCCAATTCTCACATTGACCATGTATTGGCAACAACCCTTCATCATAAGGATTCAGAAGGCACTCTAACACGATGTGCACATAGAGATAGAGCTAACTCCAGTATCAACAAAGCAAATCAGGAATCCCAAAAGTTGCATTCAAGTGCACGTATCTTAGCAAAGCAACTTCTTCAAGCAGGATACTAATGGCACATTATGATAGAAGCATCTACATCGACACCACTAGGTGGGTCAGTATGAATCTTTCAAAAAAACCAAAAAAAAGCAAAAAAGAAAAAAATCCAAAAAAATCAGAAAAAGGATTGAAAGCAGTAAAGAAAAAAATCATCCTCTAGTGAAAACTGCATGGGCAGTGCTTCAGGAAAGACCATGATGAAAACCTAGAAAATAGGCGTCATGTGTAGAATAGAGCATCTACGTGCACCAGTTTAGGTGAAAGCATCTCATCCCATCCGTAATAAATCCAACATTCCATCCATCTCAACCATAATAAATCCATTCATTCATGAACCAGTTATCCAAGCCATCTTTATCCATCTACATCCATCATCCGAGTTATCTTGATCTTGATGAAAGTTTGGTGCACACTTTGCACTTGCTTATGGTAAACATATTTGATATGGGTCATTTTCACTGATCCTATCCTATCCAACATTATCTAAGCCATGAAGCATTATTTGAATGAGCATTCTTTATCTGAACACCTTATCTTATCACAAGATAATCCTTGGCATCCCCTGCATGCTTACCATATCCATCCATCCATACACCTATCCAGGCATCTATCCATGACCTTCCATACATTGCTAGAAATTGGGGGTAGATATTTAGGTCTCGCTTCAAGAACAAACCTTGATCTATATCCTCCAACTTATGTGGTGATCCAAGCATTGGAAAATGTGAAATAAAATTGGTCCACCACTTGTGAGAAAAAATCCAAATCACTAGCCCATGGCATATTTTAATGAGAATACATTCCTTATCACACTTCATCTTTCATCTTTCATTGATCCAAACAATCGATATGAGTCTCATCTAATTTGCAAGTCAAGCGCCACATCAAATCATTTGAACAACTTTTGTTCCAAATCAAGCTTCATCAATCATGATCAATCAAATCCAATCAAAAAATCATCATCTCAGGATATCATTGTGTTGCTTAACACTATCCTTGCATTGTTGTGCATCCTCAACAATGTTATCATCATCAATCCTGATCAATCAATCCTTGCATTGTTGTGCATCCTCAACAATGTTATCATCATCAATCCTCATCAATCAATCCTTGCATTGTTGTGCATCCTCAACAATGTTATCATCATCAATCCTGATCAATCAAATCCTTGCATTGTTGTGTATCCTCAACAATTTTATCATCATCATCAATCCATCGATATGATCAATCAACCTTACCTTGGATTTCAACAAAATCCCTAAACAGAGAACTGATATCGTCACACATGTCCATATTTGAATCATCAAAATCATGTGAAAAATTAGAAAAATATCAGAAAAACACAAAACCCAAAAAATATCAGAAAATTAGAAAATCCAAAAACATTAGAAAACATCAAAAATCCAAAAACATTCATAAAAGTCAGAAAATGTCAAAAACATTGGAATCTGAACTACATCATCTCTAAGCTTAAATGTAGGTAAGGCTCATCTCTGATCAACCCCTGAGACATCAAAATCCAAAAACATTCAAAAAACATCAAAATCCAAAAACATTCAAAAAATAGAAAATCCAAAAACATTCAAAAAATCAAAAATCAAAACATTTGTAAAATCTCAAAAATACCAAAAACAGCCTCAAAACATTTCAAAACATCAAAAACATCCAAAATATTTGAAAAAAATCCATCCGACCACATCTCGCTTTCACCCGCGATAATCAATCATCCATAATATACTGAACATCACCTTCATCCTTTGGCACAACAAACAGAAACAATCATAACAGTCGGCAAAAGGAAGCTTCAATCGTAAAATCAAAATCAAAACAACAAATATTTAAAACGAAATGAAACTCTTGATCAGTCACAAACATTTCAATCAACCTTATATCAACAACCTATCAATCAACTTATCAAACCATCATCATCCTATACAATGCATGTCCTAGGATATATCGTTCCGACAATGGGCATCATTTTGGATCACTTTGGATTCTTATCCTATCAAAACAAATGCCTTTGGCTAAAGATATGAAGAACATTGGCTTGTTTGTGTACTTGATTTTTTCTTTTGATTTATCTTATTGTGCTCATTCCAAGGACCTCTCGATGATATCCAAACGAAGGATTTAGAGAGATAGGAATGGGGCAACGATCATTATCCTTTTGTCTGCTATGCTTCTTAGATGTTCTTGTAAAATAACTTGGTGAATACTTGCTTTGTTAGGTACGTCCTAGCAAGGTTTCCATATGTCAAGTGTGAACAAGAGTACTCCTATCTATTTGTCGAGTCAAAGTCCATCACACTAGATACAACGCCATCCTGGTTCTTTATACCTTGATGCATCATATCTATGTGTATTCTAAAACATAAGGTAAGTAGCCCTTTTAAAATCCCAATCCTTGATAAGAAAAACATCATCTATCATCATCATTATCTCTAATAAAGTCTCGTCAGATCATGGAATTGTTGGATCCACTTGTCATCATCTAATTTCTTCTTTTCAGCACTAACATCATAACATGAATAATTAATCATCATCACCAATGCATCCATCCTGCAAACCATCAATATTCTGCATATCATTTGACATCCATAATCATCATCATAATATAGATCTATTAATTTAAGCATCTACATAAATCATACATTTTCATAATCGTAGCATATCACATCATTAATCTCATCCATCTCACATCGTATCATCATTTAATTTGTTTAAGATAATATAGATTTGTTATTCTAACCATCTTAAAATCATCTCATTTTCATCATCATCCATAACCATTCTTTTTTAACATCTTTATTGTGAGATCGACCCTCAAATGGAATCTTTTCACTTGATCTCTTGAGGGGGCAATGTACCAGTGTACTTCTTTTCACTGGGGCATCCGAAAAATCATAAATTTTTTGAATTTTGATCACGGCAAGTTTATTCTTTGAACCAATGCAACAAGTACATTGCTTCAAAGAAGGGAAAAATGTATACATGCAAAATTAACATTATGCATTCAATTAGGCATGTTCATCAAGTAAGCTAGGTTTCAAAAGTTCACCTTTATCCATTCATCAGATAAACTCATTAATTTTATTCCTAAGGTTATTCATTTAAATTAAATAAATCAAACATCATCCTTTTAATTAAATAAACAAAACTTTATTTAATTAAATCCCCAAATGCATATTCCATCCCTCTTTGATTTAAATAAATCCAAATATTTGAGTCAAATTGGTCAAACTCACCTAATCATCATTAAGCTAATCTAATCTTGATTTATCGAACCTAACTACCCATCACATTCTCTAGATTTTGCCACTTGCACAAATAAACCAATTTATTGATTTATTAAATCCAACAATTTCCATCAACATGGCATCTTTGGGGAATATTCCCTAGAATTTGAATTCAAAAAAAAGTGGACATGTACACCCAACAAGTCATTTATGAGCTCTTACATGGCTCTTACATGTCCCTTGCACAAGTCAAACTCAGCATTTACTCACAAATTTTAATTTGAAACTCCCTCTCTTGGGCACATTTCCCAAATCTTGCTCATCCTCAAGCCTACCACAAGATGACAAGTGTCCTCATCTCATTGGTCCAATATTTGTCCCACATTCATCCATTTGGCCAATATCTCATCAAGAAAATCTATAAATAAAGACCTTAATCTCCACAACTCCACAAATCATCTACAATCATTCATGTAAAGTCACTCTCTTCAAGAGAACTTATTTTTTCCATCTTATCATCATCATCATCTAGCTTATCTATCAAGGATTGGGAAAGGGCTATTTTCCATAATAACACCAATCCACTATGAGATAATTCTCTCCATGTTTTATTATATGCTTTCAATTTATCTATCTGAATCTTTGTTGCTTTGATTGCATTATTAGCATGTAGAGTTATTTCATAGGGATGTTGATTATTAGTTTGGTTTTAAAATACTAACCATTTGCATATTTTCACCATCCAAACACTCTTGTAAATCTTCCATCCAAGGTGATGTACTCCATTATAACACAAGGCACCTTTCTCCACAGTGCCTTGATGGTGTCAATTTCAAAATAGTTGTTGGAAATTTTAACCAATTTCAATTTCTCCTTATCCTTCTTAGGAAATCTGATGATCGCCTCATCTGAAAACCTTCTGTTGTGATAAAACTTCACACCCTCTATGGACGTTCTAGTAACCTCCCCTATAATTTTCTCATCCAACTTCACCTTTCTCCCAAAAATAATTATTTCGCCATTGTTCCAGTTCTTCTCGAAGTAGTTCGTGGCCATAGTATCAAGCCCATGAAGTTTTTCTAGAAATAAAACCAACCCACCTCTTACAATCTGCTTCTAGACATTATCATTCCTCGTGTGCACCTCATAGCTCTTTGGCTCAACTCTTTTCCTATCCCCCCTATTTTTGTTTGCACCTTTCTATAGACTCTACCAACGTCGGGCACCTGTTACAGAATAATACAACTATTCCAATGCACCCACAAAGCATGCTACTTTTTCTTCCCGTCTAAGTAATATGATGTGGCCCCATGAAATCTATTGATTTTGATGTACTTGGCCCCTTTCCCTTTAATCATTAAATGTATTTTCTTCTTTCCCATGTGTAACATCATAATCAAGTAAGACCCTGACTTCAGTTCTCAAGTCCCTACAATTATGCCACGTGTTCAATCCTTGCTTCTTGACCCCTTCATTCGCAAAGTAATCTACCATGTTGTTAGCTTCCTTGTAGACGTGTGAAACTTTTACTTTTTAAAACTTGTCTAGAATAGAATTTTCTTCATCAATCCAATTCTTTATTGACCAAGAGGGTGGGGTCCTTCCTAAGAGACAATCAATGATATTCTTAGAATCCCCTTCTAGCCATAAATTTTTTATATTCAAGTTATGAGCTAACTTTAAAAATTGAAAAGCTCTTATGGCCTCCACCACATGGTTGGTTTGATGACCTAGGGATATGGCCACAACCACCATAAAGTTACCATTTGAATCCCTTAACACACCTCCACTTCTATCCATGCTCAGATTACCCTTCGCGGCGCCATCAAAGTTGGCCTTAAGCCAACCATTTGGAGGAAAGGTCTAGCACACACCCTCCCTAGTTTTCTTTGCTAGCTTGGAAGCTAAAGAAATGTTAAATTTAAAATTCCAATCCTTTGCTATCATTAAATCATAAGGAGTGCACACCATTGCTTGAAGGTTAAGAGCTTTTTGAGGAACCACATTGAAGTTTTCCTTTATAAGCCTAATTTTTTTTTCAAAGACATTATTCTCCAACATCTCCTTGTCCCTAAAAAGTCTATTATTGCGTTCTTTCCACACTCCCCAAACAACAAAAGGGAATTTATGAATGCCCATAACCTTCGAGTGAAAGGATTTAGAGTAGGAGCTTTCCATTGTAAAAAGAAATCTTCAATGGTTTGGGGAAACACCCAAGAGATATTCCAGAGGGCTAATAATTTTCCCTAGATTAAGGGAACAAACAGACAGTGGAGGAACAAGTGGTTGGCTGACTCTACCTCACTCTTGCAGAGGTAACATTTGTTGGTGATTTGAAATCCCCGTTTACAAAGATTGTCCACCGTGAGCACCTTATTCTGAAGCATAATCTAGAAGAAGATATTGACTTTAGGATTCAAGTGTTTAATCCACACTTTTGACCAAAAGGGAGGGGGATCTTGAGAAAGAGACAACAAAGAGATAGCCAAAGATACAGAGTAGTTACCCGAAGGGTTGTTTATCCAAACAAGAACATCATCCTGCTAATTATGTCCCAACCTGATAGCCTTTAAGGAGGATTGTAGTTGAGCCAACTCCTGACTAATCACACATAAATTCACCCAGTCTCCTTTATACCAATAATCTTTGACAAGCTCCCCAAAAATAGCTTTACAAAGGTCTGCCCATCTATTGAATCTTTCAATTTTGATAAGGGGTTTCTTAAAAAGCCATTTATCCTCCCAAAATCTGGCTTGATTGACATTTCTAATGTGCCATCCTATCCCTGATTCCATAATTTTTCTACCAGAAATCATATCATTCCAACAAGCTAAGCCACGAGGGAGGATAGGAGAATCCAACAGAACTTTAAGTGACATGCGGTCGACCATATATTTACTTTTTAGAATGTCTTTCCATTCTCCACCAGACGAGAAAGATCTCCATATCTATTTGGCTAGAAGAGTATTATTCATAATTATGATTTTTCTAAGACCTAAACCCCCAAATGTTTTTGGTCTTCAAACCAGATCCCACCCTATAAGAGGCATTCTCTTTCTTTCCTCCACTCCAGACCAAAGGAATCTTTTTTGGATCTTTTCAATGGCCTCAATGTATCTAGCAGGAATTTTGAAAAGGCTTAGAGCATAAATTGGGAGGTTCTGAAGACAAGCTTTAAGAAATTGATTTTTTATAGATTGGCTCAAAAGAGCTCCTTTCCAACCAACCAACTTCTTTTTGAACCTATCAACCAATGAACACCAAAAGGAATCCAGAGGTTTAAGGCATAACAAAAGTCTTAAATAAGAATAAGGTAATGATTCCACTCTACAACCAAGGATTCTTGCAATCTTGACCTATCTATTCTCATGTGTATTGAAGAAAAAAAGGGAACACTTCTGTCTATTGACCATCTTCCTAGTTTCCTTCTCATACACGTCCAATTTTCTTTTCAATGTCTTAGCCTCACTCACCATAGATCTTCCCATTAACATAGTGTCATAAAAAAACTCTTAGTGAGAACATATCAAATTAGTGGAAGAAGGATTAAGACCTGCAAGAGACCTCTGTTCAATCAATCTCTTAAGATTCCTTCCCAGGCTTTCAACCATTATAGTAAAAAGAATAGGTGAGATAGGGTCACCCTGTCTTAAACCTCTTGAATTTTGAAAGAATCTAGAAGGAGATCCATTCACAATAATAGATGTGGAAATCGTAGTAACCAAATGATTCACCAACTGAATGACTCTGCTACTAAAACCAAACCCCCATAGAATTTTGAATAAAAAATCTCAATCAACATGATCATAGGCTTTAGATATATCGAACTTAAGAAGAAACCCTTTAGTTTTAGATTCCACAAGTGAATGAATATTCTCATGGACTGTGACTATAGAATCTAAGATTTTCCTTCTAGGAAGAAAACCATTCTACTGAGGGGAAATCAATGAAGGATAGAAAGGATCCTTGAAGTCAAAACCTTTGATAGAATTTTATAGAAAGAGTTGCAAAGACTAATGGGTCTGAACGCCTCAAGCTCCATTGCCCCTGGTTTCTTAGGAATAAGGACCACAAAAGTAGCATTTAGCTCCTTAAGGAGCCTTCTGGATCCAAAGAATTCCTTAACAACATTCACAATATCATTTTCAACAATATCCCAAAACCATTGAAAAAAGAACATACGAAATCCATCAGGCTCGGGCGCCTTATTTCCTTCAAAAGAAAAGACAGCTTTCCTGATTTCCTCCTTAGAGGGGATGGCTGCAAGCTTTTCATTATCATTCCTATCAACAATCTTAGGGATAGTCTCTAATAAAAATTCTTGGTCATTTTTATTGATTTCCCCATTTACCAAAAGATGGTTGTTATAGAAGAGGACAACTTGATTTTTGATGTCTTTCTCTTCCTCAAATCTCATACCATTAACTTCTATGAAAGAGATTCTATTGGAAGCCCTGTGTTTAGCAGTAGATAGATGAAAGTACCTTGTATTTCTATCTCCAACTGAAAGCCACAACATCCTTGATCTCTGCCTCCAGAACTCCTCTTTCGCTATTATGTTGTGCAGTTTCACCAGTAGCTCATTTTCTTTATCCTTATTATTTTCAATGTATCCTTCCTTCTGGATTTTATCCTAGATCTTCACAAGCTCCATTTGAAGTTAGGATTTGATACCAAAAATGTTTCCAAAGGATTCTTTTTTCCATCTTCTTAAATTGTGTTTGACTTCTCTCAGTTTTTTAGCAATTCTAAACATAGCAGTACCTAGAACATCAATATTCTACCATTTCATGATTTCATCAAAAATAAGGGGATAGGACAGCCGCATTCTCTCAAATCTAAAGGGAGAGTTTTTCTTCACCTTTATAGGATCTGTCACAAAGCTTATTGGAAAGTGATCTAACCCAACTCTAGAGAGTGCTTTAAGAGAGAAAATAGGTTAAAATCCATTAATGAGAAATTAGAGTTCCATCTAACCTTACTTGAATAAGTTCCTTACCAATTATTCTATTCGACCAAGTATACTGAGCCCCTTGCAAGTCCATGTCAATCAGCTCCTTATTGTTGATGAAGTCAAAAGGATCAGATTCACTCTCTTGATTCACTTGAGAACCTCAAAATTTCTCCTCATTCAGAAGGGGAGTATTAAAATCGCCCATTACTACCCAGTGGCCATTATCAAAAATTCTACAAAAAGCAGAGAACTCATTCCACAAAGCTTTTCTAGCTCCTTTTCCATTGGGAGCATAGATATTCAACTAAATCTAGCTAAAGTTATCTCTAATATGTGTAAATTTGGTAGCCACGTGATTGTTGCTCCCCAGAAAAGGTTCCCCTTTAATGAGGTTCTGGTTCCAAAAGGTAGCAATACCTCCTAATGCACCATCTGAACTATTTTCTTGGATCCCACAATTCTGGAACATTTTGATCTTCTCCACCTTTTCTTTGGACATTTTATTTTCTTGGATGAGGAGAATATTTGGTTTATGACCCCTTACAAAATTGTACAAAAAAATCTCTTGTGAAGGCTTTTGAGCCCTCTTATATTCCAAGGCATTATCTTCATATCTTACCAAGGGATTGGAGAATCTCCATAATGGTCTTTTGAACACCATATGCTATATTCTAAAAGCTTTCATGCTCTCTCTACCATTTTCCTAATCTTCTCCCTTGGCTAGGCTTAGTAGCTCCACAATCTTCCTTTGCTCTTATTCCGGTGACAACTCCACTTAGAGTTTTTTGATGCTTTCTTTTCTTTTTCTTTTTCTTTGAATGAGAGTGGACTTCTTCCCAATAAGTTTCTTCTTGGCTCTCCATTTCTTTGTCAGATTCTCATTCCTTATCATAGATTCTTCTTTGCTCCCAAGGGAGGGTATCCATCTGGCAATTCCTAAGCTGATTCAAATGGATGGACAAAAATTTATATTTACCTTTCTGTGTTCTAGAAAAATTTCCCCTTGTCATTTTCATGGCCATTTATTTCTTGTTTAATGGTGTTGGAACTATGTTAATTCTATTTTATGTTGTAACATGACTTGAACATGCTTATTTAGGTATTAAAATTCAAATAATGATATCTTGTGAAGGTGTTGTGAGACATTTCTAAATTCTTCTAGACTATATTTAATACATTTCACCTCAAAATCACCTTCTTAATCATCAACAAGTCCTATTTTGAAGTGTTGTAAAGTCTTGTAACAAGTTTTCATACTTTTCTAGACATATTTTTACTATTTATACCCTTCTCATGCTTTATTTGGTCTCTTTATGTCCCCAAAAGTTGTAATTAATTGTATTTTCGCATATTATCCCAACAAATAACAATAAATACAACATTTTTCCTGACACATGTTTTTAGGTCCTAGGTGGGACCCATTCACCATGAGTGGCAAATGAGTCCCCCTTGGCCCCAAATTCAAAATATTTCAAATTTCCTTTTAGGATTTTATTCAAAATCACTTGATGTCAGCCTATGATGAGGTATGAATGGATACTAAGGCACACGAATTGTATAAATAAGTGATTTTCACCTCATTTTACATCTCATTCATTCAAGAATTCCACATCACATTTCAAGCAATCTCAAGCATTTTACATCATCAATTCAAGCACTATTCAAGCACTTTGAAGCAACCATTGACATTACTTTAGATTTTCATCATCAAGGGTTAGGTAAGTTGATAACACTTGGATGTTATTAGTTTATATTTCTCTTTCATCTCATTATCTTTTCAAGGGTTTAATTACCAAAAGTTAGGTTTGACCAAGGCAAACACCTATTCACGAACCCTTAATCATTTCCCCCTATTGCATGTTTATTTGCACCTCTTTGTATGTAGATTTGATAGGTTATTAGGTGTTGAAGATTTATTTTCAAGTCAACTAGGTGCTTCAAGTCAATTTGAGCCAAATTCAAGCTTGGGGAGAGTTATTTGTCCATTTTCTGCAGAACTAACTTCAGTAACCCGACAAGCAGACATTCCTAGATTTGGTGTTGCAGAGTTGTCTCCTGAGTTTTTATAAATTTGGGAGAGGACTGATTCACCACCTATTGAGAATGAGTCTCCGTTTAGGACTAGACACTTGAGTTTTGTCAGATTTTAGATCCCGACAAACAAAATCCAACTCCTAGTAGTTTTTCACCAATAGGTGGACTAATTTGCAAACCTCAGCAAATGAGTCCCACTATGAAAAATTAGTAATTTCCATCAACATTCAAAACACTCCATAATCATCGCAATTCATCTAGATGAACTCAGATTCATCCCTGTACTTTTTGTTTTGCATTATTTCTTCATTTACATAGTTTTTTGCAAATCATAATGTGTTTTCAAACATAGTTGTAATTGCACTTTTCCATTCATTTTCAGTCCTTCATATTAGTCCATTGCATTTAATTAAGTTCATTTACATTAAACAACATTGCATACATCCTAACTTAAGTGTTGCATAATCATTTCTGGCTCTATCTCTCTCCTTTTAGGTGAAAAACCCTAGAAGTGCAAGAGTTGTCCATAGGGTCCCAAAAATCTATGTTTCATTTTTGTGAACCTCACTTTTGAACACTTTACACTACTGATTGCATTTACATATTGCATCCTAGTTTCCATTTACAATAGCATTCAATTAAGACATTGATTTGTTATTGCATTCTAGGAACGACTTTTTTTATTATTTCATTTTTGCATTCAATCTCTTTGAAAAAAGTAACAATTTACATTTTGCATCTGGGTATGTGCAAGATCATGATGGGCCAAAAAGTGGCAATATGATGGGTATTTATAGGGTATGTGGCTAACAACTTTTTTTTACCCAAAATTGATAAAACAAAGTGTTTTTAAAGGAGATTCTTAGCTTTCCACCAATATAAATTATGCTTTACTTTGAATTTAATAAATAATTATTATTCATTTTCTATTTGAATTATGAATAAAGTCCTAATTCATAGGCTGATTGAAAAAATCTATAGCTTTCAAACAATATCACTTTTTTTGAATATGAAATATGCATCACATTCTATGCTTCACATACTATAGGATTAAAAAAAAATGAATTTCATGAAGTTTTGACCAAGTTAAGGTGGTCGGACATATGAGTTTTTATATTTTTTAAAATTTGTAAGAAAAAATTCATAATTAATTATTTACTTGGAAAAAAATTACAAAAAATATGCATCACATCAAGACATGAGTCTTCTACTTATATCTAAAATATTATAAAAAAATATTATCATTTTATTGTGGTTAGGGTGGTTAGACAGACACCTACTTATTTTTTCCCTAAAATTTAAGTACTACTGCATTGAAATTTAAATTTTCACCAAATAGATTTTTTACTTTTTTGAAATAAACCTAGTAGTTTAGAAAATACATTCAATTTGCTATAGATTCTATTCTTACATATATTTGAAATAATATAGATAACTTATTTAAATTTTTACTAAGTTTCCTAACTCTATTTTTCTAAATTTTTGCCACTTAAGGGCCTATTTTTTCCATGATGATCCTGCACATACCCATATGTCATTGCATTCTATAGAGAATTTAAATTATCTTAACATTTCTGAAAAGCATTAAAAAACTTCATACTGGAACTCATTCGCCACCCAAGGTGAATCAGTCCCTCTGCACTTTTTAGACAACATTTCTGGCATTTGTTTGCACTTTTCTTTTGTGTAGTTAGATCTTTGTTATACTTAGCAGATTTCCTATTATTTGCATTTTAGAGCTCTTAGATTAGCTTGAATTTTCATTCACCCATCCTTTTTGGTACTTGTATGAGTGTTCGGTGCCCCATTGATAATACATTAGTGAGAAGAAGTTCTAGACTCATGGCATCCCGTGATAGATCTTTCATGGTGGACCTTGGGATCTCACGAGCTCCTACTCCTAGTATGGACAATGGTGCATTAGGCCTTGACCATACCACTTCCATGCCTTACCCTTTCCACCCAATGAATGTTGACACCCAAAACAATTCCCTCCCGCAAGAAAAAGGCATTAATATTCAAGAGGACTTTGCACATTTACAACAAGACTTTTCACTTGAAAACATTTCTGCAACTACCATACCTACAATTGAAAACCTTCATTGCCTAATTGAAAGTGATGATGGCTTATAAGTGATGAAGAGAATTGCTAAGATTTATAATAGACATGCCTCTTCCAATACCCCAACAACAAGAATTCATGTAAGTCAAGGGGGACCTCAAGTTCCTCCCCCTTCCACCATTACATCCATACCAACCAATACCAATCCTCAAGTCCACACAACTATGCATCTAGCTAATTATGTGGCTACTTCTCTCCTGATTCCACCTACCATTCCTACTTCTTTTGTGGCATCACAAGTCCCTTCCACCACCTTCACACCCCTCAACATTCCTTTCACTTCCCATAATCATCACTTACAGTCCATCACCATTCTCCCTTCCACCTCAACCCACTTATCCCAATCCCCTTCTTACCCAACTCCTTAACACTGTTTCATCCATCCAACACCAACTTTCCATAATTAGTCTAGGACAAACCACTCCACCCACATATTATGTCTGCATCAACCCCTTACCATTAGAAATATTATGTACCTTGATGCCACAGGGAATACAAATGCCTTGGTTTGAGAAATATGGAGGAAAAGGAGATCCTATCAACCATATTAATGCTTATGGGTATGTGTAGGATCATCATGGAAAAAATAAGCCCTTAAGTGGCAAAAAATTTAGAAAAGTCAGAGTTAGGAAATTTGACGTAAAAATTTGAATAAGTTATCTATATTGTTTCAAAAATATTTAAGAATAGAATCTGTAGAAAATTGAATTTAGTTTCTAAACTACTAGGTTTATTTATTTTTTAATTCTATTTGGTAAAAATTTGAAATTTCAATGTAGTAGTACTTAAGTTTCAAGAAAAAAATAAGAGGTAGGTGTGTATCTGACCACCATAACCACAATAAAATTATAATTATTTTTTATAAGATATTAGATATAAGTAGAGGACTCATGTCTCGATGTGATGCATATTTTTTTGTAATTTTTTTCCAAGTACATAATTAATTATGAATTTTTTATTACAAATTTTTAAAAATATAAAAATTCATATGTCTGACCACCTTAATTTGGTCAAAACTTCATGAAATTCAATTTTTTTTTTTTTAATATTATAGTATGTGAAGCATAGAATGTTGCACATATTTTAGATTCAAAAAATGTGATACCGTTTGAAAGCTATAGATGTTTTTCAATCAATCTATCAGTCATAACTTTAGTCATAATTCAAATAGAAAATAAATAATAATTATTTATTAAATTCAAAGTAAAGCATAATTTATATTGGTGGAAACCTAAAAATCTCCTATAAAAACCCTTTTCGTTTCATCAATTTTGGGTAAAAAAATGTCGTCAGCCACATACCCTACACATACCAATCATATCACCACTTTTTGGCCCATCATGATCATGCACATACCCTTATACAACTTTGTGTAATGAATTTTTCCTTGATGATAAAATTTTAGCAAAAAATTTTCAAAGGACCTTGAAAGATACTGCAGTAGAATAGTTTTCCAACTTTCCCAATCATTCCATCCGCTCATTCAATGACTTGGTGGAATATTTCATTAGTAACTTTCAAGTTCACATGACACCTAAAAAGAACATGGCTGAACTTATGAGATGTAGAAAAAACACAGATGAAAAAGTGACAGATTTCATTTCATGCTACCAATCCCTATATGCTCAAATTGATGTCAAAATTCTAGATGCACATCTGTAGAAGATGTTTATCGAAAACTTGGACACCAACCTTTAGGATAAACTTACCATGATAAACTTTCATGCATTTATGTACAACTTTATGTGATTACCAAAATTCAGTTTCAAGTTGTGATTCAAAATCCACTTCTAGCTAAGTTGAAAAACCTAAACACACCAATCAAAACCAAAATAACACACAAAATTTTTGCAAACCTAACAGAATATTTTTATAGTTTACTCTACCTCCTTAACCACAATTGTCACCAACTCAACAAGTTCAAAATTCAATGGCTGATATTAAGGGAGTCGTACCTTATCATTATGGGGATCCAAATAGACAATTCACTCCTTTACCTGATACCCTTCATCACACAATGAACCAACTAATTCAAAAACACATGCTTACTTTGCCACCTGTTTGACCACTTGATCCAAATCAGCCATTATGACCTACCTTCAAACCTAATGCTTATTGTCACTTTCATTGCTAAAATGGCCACGACACAAAACATTGTAAGTGTCTTAAACATTTAGTTCAAGACCTCATTGATTCAGGTGAATTGACCATTGCCAGTTTTAATGATCAAGTCAATAATTCCATTGCATCCCCTTCCCAGAATTTGCAAATTTTCACCAATCCTATGCCTAAACACACTACCTCATTTGTCAAGGCTAGTGAACCTTCAAAGATTGATGTAATGACTATTGATACAAACAACGAACAACATGATACAACTCCTATTGTTACCCTAAATCACTTGATATTACTTTTTCTACTAAAGACATACTACAAAAGCTTCTTGATGGTCCTCTCTATATAGCTGGAAAAATGTATGATAAGCCCACTAATGGGTTATCAATAGATCTCACTTGTGGTGAGAGCGTGATTACATAAGAGTTTTTAGTATTACATGACTTATGTCAAGATGATTATAATAAACCCACTACATGGATTAAAACACATATTGATTTTTCATGCCCTATGATTGGATTGATAGTGCTACCTCTACAAATAGGACCTAAGACTTTGGATGTAACATTTTCAATTATTCCACAATCTGACCAATTTTGTTTGTGGCTAGGCCTCCCTTGCTTCACTCAATGAAAGTGGTCCCATCAGTTGTTCATAAGTGCTTGAAGTTTCCACATGATGATGAGATAGTCACCATACACTATAATAGCTTTAATCCTTTATCTTCCAAAGGTAACTTCTCATTAGAAGCCTTTTGGCCTAAACCCATGGAACCTATCACCCCTCACAAGGACTTATTTTTCATAGCTTATAAAAAAATTTAAGCCAAAAAGATAGCCAAATTATCTCTGCGGAACTCATCCCCATCCACTTCCACACCTCCTATCATAGACAAAACCATGCTTCACCTTGAGTTTTTCATTGAGAAAACCATCAAAACTCCTAAACAACCACCCCTTGAAATTTCCCCGCCATTGTTTAAATTACCAGGGGAACATGAAAGAAACCCTCCTCAACCTCCTCGCCTTAAACAAGTTTATAAAGCTAAAGAGAAAGTGGTTGATCCATCCTATTTGGTTTCTTTTGTTCTTCCCTCTTCCAAAGTATAAGAACCTATGATGACTCAATCCACTCTTACACCTCAACAAGTCCAAAATAGAATTAAATGAAACCACGGTGCTAGGGAACATAGGCATTACCATTGTCTCCTTGCTCATCAATATCGCATAGAATAAGATAAAGAAAATCAACCTTTACCTTTGAAAAAAGTAATTGATGACCACCCTCCTCCTAACCTACCACAAGATCATCTAGTGCAACAATCTCAAATTTTGATACATCCATCTTTATAAATCACTATTCATCCTCCTATTGTCATTAATCTTGATGATGATGATGATGATGCGACGATAGAAAAAATAGATGAAGGAGTGCATAATGACCTAAACTCTCTATTTTCATATACAATGAGCTTAAATGATACATCCTCTCCACCAAGAGAAGAACCTGGTATGACTCCTAGTTTGACACTTGCAATTATTCCTCTGGACAGTCAATCGCCCTTGTGTCACACTGAACATGACTGAGAGGTAGATGACCAGTTACATGATTGACTTGCATTCACCTAACTTTCTTTTCTCTTTTTATTTTTCCTTTTCATATGTGTATCATGTTCCCCCGTATCATGTGTTTGATGTTTTACCTCTCTTTGTACACTTCTTCTATTTGTATCTCTATTCTTCTCTTTGGCATGCATTATATTTTTGTTTTGGGGATGACACAAAGTGTTGAGATTCCCTATGTCTCTTCCATGTTGACCCACAAGGTCATTGTCTTTGGGTATGTGCAGGATCATCATGAAAAAAATAGGCCCTTAACTAGCAAAAAATTCAGAAAAATCAGAGTTAGGCAACTTGCCACAAAAATTTGAATAAGTTATCTATATTATTTCAAAAATATATAAGAATAGAATTTGTAGAAAATTGAATGTAGTTTCTAAAATACTAGTTTTATTTTCTTAAAAAAAAAATCTATTTAGTGAAAATTTGAAATTTCAATGCAGTAGTACTTAAATTTTAGGGAAAAATAAGAAGTAGGTGTTTGTCTAACCACCCTAACCACAATAAAATGATAATATTTTTTTTATAATGTTTTAGATATAATTAGAGGAATCATGTCCGGATGTGATGCATTTTTTTTGTAATTTTTTTCCAAGTAAATAATTAATTATGAATTTTTTATTACAACTTTTTAAAAATATAAAAACTTGTATGTCTGTTCACCTTAACTTGGTCAAAACTTCATGAATTTTTTTTTTTTAAATCCAATAGTATGCAAATCATATAATGTGACACATCTCTTGGATTCAAAAAATGTGACATCGTTTGAAAGCTATAGATGTTTTTCAGTCAACCTATCAATCAGAACTTTAGTCATAGTTGAAATAGAAAATGAATAATAATTATTAATTAAATAAACAATGTAAAGCATAATTTATATTGGTGGAAAGCTAAGAATATCTTTTAAAAACCCTTTTTGTTTCTTCAATTTTGGGTAAGAAAAAAGTTGTCAGCCACATACCCTACACATACCCATCATATCACCACTTTTTGGCCCATCATGATCCTGCACATACCCATTTTTATCTTTTTATTTTGTGATTTCCTTTTGGGGATGATGCAAAGTGTAGAGATGCCCTATGTCTCTTCCATGTTGACCCAAAAGGTCCTTGACTTTTTCTCTTTTCATTTTGTGTTTTCCTTTTGAGGATGTTGCAAGGCATCGAGACCACAATGTCTCCTTCATGTTGACCCAAAAGCTTTCTCATTTTCTTTCACCTTTTCATTTTTGTTTCTCTTGTGTTTTCCTTTTGAAAATGATGCAAAGCATTGATACTACAATATCTCTTCCATGTTGACTCAAAATGAAATTTCTTTTTCTTTCGTTTTGGTTCTCTTTATGTCATTCTTCTTGTTCTATGTATTCGGGTAATGATGATAGTTTTGAGCCTTTTCATAAAAACATTGCAGCAACGAACATACTGACACCAAATCCATAGATCCCTTATGTGTTTGGTGTGTTTTCTTTTCTGGGGGACAACTCCTCTTTCTTTTTTTTTCATTTTCCTTGACATGATGTAGCCTAATTTCAAAACATATGGCTTAGCATAGAGCTTTCCAAATTGGATCTCATGTCTTGTTTTCTTTTTTTCTTTTCCTTTCTCTTTCAATTAAAATGAATTTCTCACAAAACTATGTGTGGAAATTCCTTTAAAGTGGGGGGCATACAGTACCATAATTCATTTGCATTCTTGGTTCCTAGTGTAGCATTGTCATTTATCTGATGTGGTCGTCACTTTGTAGAGGATATTGGGTGTGATGTCCTTCATAATTGTGATCTATCTAAGCATATTACATTCCTCTTGGTGGTCTAATGTGACACACTACATTACCTAAGTTGTAAATATACTATTCTTTGATTGGTCCTCTCTTGGACACATTAGACACAATGTTCCCTAAGTGATTGACCTTGCATGAACTAAACAAGACTCTTTTTAACATCTTTCACATTTTACATTACATTTTTGCATTTCCTTTTTTCCACCTCAAGCATAATGCAATTTGCATGATTGTGGTACCTTTCCTTTTTTTTCATGAGCATTTTTCTTTGTGGCACCTTGTTAAAGTTATCAAGTAGTATAACTTTGACATGGTTGAGCGGGAAGCTCACCTAGTGGCATGAATTTTCCCCATAAACACCTTTTTGTTTGTGAGTGCATAGCAACTAGCGTATGTATCTTACTTTATGGGCTTTCTCATCCTAGAAAAAACTAGTTCTATGGCCCCAAAGTGAGTATATAGTTGGGCTTTCTCACCCCATGGACAACCTAAAGTTTTATGGCCCCAAATTGAGAACACATTATCTTTTTCAAACAATCAGCCTAGATCTAATCCATAACTAGTTGGATTGACGATCAAAGCTTCATCCAGTTCTTCCCAACACTTGTGTGATCCTTTGTTCTTATGCTTATTTTTCCATTGGATCTTCATCCTGGTGGCTTGATCATCCCTCTTAATCATTGGCATTCCATCTTGCTAACGTAAGCGCATTTGAACCCTCCCCTCAATGTTCATGGCTACTTTAGTGTGATTTTGAAACAAGTTCATCCTCTCACTAAAGTGGGGGCTAAATGTTCCATAGAAAAATTGCCCCTTGTCATTTACATGTCCTTTTAGGTCTTGTTTCATGGTGTTGGAACTATGTTGCTTTTATTTTATGTTGTAACATGGCTTGAACATGCTTATTTAGGTACTAAAATTTAGAGAATGATGTCTTCTGAAGGTGTTGTGAAGTGTTGTAAAACATTTCTACATTCTTCTAGACTCTATTTAATACATTTCACCTAAAAATCACCTTTTTACTCATCAAAAAGTCCTATTTTGAATTGTTGTAAAGTCTTGTAACAAGCTTTCATGCTCTTCTAGGCATATTTTCACTATTTACACCCTTCTCATGCTTTATTTGGTCTTTTTATGCCATCATAAGTTGTAATTAAATGTATTTTTTGATATTATCCCAAAAAATAACATTAAATACAATATTTTTCCTTAAACATGTTCTTAGGTCTTAAGTGAGACCCATTCACCATGGGTGGCGAATGAGTCCCCCTTGGCCCCAAATTCAAAATATTTCAAAATTGCTTTCAGGATTTTATTTAAAAGCACTTGATGTTAGCCTATGATGAGGTATGGATGGATACTAAGGCACAAGAATTGTATAAATAAGAGATTTTCACCTCATTTTACATCTCCTAATTCATTCAAGCATTCCACATCACATTTCAAGCAATCTCAAGCATTTTACATCATCAATTCAAGCGCTATTCAAGCACTTTGAAGCAACCATTGACATTACTTCAGATTTACATCATCAAGGGTTAGGTAAGTTGATAACACTTGCATGTTCTTATTTTATCTTTCTCTTTCATTTCATTATCTTTTCAAGGGTTTAATTACCAAAAGTGGGGTTTGACCAAGGAAAACCCCTATTCACTAACCCTTAATCATTTTTCCACTATTGCATGTTTGTTTGCAACTCTTTGTATGCAGATTTGATGGGTTATTAGGTGTTGAAGATTTATTTTCAAGTCAACTAGGTGCTTCAAGTCAATTTGAGTCAAATTCAAGCTTGGAGAGAGTTATTTGTTTGTTTTCTACAGAACTGACTTTGGCAACTCGATAAGCAGACATTCCTAGATCTAGTGTTGCAGAGTTGTCTCTTGATTTTTAAAAATTTTGGGAGAGGAATGATTCACCACCTATTGTGAATGAGTCCCACCTTAGGATTGGACACTTTATTTTTGTCAGATTTTGGATCCCAACAGAAAGAGACCAACTCCCGACAGTTTTTCACTAGTAGGTGGACTAATTCGCCACCCTAGGTGATAGAGTCCCACTATGAAAAATCAATAATTTCCATCAGCATTCAAAGCACTTCAAAATCATCACAATTCATTCAGGTGCACTCATATTCATCCCTGTACTTTTCGTTTTGCATTAATTCTTCATTTACATAGTTGTTTAAATATCACAATGTGTTTTCAAACATAGTTGTAATTGCACTTTTGCATTATTTTTTAGTCATTCAAATTAGTCTATTGCATTTAATTAAGTTCATTTACATTAAACAACATTGCATACATCTTGATTTGACTGTTACATAAGCATTTTTGGCCCTATCTCTCTCCATTTAGGTGAAAAACCCTAGAAGTGCAAGAGTAGTCCATAGGGTCCCCAAAATATATGTTTCATGTTCCAATATTAGGGATTCTAAAACATCCATAATAATCCTAATATCAAGGATGACAAAATATTCTTTTCACCTAAACTTAAAATATGATCCCATGAAAACCCATCATGTTTAGCATAAGTTCTTTATATTCTTTTTGTAACTAAGAACATCATATATCTTATTCTTTATGGTTTAAGTAAAAGGTCTATCATAATCATTATGCACAATACTATATTTTTCCAAATACCCAAATGAAATAAACCTTGCTCTTTCCATTATTTTATTGAATGGATGTGAACCCTATCTTTCTAAACTTGTAATATTCCAAATGTTATTGAAGAAAACAATTATTTAGATGCCAACGAACTTCAACTTGCTCTCCACCCAATCGTATTGGAATTATGAAGCCTCATGGGCTCTAGCCATACCCCTGAGCAAGAACTATTAACTCCAAAATGATGAATGGAGTCTTCTCAAACTTTAAAAAGGGATAAAAATAGTATAATATCTAATTACATGCAAATATGTTCTCCACTCACTATATTCAACAAATGTCCATACAAATATGCCAACATCTTACAATAAATAAACAAAAATGATGATGGGAAGAGGAAACTTATCTTTATGCTTATATGAGGTAATTAAAATATTTTATCACCCTTTCCTCTCCAAGCCAAGCTATCTTGAGGACCATCTCCTAAAAGGAAGGACTCCTTTCATCTTCTCTCCAATCTCCACCATCATTCTCCAAAAGGAGAAGTGGTAACACACCACAGATCCTTCCTCTCCAAACTATATAGGAGTTTCAACTTCTAGCTTTTGGGTGGGGACGTGTGAAGTGTACCTACCTCCATCAATAAGAGTCTTTTCCTTCATAAAGAGAAATATGCACTTGGAAAACCCCTCCATCTTTTGATCTCATCCTCCCCTCAAAACTCGTTACTCCCCATTATGAGGACTTTTCAGGGGTCAAATCATGTCCTTGGGGAACTATTATATGCCCACTTGACCCCTACCACTATGGTATAGACTTATGCATCCCAACCCAAGAAATTTACAGACAACCCTCTTTAAGGACCCACTCAAGATTCCATCCGAGTTTCACACTTGGATAAAAGGGTTTCTAATCCTTAACCCCAACTTACATCTCACATGACACACAATTAAATACCCTTTTGACCCAAAATAATAAACATAATAACTCTATTTCCTTCTAAGATCTAAAATAAGGAAATCAAATACATAACCACAAGAGGATGTGTTTCAATTTGTTCTCATTGGTTTTGCCTTCTCATATCAGCACACTTTCTTTCCTGCACATTACCAATGAAATCATAAGTAATAATCATATATCACCTTAATTTGGTAGCTAAAATAAGATTTAATTGTACAAAAATTTCATTAAAATTCTAATTTGTATTCATTGTTTACAAGCGACTAATACCTTCATGGAAATGATAGTAAGGTATGTCAAAATGAAATACAAGCACAATGCCATGAAATCATATTATGCATTGTCTGAAATATATCTAAGCATCTATTAGGAGAAATATATAAAAAAATTATAATTGTCTTATTCACATGCGAAGTGGGATCTTATAGTTTCAACATTTGAATTAATTGTTTTGAAAGTGTTTTTTATATCTAATAGCTCAAGGAGTGTCTCATAGATTTGGCCTACATTTCTCAATTCATCTAAATTTCTATGAATCGATTCATGTATTGTTGGCATGTTTTGGTTTGGAAACATCAATCGCAATGAAGGAGGATTTGGAGGGGTTTTATCTTGAGTGGGCTTAGAGTTTTGATCTTGAGCAGGGTTGGGATCAACTATTCTTAATCCTGTTAATTGATAAAATTATTAAAAATTAACAATCATTTTAATGCAATAAAAAGCCTATTAAAAATCCTATTTTTGACTAAAATTCACAAAAAACAATGCAAAACTAATGTAAATTGAAGAAAAACATTAAAATTTATAAATAACTTTGAATTGTAATTGATTTGAGTAGAAGAATTAACTCCCCAATGGATATTCGAGTCACTCAATGCAAAAATCGCATGTAGATAATTCACATACAATAGAAATATGAGCTTTCAGGTTTTCTTTTTTGATTTTATGGAACATGAAATGAATATTAGTTTCCTTGATATAGTTTTTTTAATTATTGGTAGTTTTTTTTGAGATGTAAGGTAATCATACATTATTTTATATTATAATATATATTATAAATAATAGAATAGAATAGAATAAAATAATATTATATAATATTATATTATAAAATATAATAATATAATATTATACAATAATATAAGATATTATAAATATTATATTACAATATAATATAATATTATTATATAATATTATAATATTATATTATATTATATTATATTATATTATATTATATTATATTATATTATAAGATAATATTACATAATCATATAATATAATGTTATATAATATTAAATTAAAAAAATATATAATAATATATTAAATTAAACCTATTGTTAGTCTCAGACCTAACCAAATAAAAAAAATCGATCTAAACATAACAATATCCATTTCAATTTGGTGCTTGCTATGACACCATGTACTTTCTACCAGGCCTAGAAAAATTCAAAGCGGATTCTTATGTTTTTGAGCAAGTTAAAAATGTCTTTTCTTCACATCATTACTCTTTGGACCACCATGATCTTGCACAGACCCATAAGAGAGATGCATCATCTAATTGTACATCTTTGTAGTAAGGGTCATTACAAATCTTTTATTGTAAATTCTCATGAACATGTACTCTACAAACATAAAAGCTATATTGTTGCAAATCAACATTTTTTTTGTTAACTATGAGTATATCTAGATCATGTATATGCCATGGTAAGTAAGTGGCAATTATAGTAATATCTTAAGGAAAAAAAATAGTGTGGCCCCTATATTTTAGTTGACCCCCTCTTGCATAAGTAAATTGGAGGATAGGCTTGACTCTTGATATAAGAATCTCCTCAATTTGAGTTAGGTGTTGCAAAAAAGCAAGGTTTTCATTAGGGACCATGTTGTTCCACTTTGAGAAGTGATTTCCATTTTATTTCTGAAATACACCTTGAACAAGCACTACTACCATTCAATTCCCTACTTTTTATTCCTAGATATCATTCCATGCATACTTGACATGTTGAAATGTTTGATAGGCTATCCAACTTTGAACAAAAGGAATTCCTAGTGATGTAATAGGTTGTAGGAAATACTGGAGGATGTTAGGTTTGCGAGGGTGAATTAAGGTGTAATATAGATTGCATTTGAGTTGCATGTGATTGTAATGAGGACGGGTTAACTAGTAAATCAAGATGGTGTGGATGTGGAAGCGCCTACAAGGAGGTCATGATGGTTTTCCCATTTCCCTCTATTAATAGAATCCTTATTTGCATGGTATTGTAATTTTTGTATTTCATTATAATGAGAATGCTTTGCTTTCATAATTTATGCTTGGTTGTCTATGACAAGGGCCGTTGAGGATCAAAGCAGTACAATATTAATTTTAAGCAGTGCAAGAAAAGTAGAGATAACACATCCAATTATGTAGATGAATTTTTAGGAGAAAACTTTGGTGTGTGACATTAACTTCTCACATAGAGAAAAAAACATTAGACTTTTAAAAAAACTGTGTATGTGACGTTGCTTTTGTTTAAATGTCATGTTGTTATGTGTAGAATTTGTTATACATAATATAGTGACTTGTATATGATTTGCAAGAATGACCATAAGACTTGAAGTAACAATGCATTGTATTGACTCAACTTTAATTGGAATGCATATCTTGAAAATATAAGAAAGAATAATTCCAAAAAAGGGAAAAAGATAATATTGTGGGATCAAAAAGACTTTGTATTGAATTTTATTTAAAATTGTAGGCACCCATGTTTACATACGATGATATTGATCATAACAAAAGCTATATGAAATACTCAAAAATGATATAGTATTGTGGATAGTAAGAGGTATATGAAAAATTTAAAGAGGTTTAATCATTGTAATTACAAAGCTTTATATTTATTTCCTAGAAAATGAATTTATTGTGATGGCTAGCTCAAAGAAAAATTGGCACCCAACAAATTTATCTATCACATGTTTAGTAGCATCAGGTTCAACTAGAACTAGTTGGAAATTTTCAATGGATACACCTAACAAGGCATTTGCGGGTCCTTCAAAGGTAGTGACTTTAAGAACACTTGTTCCATCATCCAAATCTACTTTTACCATGTAGCTAAAACCATTTCCAAGGAGATCAATAGATCAGTTCGGGTAGTAAAAGATATTGGGGTTCTTCTGTAAAAGATTTTTCTTACATTTCTTATTTCCCACCATCAAAGGATAAGAGAGGTAATAAAAGTTTTCCAAGACAAGCTTTGATATTATTCTTTTTTTTATGCAAACATTTCCTTTCTTAGGGAAACTTGTATTCTTGATCGATGCAATGTTAATTGGATTTAAAAACTTGTTGGGAGAAAGCTAATTGTTTGAGAGGGAAATGAAAGGATTTTCAATGCCTATAGTGGAATACCAGTCATGCAACATTGATGCTTCGAATCAATTTGGATTTATTATAGTTGTAGTTGCAAATATAGTATCAAGAGGTTTTGCACACTAGGAGGTTATACATCCAGATTTGATCAAAATAATTGGAGTGGTTCATAGAAGAGGAAAACTAGATAACTCTTTCCCTTCAAATACATAATGATGACCCCAAAGTGTAACATCAATGGTCAAACATGACATGTCTATTATTTTTTTAGTACATTTGACTATTTTGGTTCGATATCTCTTATGGATGGTCGATATAGGGGAGATAGATAAAAGTATGCAAATAACATCTACAAGGGAATTAATAGGAAATGACAATAGGGAATCAATTCTCTTGATATTCAAGTTTTGCATGGGTATTTAGAGTCTACACATGTTGAAGGGGTTATTTTTTATGAGCTATATAGCAAAATTTTGAATGGGTTTGTCAAGCTACTTTATTTTGTATTAGCATATTTTATATGACCATTTGAAATAATGTAGAGACTACTAGAGTGCACAACATTGTGGAAATCATCAACAAGTTCATTAAAGCATGTGACATGTATTTTAGACCCCGCTTTGTCAATGATGTCAAAACCAAAAACTTTTCCTTCTCGGCCAACATTTTGAAACTCATGGATTGGAGTTTTTTTTAATGCCCTACCCTCAATGGTCCAACACATATGGTACGGGGTCAAATTTTTGATGGTCAGTATTTTAGAAGGGGATATGTTTGGATGCTAGGTAGAGCTTAGATCTTTGTTCTAATGAAAAATTGGCAAAGTAAGAAGAACCAATTGGGCCTTGAGAGCTAGTAGATGGCAAGTGACTTATAGCCTAGAGAAGAGGAGTGTCAATGAGCATTGCCTTATTTGAGAACATTTCTAGACTATTGATAATTATAACCTTGCAATGGAAGGACATCAATGATTTAGGAAAATCCCATGAATGAATGAGATAAATATGTTAAAAGAGAGTAGGGATGGACATATGTGTATTTTCCAGACACATTTGATGTATATTCTTTAAGGCAGACAATAAACTAGTTGGCCAAAGCCTCTTCAACACCAAGATCGTTAAATTCATTGGGAAGAAAAGTTGGATGGGTGTGGACACCATCAGAGAGTTGTACCTAGTATTTGACAATTGTAGAATGAGACTATTGTATACTATCTATGGATGTAACCTATAATGAAGGATCAAGATCAAACATGCCTACAAGAATTTCTTCAATGGCATTTGGAGTTAGGGTTTCCATAAGGAAGGTGAAAGCGAGTCAAATTTTTTTGGCCTACAATAAATTTTTGAGTGTTAGAATTGGCTATTGCGATAAGTAAAATAAAGGTTTTTATTAATTGAAAAATTATTATTAAAGCGAAAACACCAAAGGAGAAGATGAAAATATATATAAGAAAACTATCAAATGAAAGATATAGAAGGGAAGTAAAGGTTGGAAAATATATGCCAAAATAGTTTATGAAGCTTGTTACTTTGAATATTGTTCAATATTTTATGGTAGGGTACATGTTTATCAAACCAATGTTTTATGGAGGTGTTAAATTTATTCAATGTATATAATAGAAGACTTTCATCGAGTTTTCAAAATCAATACAATATTTATCGACATATATGTGTTTTATCTTTTTTAAGGTGTATTATATAAGCATGATTTGAGAACTTGAGATTTACAAATAGCAACAACTTTCAAATAGAAATAAAGCATTAAAGTAATAAATAAAGTTTAATTTAGAAGAATGATAATTAGGAAAACACAATTATGTAAATGATAAACAAGTATATTAGAAATAGTAGAAATATTTTGGTAAACTATAATACAAAAAAAGTGGTAGCATTTCCTTGAGCTAGATAATATTTACAATGCTTATATTGAGATTTCTAAAGCACGACTCTAGAAGAATTTGAAGTTTCTTTCCATCGCAAAAATAAGTAATAATAGTATAAGCACAACAACAAAATCTCTTAACATATTACAACCTATCTAGGTAAAGTTGAAATGCGTTGATGATTACGGGTGTCATAACATTATTATAGTGTTGATAAAATTTTAGCTCTTTAAGGAAATTGCAGAACCCCTCTAGTTTTTTTTAGCTAGATTGGAATGTTGATAATGAGGCTTGAAGTATCTTGACATCCAATTCTTCAAAAAGACTTGGTTCCTAACATGCAACTTTGACTTTGTCAATGATATCGAGGAAACTATTAGACACAATAGCAGCAATATGTTAAATGTTTGTGTGAAGAGAGTTGGGTTTAATTAGAGTAGAAGATGACTCTGATACTACAAGTGTTGCATGCACTAGAGTGAAGGGGCTTGGTTGTATATTAGTTACAGTCTCATCACTAGAGAGTTGAATGATGTGACAATTATTTAGATGTGTATCCATTTCCTAGCATGAGTGGATGAAAGATACATATAATTTGTAGTAAAAAATAACAAGGTAAAAATGTATATGAATGAGAAAAGACGCTGATTAATTAGAAAGGAATTAACAAATTTAGTAAAGAAGCACTATGTATGATATGTTGCAATTTGAAACCATAAGATTTGAAATAAATATAAAAGCATAGAGACGTGAGGTACTAAGTAGGTTAGAGGGTATGATATGTTCAAACATTTATGTATAAATTGAACATTTCCATTACATTTATAGAAAATGTGTGATATATTTATATTTATGAGAATTGTAATATATATTTGAATTTGGCAAAAAAAAATTTAAATAAATAATGATGTATCTTGTTCTCTAGGATATGGATGGTTGATTTGGATGATATAATCTTCATGGTTGTCCTTTCTTGAGTTTGTACACCTATTGTTAAATAATTATAATTACCCTCTCGAATGAACTTGAAAGGAAGAAAATTGGCTTCACCTTTCTCCATCCTTTGATTAGGGGCCTAGAAAGGGAAACTTTCACTAACTTTCACTCACGAACAAGCCCTTGAGATTTCTTTGCAAAGGAGAAAGAAATCTTGCAAGAGGGTTGTCCTAGAGACTAAAAATTATCTAATGCTCGGGGTTCACCACCAAGTTTAAACTTGGAAAAGATAATTAAATGCTAATAGAAATGAAAAACCCTAATATGATGCAAACTTGAATTAAATGACCTAAAAATGCATATAAATCATAACAGAAAGTTGTAAAACTAAAAATTTGCACTTGAAAACTTGTAGAAGTTTGAATGAAGACTGGAAATGTTGTTGATTATGAAATTTTGGCCTACTAGGACTCATTTACCATTTTGGGTGAATTAGTCCTAGATCCAGATTTTGTCATAGGAGTAGGTTTTGGAAAAATGGTATCCAAATTTGTAAAGATCCCTAAAAAAAGCTATAGTGGGACTCATTCGCCACTTCTAGCAAATGAGTCCAATTTGGAATTTTTGGAAATTCAAAGTCTGAGTCTACTCTTCTCAATTTTCTCAATGTATTCCTCCAAGTACAAATATCTGAAACTCTGATTTCAGGGTTGTAGATGAGCTTTTAGTGAAGATTATGACCATGAAAATTGGGAGAACACTCCAACAATCTTGTAACCCAATCTTTAATGATCTTAAAGTCTTCAAAGCACTTTAATTTGCAATCACACAAAGAGAGAGAAAAAAAGTGTCGATTGTTAGGGAATAGTGGTTTGCCTTGGTCAAACCCCTTTTAGGTAATTAAACCAAATGATGAAATAAGATAATGAAGTGTGAACATGAAATAATGTAATTAAAACCTTTCCATGATGATGGATCTTGAATTGTTACAACAATTGATGAAGAATTTTCCCTTGAATGTGTTGGAAATGATCTTGAAAGCTATCTTGATGACCTTGTGAAGACTTGGAGTGCTTGACTTGATAGCATGAGTGCTTATGTGAAATAGTGATTTAAAAGATTCTTTATATATAGGAAATTCACTCAAATGACTATTAATTTTATCCCAAAGGACAACATAGGAGAAATTTAAACTTAAAACCCAGTTTTTCTTGCTCAAACCTTGAAAATAGCTCAAATGGGACTCATTTGTTAAGTTAGGTGAATAAGTCCCACCTGGATGGGACTCATTCACCTAAAGTGGTGAATGGGTCCCACAGGGGCTATTTTGCTAACTGAAGTGTTAGGGAGTGAAGAATTTAAGCTTATATGTTAATCTTGTTGAGTTTTTGATCAAAATTTTCCTTTGGATGCACCATATGGGGCCATAGGGGCCTATTAATGATGATATAAAGGTCATAAATGTAAGGGGGCCTAAAATACAATGTGAAATTATAAATAAATACACTTTAAAACACTAAATTAAGGTAAAATTGGGTCTATTTAGATTAGAAGGGCCCTAAATCCCATGTGAATGTGTAAAACACATTACAACACTACATTTGGTCCACCTTAGTTTACAAGCCTCCTAAATTTAACAATAAATTAAGGTAGAACTATGTTAATTTAGCTTTAAAAGGGCCCAAGACCTAATGTGGATGTGTAAATCACCTCACAACACTAGATGAAGGCGAAATTAAGTCAAATTTATCATTAATTATTCCCAAATTAAGTAGGGGATACTTTTTTCTACACTATAGAACTATATCTATAAACTATTTCAAATATAAAAACAAGAAAGCAAGGTTGGCCTTGTTGAAACATAGGGGCCAGTTGCCCACATTATCAGGCTAGTCATTCAATAATTTGTAAAACGCTGCATCTTTGATTAGCTAAACTTTGATTACAAGCGGATGTGGACACTACGACTATTGTTTATGGCTATTTTTGGATTTTACCACACGTGCTCAAAGCTAGCACTGGGTGTAAACATGTTTGTTGCAAGGATTGAAAGCTATTGGTGTTAATTAATTTGTTTAAATGGAATTTAAGTTTTCCCCTTAATTTGGTAGATCTTGTTAGATGTACCTGCTTTTGTTTAGAATGTTTCATGATGTTTGTCTTGGGGGTGTGAGGTATCATTTAGAGAAGGAAAACTTTATAATGAGTTGAGTGGTTTGAAATTAGGTGATCTTCTAAAATTTGGTAGCTACTCTATTTGATTTTAAAAAAAAAATAGTGTAGAAAACTTTGGGAGAATTTTTTTAGGGTTGGTAAGGTATGGATAACCAAGGTATACATTGGAATTCTTCTAGTGTTTTTTTGTATAACTGGGGTAAATAGTGATGGTCTATGATTTGGGTTTAAGTTGTGAATATATTAAAGTTTGTTAATGGATGGTTGTAGTGTTTTAGAATTTGATCTTTGTCCATAATGTGAGAAGCATATTAGTTTTTCCTCATGGTCTTTAAGTTGAAATTTTTCCTCAAAAATAATAATACTCCTTAAATGTGTTGAGTTTTAGTCCCCTCCCTGATTTGATGAGGGTGAGTTTTCCCTCTTTTGTAAGATGTGAACTACGCAATGTGTTAAAACTAAAAAGCCATAGTTGCAAACATTTGCAAAAAGATATGATTTATTATAAATAATTGGTGCTTGGTCTGGGTCTCCATTTTTCCATTCATGAATTTATGGTTTTGATTGCTTTGTTTGAATTTTATCAATATAATATTGCAAATATCTAAAAATTGCATTTTAATCTCAATTTTTGTGATAATCCACACTTTTTTATTAAAAGAATTATGGTTTGTGGGTTTTTTCTTGTTTATGTGGTTTTTATTTGATATTTCTTAGTTTTTCCTTGACCCTAACCTAGTTGTCTTTTTTTGGCTGAAGGGTTGAGAGCAAGTTGTAGATACATTGGGAGGAGAATGAATTTTTAATATTAAGTTTGAATAATTTCATATAAATATCTAGACCTCTACCTATGTAGCCTCATGCATTATTTGTGAAAGCATGGCAAAATGTATCACCAGTCCAAGAATATAGCCTCATTCTCACTTTTTTAATGTTTTTATCTAGTTTGGCTATTCTCTAGATGGTTTCAGGTAAGTGAAACATTTGGGTACATACAACCTCAAATTTATAGGTGGGCATGCACCATTTTTCAGTATTGATAGGATAGATTTTTATGCTAAGAATTGTGCAGTGTTAACAGCAAGGTACCCAGTAAGAGTAATCCATTTTTGTTTTAAAGAAGGCTCTGACTAAAATGCTAATTGAATTATCTTACATATGTTTGGGCCTCCCTTACAACTTCTAGTTGCAAAGGACCAATTTTTTGTCACTCTAGTAAGAATATCAACTTATACAATAGGGACCCCCATTGTCTGCAAGATGCAATTTGTTGCTAAAGGAAAAGTTTGTTTGATTATTGCTCTAGTATCCCATGAATATTAAGGATGTTTGGTTTTTGTTTCAAAGGATTTTACTCTATAATCAATTGGGCTCTCATGTATGTGTTTCTTACTTCATTGTTGTATCAAGTAGATGATTGCTTTTGTGTCTTAGGAAGGTTGACAATTGACAAAACATTAGGTTTGATGTTACCTACAAGACAATAGTTTTTTCTCTAGCACATGTAGTCCTCCTTGTTATAGGGTATTTATAGTACAGTTTGTTTGGTCCTTGAATTTGCAAACCCTAGATTTATATAGTATTATGCATTAGGGTTTGAAGTTGTGTAGAAATGGTGAAAGCTGCAAATGGGGGCTCAAAGCAATCAAATTCTTCTGCAACTGCCATGAAATAAATGTAGAAAGCTTTAGTAAAATAGGGCATAGTTTGTATGGCCATTGGAAAGAGCATGAGTAGAGTTTTTTTATACAAATTGAAAGGAGGGCAAGTGACTTACTACAAGATTCTACATTAATTGTGTCTTTATGTCAACGAGGCTAACAAGGATAATGTGCATAGTTTGCAGGAACAATATTACGAAGGCCAGACCAACGGATTCCAACCTGCATAGAGATAACAAAATATTTATTTTAGAGTAAAAAAAAGCTTAAGAAAAATTGAGCCGACTATGTAGAGGCTGAGAAAATTTGAGTTGGGCCTATACAACCTAACAATAAAGCTGTAATGAAACTAAGGCAAATGACTTACCTCAAGATTCTGTAGAAATGTTGTCTACGATTGCGATGGAGGAAAATGTGCAGAGCTTATAGGAAGAATATTACGAAGCGGATATTTTATAAACCAACTACTGTCGACAGCAAATGCATCAACAAGGTAGAAGGCGGCTAACCAACTACCATCGAGAGTAAATGCATCAACAATGCAGATATTTACATTACCACAATTAAATGCAAGGCAAAATTCCTTTTCAGGCGTGAGGCAAGGAGTATTTCAATTAAACGAGAACAAGATTTTTCAAGTGAACTAAACAGGATTTATCTCATGCAAGTGGCATGTACTCTCTGGAACCGACAACTACAAATGCATGTACTCTTTGCAACTGACGACTCCAATGGATGGTATCTCTGTTGGGTTTATTGCGATGCGAAATATTAGGGAGTAAATAATTACAAATTAACGGGAGCGAATTTGTCGCTGATGTTTTAAGCGCACATAAGACGAGCCATATTGCTGTCATCTTTTTAGCTAAATACTTATACCGCAGAAATCATTCACAGGGAACAATAATTTTTGTTTTTATTCATAGTATTCCAAAAGATGCCGTGGCAGAAAATTGTCGGCCGTCCAGAGTCACCTCGTGGTTGCGTGGACAGAAAAAGGGTCCTTGTCGAACAAATTTTAAAAGAACACTACCTTGAGATGAGATCATCGTGATCATGTCACCTGAGATCATCGTGATCACGTCACCTTACATATTAATGTCTATAAATGCAGTTATATGGAGTCTCAAATATGCAAATATTTAGGCTCTTTGTGTTATAAGATTTGTTAGGAATTGTTGGAAGAGGATATGATTAGAAAATTGAGAAGTTTATCATCAAGCTTTTTTAAAGTGTGAATTTGAAAGCCGTTGCTTGTAGACTATCTTTGATCTTGTAGACGTTCTATTCTACTGATAGAATCAATCAGCAGGCACTAAGCTAGGAAGTAAAGTATCAATAGTAATGGAGGTGCTCAAATCGAAATCTAGATCGGTGGTGGAGAATGTGCTGGCGATGAAGGGCGGCCATGAAGATTCTAGTTATACTGTTAATTCCCTTTCAGTTCAGGTACCTTGATTCTCTTTCACACCAACTCCGTTCTTTTGAGATGGTGATTTTTATTGTTGATTTTAGGAGAAAAAGCTTGCCACTTATGATGATTTTTTCATTTCAGAGTGTTAAATATAGTTTGTTCTGGTAAATTGATATTCAGAAATTTTTAATGGGTGTAGATAAAGATGGTTCGGGCTGCGAAACCAATACTCGAGCGTGGTATTTATGAAAATATGAGATTGAAGTTAAATGGAGGAGGCATATTTAGGATAGCAGATTTCGGGTGTGCCACCGGGTGGAATACTCTTCTGGTGGCAGACACCATCGTCAGAGCTGTGCAGTGCTCACTTGGAGAAGCTGAGAAGCAGGAATTTGAAGTTTATTTCGTTGATCTTCCGTCAAATGATTTCAATTCACTGCTCCGAATGTTGCCTCCCCGTCGGCAAGCCCGTGCCGATGCAGAAAACGATGGTGATAAGAATCCAGTAGCTGCAAGATCTTACTTTGCAGCGGCTGTGTGTGGATCACATTTCAGCCGTCTCTTCTCACAAAAAACCCTTCATTGTTGTCATTCTTCCCTCAGTCTCCACTGGCTTTCAGGGGTGAGTAATAAAGCATAATTTGTCCATATATGAATTTGATATAGGTGTCTCATGATAAGACGTAAATGCAGGTGCCCGAGAGTGTTCAACAAAGAAGTTCTACTCGTGTGTACGTTTCAAGTGACTGTGAGGAGGCCGTGGGAGCTGCGTATCTACACCAGTTTAACACAGACTTCACAAATTTTTTAAATGCTCGGGCAGAAGAGATAGTTGACGGGGGATGCGTGTTTATATCTCTGGTAGGTCGTAATGCAGGGACCCACATAATGGAGGAGCAAGGAACATTAGGAGATATCGCTCGCCACTTTGAATATGCATTTCAGGAGCTCCTCACTGAGGTGGATATAAAGCATATTCTTATATCATATTTCTTGTTTTCTTCTTCTTCAATAAAATTCTTGAAAAGTTGAAATTTAAATTACGCTACCTTTATGTGTGTATCGGAAGTTAAATGGTGACGTGTTATTTGTATGGACAGGGTTTTATCGAGAAAGAAAAATGGGAATCCTTCAATATTCCCTGGTTTGGGCCAAATCCGGAGGAGGTGGAGAGCATAGTAAAGAGCCAAGGGGCGTTTAAGATGGAGAGTGTAAGGGTGTTGGGAGAATTTCCATTGCATCCCATGACCGAGGTGAGGAGAGGTGAGGAGGAGGAGTTCGGGAGAAGTGTAGGCAACCATTACAAAGCACTCTTTGAGAATATTGTGGAAGCTCATTTTGGATGTGAGCGTTTGACAGATGAATTCTTCTCCAGAATTCGTAAAAGAGCAGCTGCAAAGTTTGAGGAGTATCTGTCCAATCAAATAGAATTAGTTGTTGTGCTTCTCATTAAAAAATAGTAGCTATTAGGTTTGAGGATCTGATCTCTTCAATCAAATAGAATTTGTGTTCTTCATAAAAAATAGCAGTTTTAAGTTTGAGGATCTCTTCAATCAAATAGAATTAGTTGTTATACTTCTCCTTAAAAATTAGCTTTTAAAAGCACTGTTAAGTTTTGGTTTTACTAGTATCTTTCCAACAAAATAGAATTAGTACTTCTTCTCATTATAAATAACTTGTAAATTATCAGCTGTTAAGTTTGAAGAGTATCTCTTCAATCAAATAAACTTAGTTTTCATCCTTCTTTTAAAAAATAAAATTTAATAATTGTAGTATATGTGTTTATCTTACAAAAATGTCAACTATGTGATTTGTCATCAAAATGAAATAATTGTTTGCCCATTTCTATTGCATTGTTAATGTATAGTATGTGACTTAAGTTTGATGGTTGTATAATCATATTTTTATATTTACTCTATAAAACTTTTTAGAAAGTTGTACTATATAAAAAGAGGGTTTTTTTTATAGGTTATCAATTTCTTTAAAATATTATTCCAACATGTATTTATTATATACATTATTTTTAAAAATAAAATGTATTGTAATATTTTAAAAAGACTTGAATGCAAAATATAAAAAAAATTCTTGACAATTAGGGTTATCTTGTCAAATTTAAGGTTTAGAGGGGCAAAACATCAATTTATGTGACATTGCAATGAAATTATTTCAACAAGGCTAAAATTTCAAAAACTTTGTCCAATCTTTAATGCCTATCATTTTATTTTTTATTTGTATGCATTGAAATCATTTTTTTAATAATTAAATATTGTTAGCATTAAATTAAATAGATGAAAATGGTAAGATGACAAAGGCTCATTGAGGAGTTAAAACTAGAAGACTAAATGGATTTGGCCTAAGATCAAAGTAGGATGGAAGGAAACTAACATAGGACAAACTTTATAACTCCAATAGACCCCAAAAAGTAAAAAATGAATTGGTGGAGGATTGAGAAAGTAGGATATGGAGGGAGCTTGTACTTGGGGATATGAAAGTTTGAAGGCATAGTGACAAGCAAAGGGAATAGATTTGGTGGAAAAAGACAAGGATTGGGGATTAAAATGAAAGGATAGGGGGATGAGTAGAGAGACAAGTTTGATACCTTGGTGACAAGAAATTTTCTAAGGTAGAAGAGAATGCTTTGGATTTACGATGGATGGAGTGACCTTGTTGATGACCTAAAAGACCAACAAAACTAATATATAGAATTTTTTTGAAAGGAATGAGAGAACTATAAAAATATCGAGGAAATATCATGGCATAGACACAAATAATAGCCTAATTCCATAAAAACATATAGAACATAAGGAAAAATATCCCTATATTTTATATTGTTAGATTTTTTGGACCTTTGAAACACATAGAAGCACAAAAATTACATAGGGTATGTCATAAAATAGACTAGATAAACAAATGAGAGTGGAAAAAACCACTTAAATGTTCTTAGATCAATTATTAACAATGGTTAAAATAGGGTTATGCCACATAAAAAGGTGAAAGGGCTCAAGAAAAATATGGCATGGCAGGATTGAATCCAATAAATGAAAATAGAAAACTATATCAAAGAGTTGAAATAATGCTACCAAAGAAACCTTGACCATAGGGTCAACTAAAGTGATAAAGAGGAACAAGAGGAAAATCTCATGAAATTTGTTTGAAGTGAAGAGGACAAAAGGGAGAAAATGGTGAAGGAAATTTATAACATTGGTTAGAGGATAAGAGTGGACATTCTAAATTATTAAAGGAATTTTTATTTTGAGGAACTGGTATACTAGATCATAGATACAGAAGAATATTAGCATATTGCAATCCAAAATAAGGTAAAATTTGTGAACAAAAATATTAAAAGGATATGCAAAATATTGTGGAAGGATGTGTAATTAGAAATAAATGTAATGGGTGTTAGGGTTCAGGAAAATCAGAGCAATAAACATTAAAAATTATATGTAGATTAAATAAACCTAAAATAACAATGAAGAATAACAAAAATGAGATCAACACAGAATTTTAATGTGATTCACCCAATATGGGCTACATCCATAGAAACTCAACCACCCAATGATTTTTTTATCTAGTGCAAAAAAGATTACAATCTCGTGAATCACACTACCACAACATACATCCCAACCACTTATAACAAGCTTTTTGGAAGCTTCTAAAATTAGGGTTTTACAAAGTCATTTTTTTTCATTTGACGTGTTAACAGAAAAAACTTGATGTGTTAACGTGAAAACCTTGATGTGTTAATGGAAAAAAAAGTTGGGGGCTACATCCCTGAATCTCTACTTTCGGGGGATGCCACCCCCAAACCCGCACTATTAGGGGCTGCCACCCCCAAATCGTAGCCCCCGAATCCTCACTTGGGGCCCAACCTGACCCCAAACCTCGGTGAGAATACTTTACAAGTGTACAGTATTTGTATGATCAATCAACACATACCAATAATCTCCCACTTGGAGACTAATCTTGGATGACACTGCTGCAGCTGCAACTCCCACTAGATTATAGGTCTGGCTAGTTTCTTATGTCCACCAATATCAGTCGTGAAGGCTAATGGATAATGATGAGGAAATCAGTATCTCCTGCATAACTACCTTTGTGAACATATCTACAGGATTCTTACTTGTGTGAATTTTCTCCAGCGTCAACTGCCCATCCTCCAAAACTGATCGAATGAAGTGGTATCTAAGTTGTATGTGCTTAGTTATTGAATGTAGATCAAAGTTCTTTGCAAGATGAATGACAATTTGGTTGTTAGTTTACAAAGGGCTATATTCTTTTCATTTTCCTAGTTCCTCCAAAAAATGTTGTAACCAAATCATCTCCTCAGTAGCTTTTGTAGCAGCAACATACTCGACTTTAGTTGTTGAAAGCACAACAACCTTTTGCAGTCTTGAAATACAACTGACCGTAGTACCTCCTATAGTAAAAAAATACCTTGTAGTAATCCTCCTACTATCAATATCACCTGCCAGATCAGAGTCAACATATCCTTTCAGAGAAAAATTTGCTCCTCCAAAACATAGTTTCTTTTAAGTAGTACCTCTTAAATATCAAACAATCCATTTTACCACATTCCAATGTTCCATTCCTAGATTGCTCATATACTTTCTCACAACTCTCACTGCATGTGAAGTATTTGGCCTTGTGCATACCATTGCATACATCAAGCTACCAACTATTGATGCATATGGTATCTTAGAAATTTTGTTTTCCTCCTCTTGTGTCTTTGGACACATCTCCTTATTCAACTTAAAATTGCTAGGAAAAGGTGTGCTAACTACTTTTGCATTCTTCATGTTAAACCTTTTCAACACCTTGTCTACATACTCACTTTGAGACAAAAATAATTTTTTGTTTGTCCTATCCCATGTGATCCTCATACTAAGGATTTTTTTTGCTACACCCAAATCCTTCATTGCAAATGAATTTTCTAATTTATGTTTATGTTCATCAATATGTTGCATGTTAGACCTAGCAACAATTATGTCATCAACATAAAGAAACATGATAATATAGTTGTCATTACCCAATTTCTTAAAATAAGCACAATAATGAAAATGACATCTTTTGTAACCTTGTTTAGACATAAAACTATCAAATTTCAAATACCATTGCCAAGGTGCTTGCTTCAGACCATACAAACTTTTCTTTAACGTATGCACAAATTCTGCCTTACCCTTGACCTCATATCCTTGTAGTTGTTGCATGTATATTTCCTCTTCCAAATCCCCATGGAGAAATGTTGTTTTCACATCTAGTTGTTCAAGATGCAAGTCTTCCACAACCAAAAGACTTATAATAGTTCTAATAGAAGTCATCTTTACAACCAGAGAAAATATTTCATCAAAATATATACCCTTTTTCTATGCAAAACCTTTTACCATGAGTCTAGCTTTATCTCTTTTCTTGCCTCCATCTTCTTCCTTCAACCTGCAAACCCATTTATTTGAAAATTATCTTTTATCTATAGGAAATTAGGCTAATTCCCAAGCCTAATGCTGCAATTAGGGATCCATTTCCTCTTTCTTTCCTAGCTCCCACTGCTTTTTGGTATCTACCTGCATTGATTCTTCATAACCTTTACATTCACCAAAATTAGTTAATAATATAGAATATAATGATGGAGAAAATCTTTCTAGAGGTCTAGTTATCCTTGTATAACATCTAACACTTGTAAGAGTATGTGGGATAACTTATTGTTGGTGAGTATCAGGTACCACTAGCATTTTGTTTTCTAGAATCTCATCCAACACCACAAATTCCTTTTTGGACTATTCATGATTCTTTTCTTCCAGCTGATTCTTATACATGTCATTCTCATTGAATATAACATCTCTACTCCTAATAATTTTATGATTTTCATAATCCCATAATAGACACCCAAATTCATTTACTCCACATCCAATTGAACCATAGATTTTTGGGTAGGGCTTATAGGCTACTCTTGCACTCTTAGGAATGTTTCACCTAAAAGGAGAGAGATAAACCTCACTCAAAAGTCTCGATGGTTCAATCAAATAATGCAATATATGTTGTTATTTAGGCTAAATGGAATGATCTAAGTGCAATTGAATGGACTATTTGACTGATTATGAATGCAAAACCTAAGAATTATGCAATGTTGGAAAACATAATGTGATATGAAAGTATGAAAAAGTGCAAAATAGAAATGAAGAAGGGTAAATCAAAGTGCACCTAGGCTAAGAATAGAGAATCTGGAGTGTCCTAAATGCTAGCAGAGATCACTAAAAATCACCAGTGGGACTCATTCACCACTGATGGCGAATCAGTCTTGCTTCTAATGAAAACTTCTAAGAACTAAGTTTTGAGTGTTAGGATCCAAAATTTGACAAAATATGGAATTCAATCCTTAAAGTGGGACTCATTCGCCACTGATGGTAAATCAATTCACTTCCAATTTTTTTTGAAATTAGGGATGAATCCTATAGCACCATATCTGAGGTTATATGCTTGTTGGGTTGACGGAGTCAAATCTGCAAAAAATGGATAGAGTGTCTTCTCCAAGCTTGAAATAGGTTGTAGTTGACTTGAAACACTTTTTTGACTTCTTGTCCACTTTTCGACACCTAATAGCTTGTCAAATCTTCATACATAAGTCTAAAAGCACACATACAAAAAGGGAAAAATGGTTAAGGGTTAGGTTATACAAATTTTCCTTGGTTAAATCCCACTTTGGTAATCAAACCCTTAATGAAGAAATGGAATGAAATAAACAAGGAAAGATGAATAAACAACATGCAAATGTCCTAAACTCACCAACCTTGTTGAAGAAATCTAAAGATATATCAATGGTTGCTCCAAGATACTTGATTAATACTTGATTGAATGATGCAAAGTGCTTGAATGAATGAGTGAATTAATGAACTTGATGTATGGAGGTTAAAATAAGAAGGAAAAAAATTATTTATACACAATTGTGCCTTAGTAACCTAATGATACCTCATCACAGACTGACATAAGGTGATTTTAAATAAAAAAGGAAAGAAAATTTGAAATATTTTGAATTTTGAGCCAAGAAGGACTCATTCACCACCCATGGAAAATGGTTCCTACCTTGGACTTGAAAGTGGGTGTTGAGAATTATCTTGCATATAATGTTGTTCCTTCGGTTTACATTCAAAAAAACACTTAATTAAGCCTTATAAGGGTATAAAGGCTAGTCAAATAAAGCATAAGAATGGTGTAAATAGTGAAATTGAGCCTAGAAAAGTGTGAAATCTTGCTACATGACTTTACAACACTTAAAAATAGGACTTGATAAGTGATGAAAAGATGATTTTTAGGTAAATTATAATAAACAAAGTCTAGAAAAGTGTAGAAATGTTTTACAACACTTCACAACACCTTCACAAGAGGCTATAATTTGAATTTTAAGGACCTAATGTGAATGTTCAAGCCACATTTTTAACATTAAATCAAACAAAAATGGACCAAGCATCATGAAGAAAGACCTAAAAGACCATGAAAATGACAAGGAGTCATTTTTCTATGGTACATTTAGCCCCCACTTTAGTGAGAGGGTGAACTTGCTTCAAACTTAGACTAAAGTAGCCATGCATATCAAGAGAGAGGTCCAAATGCACTTACATTAGCAAGATGGAATGTCAATGATCAAGCCCCCAACATGAAGATCCCATGGAAAACTAGACATAAGAACAAAGGAACACACATGTGAAAGGGAAATTGAATTGACCTTCGATCATTTGTCCAACTAGTTGTGGATTAAATCTAGGCTTTTTGTTTGAAAAAGAGAATGCATACTCACTCTAGGCCAACAAAACTCATGGAAATCTGACAAGTGAGAAGAACCAAAAAGATGAAGTACATATGCTAGTTGTTATACACTCAGAAACACATAGGTGGCTATGAGGAAAGTCATGACACTGAATGGGCTTCCCGCTCAACCATATTAAAATTATACCTCCTAATAACTTTAACAAGGCACCACAAGGGAAAATATCAGTTCGTGCTTCATGAGACAAGCAAAGATTTGTATGCTTAGAACCCATGAACAAAGAGAAATGTACCAGAGTCATGCAAGTTGCACTATGCAAGGTGGCAAAAATGTAAAATGTAAAAGATGTTCAAAGGAGTCTTGTTAAGTTCATGCAAGGTCTGTCACTTAGCGAACATTGGGTCTAATGTATCCAAGAGAGGACCAATCAAAGAATAAAATATTCACAATTTAGGGGATGAAATGTGTCACATCAGGCCACCAAGAGGAATGTAATATGCTAAGATAGATCTGAAACATAGATTTTTGGGACCCTACGGACTACTCTTGCACTTTTAGGGCTTTTCATGTAAAAGGAGAGAGAGAGGGCCAAAAATGCTTATGTATCACTCAAATTAGGATGTGTGTGATGTGATGTGATGTAAATGAAGTTAACTAAATGCAATAGATTAATGTAGGTGACTGAAAATGAATGCAAAAGTGCAATTGCAACTATGTTTGAAAACACAATGTGATATGCAAACAACTATGTAAATGAAGAACTTATGCAGAACATAAAGTACAAGGATGAATCTGAGTGCAAGTGGGTGAAATGTGAGCTTTTTGGAGTGTTCTGGATGTTGGTGAAACTCACTAATTTTTCATAGTGGGACTCATTCGCCCAGGGTGGAAAATTAGTCCACCTACTGGTGAAAACCTGCCAGGAGTTGGTTTCTGTCTATCAGGATCTAAAACAACATCTAACTAAAATATACATCTTCTAGTGGGACTCATTTTCCAAGCATGGTGAATCATTCCACTTTCTGATTCCTACAAACTCAAAAATTAGATCTGTATCTTGACACTTGCACAACAAATTTTGATGGAGACCCGGTTCTAGATCTTAGAAAATACCTGCAAAATAGCTTAAAATAGTTGGTCTAATGGGGAGCTTTCCTTGGTAAAACCCCTAGGTAGGTAATTAAACCTTGAATAGAGAAAAATATGCATAAACCCTAGCCTTAGATGTGTTAAAGACTAGGAAAGGTTGAAAAATAAGAAAGGTCCTATTTTATTGCTCTATAACAAGACATGCAAGATTGATTTAAATTATGTAGGATCTCTACCCAAGAAACCTTACAACATATGAAATATTGATATAAGATGACATGCAAATGCTAAATAAACACAATGCAAACCTTAATCTAAAGATAGTGTGAAAATGGAAGATGGAATCAATAGGAAACCAAGTCCTTAGGCATGATTTGGTGGCTAGTTGCACCTCTTCACCCTATATTTCTTCATGATTCAGCATAGGAATCCATCATCAACCCTTTGCAATGTTGGATCTTGACAAGATTAGTCAGCTTTAAGACCCGCAAAACCCCTAGTTTGTTGTCCTAAAACTTCAACTTTTGATGGTGAAACTTGTTGTAGAATGCTTTGCTTTTGGAATTTCTCTTGAAGAATGATAATGAGATCATAAGAGATGAAAAAGATTGTGTAAAATGACTAAAAATGTGTATTTATAAGCAATAACACCTTATTTTCCCATTAATTAGACCTAAGAGGCTGACATTCACTAGAAATAAAAGTTAAATTGATTGAATTCCCACTGGATTTTGAATTTTCCCTCAAAGGGGACTCATTCACCACCCTTGGTGAATGGGTCCCACTACTACTATTTTAAGGTGGGTTGTCAGGGTATGATGTTATTAAATGTTGTTTGTCAGGTTTTATGTGAGTTCACATGTGAAACGGGCCTCTAGATCAAAATTAATAGGTCCAAGGGGCCTATAAATTCCATTTTGAAGGGAAACGATGTGAAGTGACTCAAAAGTGGGTCTAATTATGCGATAAATTGTCTATTTTCTCAATAGGATCCAATTTTTTATGACACATTTATCCCCCACTTTAGCGCCCATATGACTCTACATGCATATGTAAGCTAAAGGACTCTAAACAATGCACCTTACTACATAAAAGGATACATATTCAAAAGGATAGGAGAATGAAGACCCCAGTTTAGTTATCTACACAACCACAACACTAGGAATCACATCCTATAACACACATTCATTAATTTCCCAAAATACTTTTATCTAACTCCTAGGAATCCAATTTGAGGGTAGATGTATGCCTCCCCTTGATTCTGCTTACTTTATGGAGGTGGAATCAAGGTAGCAATCTAGCCACGTCGAACAAGAACTATCATATCATAGGGAAGTTCCAAGTACCATGCCACATAACGATAGGAAAATGATGATGTCAGGTGTGGAATCACAATTCCAATGCAACAAACTGCTTGAAAAATGGATTACCCTAGCACCCATTATGTTGATTTAAAGAATATCTACATTATAAGTTTTGGAAAAGATGGTAACCATATGTGAGTGGGTAAAAGTAAAAAGAGATAAAAGTGATGAAAAGAAGGGAAATAAAGTAACTTGTCACTTACTATTCATTTTACCTTCATGCAGCTTGAAAGGGACAAGTGAGGGAAGAACATGCCGAGCAGACGAGATTACACACCTTCGTGGTTGGATGATCTTCATGAGCAGGTGGCATGCAACGATCTATATCATGAGGTGAGTTGATTCTATAATGTTCACCTTGTGATTTTATGATGATTTAATGATTTTTATGCATGGATAGGTTAATTTAGGGTTCTTGGAAAAAATAATTGCAAAGTCTCCCTCTTTTTTGTAAAGTATCCCATTTGTTTGCAAAGTGTCCCGTTTCTTCGCAAAGTGTTTTGTTTCTTTGTGAAGTGTCGTTGTTTCCTTGTGAAATGTCAAAAAAGGGTTCTAAACTGTCTAGGTCCATTAGGGAAGCACACTAGAGTAGCTTTAGCACACTTGCATGATGAAAATTGTGAAAAATTGAAGATATTAATTAGATGAAATTTAGAACATTTTGTGATGATTTTGATAGGTTTCCGCATGGTCACAATAGCGGCTAGGGGGAAGATAGTTGAAATTTTTGAGAGATCATGCGCTAATGTTATCAGCGATAGAGGTGGAGCATTTATAGTCAATGGGTATCTATTGGGCATATCTGATGCCACCTATGAGATGAAATGATGTCATGTTGATGGTTCTATGTGAGCATTGGGATGGAGATACATGTACCTTTCATCTTCCCACAAGGGAAATGACCATCACACTCGACAACATGCACCATATTCTTTGAGTTTCTATTCAGGGAGTGCAAGTATATTTCTGGGGGGGTCGGTCATTCAGGGAGAAGAAGAGAGATATGCAATATTGTTTGGACAGACTTGTACATGATGAGAGGGTTAAAGTGTGGATCAAGCTTCCCATGTTGTTGTACTCATGAGATCCTTTAGTTAGATGGATTATGATGCACACAATGGAACTGGTTCTCAATCCAGATGGATGTACGACACACTTGGATGGGGGAATAGTACACCTGATATGAGGGGTGTACAAGCAAAGGATAGTCTATGCCTGGGGATGCCACATTCTAGCACATTTGTATTATGATCTTGGTTAGTTTTTATTTTGAGAGATTGATAGTATGGTCTTGTACGCTTCTACAAGTGTGGTGCCTTGAGCATATCACATGCACTAGGCCTATCAGATACCCTTGTACTATAGCAGTAGGATACCCAGGAGTGTTTGACTATCCTTTGCAATAGTTATGGCAGTATGGTGATTTACACTTTTGAAGGGTGAGATTCGACCAACTAGAGGATGATGAGGTCCTATGGAGGCCCAATCTACTCACTCAATAGTGGCTAGATCCCATCAAATAGTTACAAAGGATGAAAACAGATAGGTATCTAGTAGGGAGGCATGACTACGTCGTACAATGATTCTATTATGGGTGAGTCATGCGATAATTTGGATAGGTACAGACACCACCGAGGGCATGCCCCTTCATTAAATGATTAGTGTAGAGTGCCTGGAGGGCAGGTGACACTTTTTGGCTGATGATAGATCATGTATGGGAGAGTGATTCCGATGATTTAGATCACGACCAACTACTAGTCTTCGATGTTGATGATGTCAGTAACACAGACAAGCACAAGGAGTGGCGGTCATATGCATGACTAGCTCCTATGTTCCACATGTATTTTCCTCGAAGTGATGTAGAGCTAGTAGCAGATGAGGGTGATGAGTGAGAGGAGAGAGCAGACAAGGTATGGTAAAAGCCAATAGATATTTTTAGTATCAGGATGGAGGAGAGGAGGATGAGGAGGATGAGAATTATGAGGAGGATTATTATTACGAGGGGGAGCCACCCCTGAGTGAGGGTGATGAGGTAGCTATTGAGGATCAATATGAGCATGGAGAGTTGTCACATGCTTACAAGACCAGATCACGGGAAGTAGCTATAGAAAACATCAGCACACATAGTAAGAGAGAGAGTAGCACATCTTCCATGCCCCCTAGAGATGAGGAGGTTGACATTCCTCATGTGTCTAGAGACATAGGTGATGATATTTGATTTGATGCATGTCTTTTAGTGATTTATACTATATTTTTATATATATATATATCATGATGATGTTTACTTATTATGTAAATGATGTATCTTGGAGGAGGTACAAGAGACTGGTGAGATTTCTATTGTTAGGAAACCATAAAGATAATGCCAACATCCCTCAAGGAGGATGAGATAGATCTTGAGTACGTGCCCCCACTGATTGTGGAGGATGAGCCAGAGTCACTCAAACCATTCACGAGGTTTCAGGAAGCGTACGAGAGTGTGAGGAGGCAACTCTATTGGGCTAAGAGTGCACTATAGTCAGCATAGACCTTGGCAGAGGTAGATATACTATAGGAAAAGTTGGCATAGACACGAGCAGAGAGGGATCAAATAGAAGATGAGTGGATTATAGCCATTGGATGAATATAGGGTTTGGAGTATGCACTGAGGCTTGGTAGTTCACAATCATGATCACACACAACCATCTCATGATGTCCAAGGATTGGATCGTGAGCGCCAAATCCTGAGAGATCTAGCTCTCACATATCGTTTTGAGATTGTATATGATTCTGAGATGTATGTAAAAATTTGATAGATATA